>JACMZG010000008.1:8695791-8805791 GCA_018340805.1 Microvelia longipes
GTGGAGCCCTTCATATGATTGCGCATGCTCAAAATATTAGAAAATCGCACAAATTCCCGTTTTCTTACTATAAGTGGTTTCCTGTAGGTCAACATGAAGAGAACATTTTTTAAAGCTGATACAATTTCCTATAAAACAAGTGTTTTTTCTTTAAAATTGGATAACTACAACCTTAGAATAATACTATATATAGAAGGAGCACAGGACCGTAAACACAATGTAATTCCACTGATAACACGAAAGCCGGTTGACTGGTGCAACTAAGTAATGCTGCCAACCTAACAACAAACATTATTTTAAATATGTGTCATAAATATCTACTAATGAAGAAGATCGTAAAGAACAAATATAATAACTTAAAACACCTGCTGAGTATTTAATAAAACCGTTCTTAGATGGCAAAAGGGTGGCGGAATACAAGAATCTACATTTAGTTGACGAGGACTACTTTTTATATATAATTTTAATAAATACGTTAAACTACAATTTAAAATGCATAAAATATTGTAATGCACCGATATTTATATTAGTATTTTATGAATAATCAATCATTAATTAATAATATAACGTAATAATTCAGCAACCAGAAGTATTGCCAACTTTTTTTTAGAAAATTGTATATTGTAAGGGTGGCAGCATTACTTAGTTGCACCAGTGAACCGGCTTTCGTGTTATCAGTAGTGCTCCTTCTATATATAGTATTATTCTAAGACTACAACTAAAGTTATGACATTTGTTAAATGATCAAAAAATGCACAAAAAGTCGATATTTTTCAAAGAAATTCGCTGACTTGCATAAATTAATCAATTTTTTTTGGTGTTTTGAAGGAGCCATAACTTTTGGTTGTTTATCCCGATTTTAATGATTGAACTCTCGCTTTATTGGAAATGTTATCTTCTTTAAAAAATGTCCTCTTCATGTTTTGCACACGACTCACAGGGAACCACTTATTTTAAGAAAACTGAAATTTGTGCGATTTTATAAAATTTTGAGGAGGCGCAATCATATGAAGGGCTCCACTCTGAATAAGCAGACTATGTTTTTCTTCCTAATTTTAGGAATATTTTTTGAAAAATTTGGTTTAAAGTAGTACAGAATGAGTCACATTTTTTCAGGTCCGGGTCTTGGACTACGTAAAGTACATAGATATTGCTAGCTAAGACGATCACAAAGCAGATGCGACAATAGCGCAAATTATTCACGTTAATTCGCAATATTGTCACAGATGCGACAATAGCGTAAAAATTCACGTTAATTCGCAATATTGTCACAGATGCGACAATAGCGTAAAATTCACGTTAATTCGCAATATCGCAGATGCTACAATAGCGTAAATTATTCACGTTAACGCAATTAATTGAACGCAATTTCAATTCGCAATTTATTGGACGAAATGTCACTGGAGTTAATAACAAGATGAACTTAGCCTGAAACTAAACCCGAGCAACCTGTGTGTCCACCACTGCCTCAGTGTTCAAGAGATTGATTGGAACCTGCATTTCTATGTAGATTTTTATTATGTAAATCATGTATGTAAGAATAAAATAATAATAATTATTATTAATGTTGAAGTGGAAGCAATGTGTCGCAGAGTCAGCAGTCTTATTTATAGCCCTCTGTATGGGGTCTCTCACAAGTCTTTCATCTATATCTATAAATACTTAAGAACTTCATAGAAAATATAAATAATACACAGCAGGGTATCACGCACGTGCGTCACGCACTATCTTATCACTTCCTATATCAGCCTCTCTCTGGACAAAGTGAGAGATCTTTTGGTTTACTTTCCACGTCGAGTTTCCTTTGTGCTATTCCTCCTCGATATTGCCTCAGTTCGGTAAGTGGGGCAGTGTAGCGTTCGAGTCTGCAGTCTTGATGTCTGGGCTACGTTGCGTGCAGAGTATACGCATTATTTTCTGCCCGCTTAGATAAGGGAAAAGCAAGGGTTATCGTAAACTGTTACCTAAGAGTGAGGTTTTTGTAATAAAGCCTTTATAAGAAAGCTTAGAGATATTGATTATTACATAGTGTTACTGGGTCAGGTTGTGGTTTAACAAAACCCGACCACACAGGTGGTTATTTGACGCTGTAACTGCATGTGTGGTTTAACACTACTCAACCACACAGGTGATTATTTGACGCAGTAACTGCATGTGTGGTTTAACACTACTCAAACACAAAGGTGGTTATTGGACCTGTACTGCATGTGTGTTAACACTACTCAACCACACAGGCGGTTATTTGACGCTGTAGTTACAGCGTAGTAGTGTTAAACCACACATGCAGTTGCATGTGTGGTTTAACACTACTCAACCACCCAGGTGGTTATTTGACGCAGTAACTGCATGTGTGGTTTAAAACTACTCAGCCACACAGGTGGTTATTGGACGCAGTAACTGCATGTGTGGTTGAAAATTACTCAGCCGCACAGGTGGTTTTTGAACGCAGTAACTGCATGTGTGGTTTAACAAAATGTAAACACAACGTGGTCTTTTCCTGGCAGTAGTACATTATAAGTACTCGGAGATTACTGAGTATTATGAGTACTCATTATATGCGTGTGTGTATATGCTGCTTGCTTCGCTTCGCTAACTTTGACATTGCCAGTAAAAAATATTTAAATTGGTTTTATTAAATTATAAACTCCAGAAACATAAGGTGTTATTAATATTCTATTAATAGCTTGTTTATCTAAGTGGGTTAAAGTAGTTAGTCTTATCAATAACTGAGTCATCCACCTGTTGATTGCTTCCCTATTAATAATGATAATGGTTTCTTTTAATTGATAAGAGGCCGGTGATTAAGTTGGCATACCTGTCCCGAGGATTTCCTGGCTGTGAATCTATTTCATCAGAGTTGACTTGTAATCTGTTTATTGTTCCTTGTTTCTTTTATCTAATCTTTGCTTCCTGATCCTGTTCTTTTCTTGTCTTTTATTCAATCCTATCTTAAGGAAGCTTACGAATGTATTTCCCAGATATTACAAGTATTACTAAAGTGTCATTAAAGACTGAGTCATTTATCAGCCGAGATTTTGGCTAAGACAAATATAATATGTTTTTTTTGAGGTAGTACGTAATTGAGCACTTTATTGGACCGTTTTTAGGATGAGAAGCCAATCATTATTGTTATAGAAGGTTATTTAGTACTTTTCACCTCCGAGGACAATAATGAATGTAAAAAAAACTAGGACGTAAAAGTAATTCATATATTGCCGCCATTACTGTAATGTAGCGTGTTCAAAAAAACAATCTGTGTAAAACCCTCATGAGGTTTCTTTAAACGTTCATTTTGTTTCTGTTTTGTTCGTAGACTAATTTTTTTTTTCGTTTTTAAAAGGTGCTCTAATTGACAATTTTTGTGTGTTTATTTGTAAAGCTTTTACATTTTTGAGTAAAAGTGTGAAGCTATGGATGAATTCAATAACGACGATAATATGGAGTTAATTGGATGTTTTTTTTTTTTTTCAATTAAGTATATAGCGCAGTTTGTTTAATGAGTGCTACCTCAAAAAAAATAGTGTGTGTCATCCAGCTGAGAATGTCTTTATGTCTTGGCAATTTTTCCCGACTCGCTTCGCTCGTCGGTAAATCTAACTGCCGTGACATAAAAACACACTTCTCAGCCTTATGGCATAAATAACTATTATCTGCTCACGACAGGAAAATGAAGCATTACTGAACTAATTTTAGGCGAGAAAGTAGCATTTCCCAGATCGGCTGGTAATTAGTCGTGAATGACTGCACTTCACCTGCCTAGGCAGGAAAGTAGCATTTCCCAGATCGGCTGGTAATTAGTCATGAATGACTGCACTTTACCTGCCTAGGCAGGAAAGTAGCATTTCCCAGATCGGCTGGTAATTAGTCATGAATGACTGCACTTACCTGCCTAGGCAGGAAAGTAGCATTTCCCAGATCGGCTGGTAATTAGTCATGAATGACTGCACTTTACTGCCTAGGCAGGAAAGTAGCATTTCCCAGCCGCCCCTGCCTATGCTGGTAAAAGAAAGTTAATAGATAAATTTTGTAAACATGATTAGTTAATAATAAAAGCCTATTGAATTTATTTAATAATTTATAATGAATAATTGTATTATTTAACTAATTAAAATTAAAATAAAACAGTTCGTAATGTAAATCTTTAATTAGAATTAATTTTTATTGATTATTTTAAAGGCAACACTTTTTGTCTTGGGTTTATTATCTCATCTTTTTTTGTCAAGTCATTTACTACTTTTATCATACGATCCCGTATTTAATACAGTTTAAAGTAGTTTATTCTATAGCGGTTCTATAGTGTTTGTGATGAATATCGTCGAAGATATAGACGCACTTTTCGAAAATACCCCGCCAGATGTTTTGGAAATAGCTACAAATGCCAAAGAGAGCCTACTACCCGGCAATCAGGAGTAGGTATCTCAAGCATATGAAGTGTTCAAAGAATGTTGCTCAGTGAAAAAAGTAAAGAATGTAAGTGAAACGTTGTGTTAGCGTATTTAAAAGAACTGTCAAACTCAAAATCGAGCGCTACTCTGTGATCAACTTTCTCGATGATAAGACCTGTATTATCAGTCAAAGAAAATGTAAATATAAAACATTATACAAACGTAATAAGTTCTTCAAGAATTCTAGTTTTGATTTATTACTGTTCGCAGATAAAATATTGTGTGGAACGAGGCAGGAAAGGAAACATAACTGACTCGTATATTTTGCCTCGTCAGTCAATTATATATTACCTGCCTCGGCTTTGCCTCGTCAGTCAAAATTAAAATTACCTGCCTCGGCTTCGCCTCTGCAGGTAATTTGAATAGCACACCCTCGCCTTCGGCTCGGGGGCTAACTTCGATACTAGTCAGTAATATTCCATTTTCCTGCCTAGTTACACACATAACTATTACAAGTACATTTTAAGTCAGTTCAGTGTTTATTTAGTCTATGTTTGTTCTTTATGTGTGTCTTGAGTCGGTGTGTGTTTTCTGAGTGGGTTCAGTCAGTGTGTTCTTGTGTGTGCCCTACTTCTTACTTTTAGAATAAGTAACGTAAAGAAACTAGGTTTTTTTTTGGCTTGACCCTATGCAATGTCAGGTTCTCGAATTAATGTACCCAAGATTATGATATAAGTAATAATACTAATACTGTTCTCCTTGGTTTTACCCTAGGGGTTAGGCAATTTGACGTTATCTTGGCAGGAATGTAATATAACAGTGATATATCGTGGCAGTGATTTATCGTGGTCACACTCTGCCGAGCCTGATATGACTGTGAGACTCATAACCATACAGTATAGAACTAACTGATAACAAGCAAGTAATTAATTCCGCTAATATGCCGTTCCAAGTTCACTGCCACGGCCGTAATCTAAGCAGTTCACTGCCACGCCTATCTAGCAGTTCACTGCCACGCCGTAATCTAGCAGTTCACTGCCACGCCGTAACATAGCAGTTCACTGCCACGCCGTAACCTAGCAGTTCACTGCCACGCCGTAACCTATTCACTGCCACGCCGTAACATAGCAGTTCACTGCCCACGCCGTAACCTAGCAGTTCACTGCCACGCCGTAACCTAGCAGTTCATTACCATGCCGTAACGTAGCGACATAAAAGAGATTATTTTAAGATCTAATAAGGGCCCATTTATAGGTAAAAGATACAGCACAACTCCAACTGGGGGCCCCGGGACTCGATGGTGTTAAGAGAGAATATACTATGATCTAATTTGTCCTCATTTATAGATAAAATATACTGGCATGGCAAGTCTAACAGGGAGCCTTGTGACTTGATGATGTTCAGATAGACTATACAATTTTTCAATGGAGCCTCATTTGTAGGTAAATGATACAGCACAACTAAGTCTGAGGACCCTGCGATTTAATGATTTAAAGATTGACCTAACATCATTATCTTACCTTATCTTTAATTTAATGCGGACCTTTTTATAGATGTAGCGGGCCCTCATTGCTGGGGGTTATTATTTAATTGCAACCTTCATTTCTTTGGTCTAAACATTTTGTTGCTTTTATCGTGTAAAATTTCGTCAACGACTATATTTTTTACTACTACTGTTCAAAAGAAAACCTCAAGATTTTTCCCATATCATCCCCCAGGGTGCATTGCCTCCATCTGAAAACTGTAACATCTGAATTTTGTTTTCTTTATCTTTGATTATGATTACCTAGTAAGACACGTATCCTAATTTTAGTATCGTTGAGGGGTATCTGATACCATGTCTCACGGTCATCATTTTTATGAGAATGCACAAACTTTTTGTACGCAAGTTTGTGAAGAGCTTTCTGTGTCCTTAGATGGTTTTAACTAAGAGTAAAGATAGAGTTTTAAGCATTATATCGAATATCTGACGCCACTTAACTCCCCAGCATCTGTACCAATTTTAATTCTCCATAAAAAATGTGGGACTTTGCTGGTTGCAGGTTAGCAATAATTGACATTTATGAGTTTATCTATACTTTTAGGGTAAGGGGGAGGGGGTCACTTTAGATAAATTTAATAGCGGATAATACCTTAAAGCAAATGGGTTAGTGTGCATATAGGTTAGAGCTACGATTGATGAATGCTGGTCATGTAAGCGAATATACTTGTTTTGAAATAGTTTCTAGTTATTGTGACTGGTTGAGGCGAGACAGCTCCTATGTTTTACTTTAAAATAAGGCAGAATTTTTTAACTCCTATAGCAGCCCATGTCTTTTGAAGCTTAGTTACGGCCTCAGAGTTCCTTGGTACTTATTTACTTGGTTCCCAACATAAAGTTGGGACCCAAGTAAATATGGTGATATAGGGCAATTATTCACTTGGGTACCGACAATATATTTACTGAATTACATAAAAGAAATTATTTAACAATCTTAATAGGGGATGTGAAAAGCAATGGGGCTTTTGTATGGGGTTGAGAAGGGGAGAAAAGAAAAGATTGATAATCAAGTAAATAAGATAATATAGTGCGAAAGTACCCTTGGTTACCAACATAAAATTGGGACCCAAGTAAATATGGCGATATAAGGCATATATAACCTTCATCAATGACAGGCAACATGATATTTGCAAAAACCTTTTAACAATGGCGCTTATTTGCAGAAAAAAAATATAATAGAGGAAAGGCTGTAAGTTAATTGGTTATGTAATAATAAGGACGACACTTTTATAATATAAGGGAAGATATCTGTAAATGGGAGAGAGTTAATTAAGTTAAATAATTATTTAAAATAAAATAAGGTATTTTATTGATATTTTATTTAGGAAAATTACAAAATATTTTTGTTCTCATAGCAAAAAACTTGTAATTTCTTAAAGTCCTAACTCCTTTACAAATCGAAACTGAAGGATTTTAATGGAGTTTAAACACCTCCTAGTTCCTATACCCAAATCTACTCGATTTTTCAGATAAATTGAGGTTGGGAACCAAGTAAGTAAGTGCCAGTTCCTTATGGTCCAAGATATGTCGCCGAAGCTGCTGCAACAGATACTGTCTTCTGCGTAATTTTAACCCTTATCGGGACATATGTTGCTCTTTAGCATTTATTTGACTCTCGACTATTCTGTAATACATCAAATCAACCCACATTTCTATACTGTCTAATCTTCTTTACTGGATACATTATTTTATAGAATAAGAAGAAAAAGAGTAAATACAGACTGCGTCTTTATTGACCTTCACCTCCTCCAAGATCACAAGTGAAACAATCATCATAATCACAGGATGCTGCCTTTTCCTTCAATTTGTCTTTTTGATATTTGTGATGAATATATCCTCCTGACACTGTATGTGAAACGAAAACACTTTATAATTTCCTCCTGACTGCCAAGCTGTCAGCTGTGTTATCAATGTGCCCTTTATTTTATTTCACACGTTAAAATTAAAACAAGAGGTTTTCGGCCACAGGTGCACCTCTTCTTGTGACCACCAACAACACTGAGGCTGGCAGTGTTACCACTGCCAGCCTCAGTGTTGTTGTCCTGTATTAGGTTATCCTATTGCTAGTCTTTGTAAGTGGCATACTGCCACAATATTAGCGAATTTACAAATGTATCAGTCAAAAACCGTGATTTGATTACATACAATTACACACGTCAAACGATAAAATCAACAATGCTTGTGGGTTAGAACACTCATTATTATGGGTTAATGACGTCATAAATATTTTTTAAACTATTCGCGATTCAAAATCCGTAGCAGCGCCACCGTCGCTGATAAGAAATTGATTACGGAAGGGTGTTTGTTGTTGTCCTTATGGGGTTTTTTTGGTTTTCTTATTTGTGACGATATATTTCTTTAAATTGTTTATCAAGTGCTTTAATTTAATTAATTTTAGGGCGTATGAACTCAGTAGAATTACTATTTCGTTAGTGAATAGTGATACCCTATGAAAAATAGGGTTTTAATGGGATGTCACGAGTATTTAAATTGAATTTTAAGATGGTGGAAATCCACAATATAGTGTTTATTTTAGTTATTGTTAATTAATGTTACGTTTAAATAATTTTAGTTTTACACACAAATTTACCTTTTGCATTAAATTGTGTTAAATTAGTTGTTACAGGTATTTAAATACTGATAACAAGCCGATTTTCACTGTAATGGTGTTTAAATTTATCAATCAATTTTATTTACACACTAAAATAATAAATAACTCAATAAATTCACGTTTTTTGTAAAATGTTAGTTTAAATTTATCCGTTTAGGTTTATTATTTTTGGGTTAAATCAGACAAATCCAAGTCGTGTGATAGGATAGAAGCCTGTATTATAAAAATCCTATATTTTTATTTATGAAATATGGCCCATTTTTTATGGCCACCGATGGTTGTTCTATTAATTTTTACTCATTTATCACAAATTACGAACAATAAAGGAATAAAAAGAATTTTCAACGGCTTCCATGCAAAATCCTAATAAAAAAAATTTGATCACCCTTTCGTTTCCCGCATTGGTATTGGCCAACCTTAACAACTATCTCTTTGAATCGCGAATAGTGTTCTGTAACATTATTATGATAGATTTGCATTCGCAATGTTATTGTTGAGACGAAAAATGCTGGCGCGGAGGCTCGGAAACGGTGGGAATTTTATTTGCAATGCATGCTTTCTTACTCAACTGTCGAGGTCTTCTGCCTGAATGGTCTTGGTTAACCTGCATAACCTGCAATAGAATTATAACTTCATCTCAAATGATCTGGATATTTCATAGGAAATGTGTTTATGCATTTCATTATTTTGACAAACTTATGGTCATCATTACAACATCAATATTGCACAGCAATGTTACCACTCAAATAAACGTCAGTCCGTTCTAATTTTAAAATATAGTGCGAATTTCTTTTGAAACACCTTTAAACAATACCTGGATTGAGCAAGAAAGCATTCAGAGTAAAGAAAATGAACCCGGCTTGCAGACAGCGCCGCATAATCACTCTCAGAGCTACGATGATAGCAGACACACGCAGTTATGTATACACACACACAACATCTGATATGATGAACATCTGAAACCAAGGATCTTGAATAAAGGGGATGACGCATTAAGGAACTTTTCTGACTCCATGGAAGTTGTATGAGATAGAGAATTAGAAGCAAACTTAACCCTTCCCCTTGATTATCATGAAAAAAGCGCCAAACGCAGGTTTTGTAGCAAGGTTGTCGAGTTTGCTTCTCACTTTCTTCTGTGCTTCTCGTGATTGTTACATTTGTGTGCTGTTAAAGTCATTTGTGCTTAAATAATTTTAAATTTTGGGAATATACTTTGCCTCTTCAGTGAGTGATAATTTAAGCGTGTTTGTTATAACCTTCCAAGCAATAAACAATGACACCATTGTGACGTAAGTTTGCCTCTAAATTATAGACCTGCGTTGTTTTAAGAATTGTAAGCATGCGCAGTTTGTAAGCATGTGCAGTTGGTTTTGACGTGTTTTCTCGTGTTGATTCTACTTTATTTTGCTGGTTTGATGGGTCACTTGTTTGTATGGCAAAACGCTTAGTGCGTCATTCCCTTTATTCAAGATCCTTGTCTGAAACAGAGTAAATTTTTTGGACTGTATCATCTGAAACAGATGACATCAGGGTTTCGTATGTTTAGTGCCAACACATCATATATCCTATACCTACGGTATAAATGAGGAAGAGTAAAAATAAGTTTCTAAGCATGACATCGAAAATTAAAGACGCTAGACTCAACAGCATAATTTGCTGATTAAGTATCAAAATTTCAATTCTCCACGCCAAACAATGACGGAACACTTTCAGGACTTTTAAAATAGGCACAAGTAGCGCAGCTTTAAGCATCGATAATACCTTGTTGTTCGATGTTTTAACTGTGTTTAACAGTTGTGCTTTGTTTATCTGAACGGTGATTATAAATACTAGCTTTAATATATAAATAAAAACAGAATAATTACACAAAAGTCCTTTATTTTTAATGTATAATAATAACTAAGCTTTCGATTAAAATATACAGAGTCTATTCATCAGAGTAAACTAAAATTATTATTAACTAAAAAGGTTATCAACTAAAAAATTATTGGTAACACTGATTTTTTTAAATTCTTCAATGTAACAGTTTTTAACGGTTTTTTGAACATAGCTTACCAAACCATACCTAGGTGCAAAATGAAGTAGTTTGTAAAATTGTATTTTTATTTTATATTGTTAAACGCTGATGATGACTAATTTTTAGTCGAAACCTTAGTTATTATTATATATTAAAAAATAAAGGACTTTTGTGTAATTAAATCTGTTTTTATTTATATATTTTTTATAAGTCCACAAAAAGAAACTTTTTAATTAGCTTTAATGTTAAATCGGGTGCCTTCTTTATATAGTTAAAGTTTGACTGGATCAGGAAAATGTCTTTGTCTATGTTGTGTTGTATAATATGCTATCCTTGGAGCGTCATTACTCTCTGCAAGATCACTGTCTTGATTACTCCCTCGGCTCTATTATCTTGTCAATTGACTTGTAACTCCTACAGCTCACTCTTTGTTCTATTCGATTTATATTTCAGAAGATAATGTTGATTTAAGAATGCTAAAAGGCAAGAATCAAAAGCCGAAAAACCATACGAGTTTAAAGAGTCATCTTGAGGTGATAATCTACAAGATTAATATATCTGAGTGAGGCTTATCCGTCAAAATCAAGTGCTTAGATAAGAGAGATCAAGTGTTGTTTACATTTTGCCTCGTCCCGCACGAAAATAAACATTTTAATTTCTAAAATAGTCTTTTCTAAAAAAATAAAATTGATTCTTATTAATAAATAAGATAAAGATGACAAAATAAACAGATAACCTAATCTAGTGCAGGTGTGTTGAAAATCCATTGTCAAAGGTCGTTTTTATAAGGCGCGGTCGAATAACCACGGCCTTCTAGAACATTGGATCACCAACAAACTTTTTTTATAACTTTTTTTTAAGTTTTCAGTAATTAGCCGGATTTGTGATAAATGAAGCCTATTTCCGTAATCTGCACGCTCTTTTGGTTAATCTCAAAGAGTATTTACATTCACTCAACGATTTATTTTTAATCTAACTTGGTACATACATAACTACTGTTAGACGTCAATGTTATCTACCTGATTTGTGTTATATTTTGAATGTATTAATGAAAATTAGCACAAATTGTTATTACTTGCAGTCAACAACACCACAACAAAGAGGTAATTCGTATGTACGCATGTACGTATATACGAATGTACGTACGTATGTATGTATGTATGTACGTACGTACGTACGTTCGTATATACGTACATGCGTACATACGAATTAACACAAATCAGGTAGATAACATTGACGTCTAACAGTAGTTATGTATACCAAGTAGATTAAAAAATAAATCGTTGAGTGAATGTAAATACTCTTTGAGATTTAACCAAAAAGAGCGTGCAAATTACGGAAAGGCTTTATTTAACACAAAATCCGGCTAATTACTGAAAATTTTGAAAAAAAAGTTTTAAAAAAGTTTGTTGGTGATCTAACGTTCTAGAAGGCCGTGGGTATTCGACCGCGCCTTATAATACAAACCAATAAAGCTATAACATTAATTTTTATTTAGTTCACACATATAAATCATATGACAATAAAATGCAAGGTATATAGATGTGTATTCATGGTTTGAATAGATGCTTTGGACTATGTTTTGTAAAGTAAAATAAGTACTCATTTTTCTTGTTCCTTATGGTCACCTTAGTAACCAAGAATTATTTCATTTTTTCAATATCATCTTCCTTGTTTAAAAAAAATAATGGAAAAAGTGTATTTTCAGTCTTTGTGGTCAATTTATTATGCAAACTCACGAGTAGATTAGCAGCAGTAGAACAAAAAATATTGGATCCTACATAAAGCCCAAAGAGGACACTTTCAAACGAGACCTGTTTCATTAAGCTAGGTTAAGCCAAAGCCGAAATATTAAGCCTTAAAAATTGGCAAAAAAACTCAAAATTTAGGTGTCTCGGGAACTAAAAAGTGATTTTTGAAAATGAAGGAGGCTGTAGAAAAAATTAATACTAGGCGTTTTGGACTACCTATGGGTAGGACAAACACAGGAAAAAAAAATATCAATTTTTATTTTTTTCGAGCAACATCTCTGGATCACTTGAAATGGATTGACCCTAATGTGATATTGAACGGTCTGCTGGGGTAATGAAGGGAGTTATGACACAGCCCATAGAGATATATACTAGAGGAGACATAACCTATCTCATTGCATTGAAAGACCTGAAACATCTTTTTGGGGCTCTCAGGGGCTCTGTGTAACTCATTGAAACCTCCTTCAAGAAGCGAGTTAAGGTTTTATTAATATATTATTGTTCGGCTTCCCGCACATGTTTATTATTTGATTTGTATTTATAAATAGTCTACTATATAAGTTACTGTGTATTTTTGTTCTGTTTATTTAATTATTTTAATCATCGAATGTGATCAGGTTACTTTTCTGATGTTTCAAAATTCTACCAATAGGGCCCCTCTAGTATATATTCTATGACACAGCATCTTTATTTGGATAAAAATCTTAATTTAGTCGGATTTGGCAAGATATATGTTGGCGTAACTGTTTATTTTTAACATGACACTGCAAGCAACTGGTTTTCAAATATCTTTGATTCATTTATAAAAAAAAATTGTGTTTTGAACATAGAGATATTACTAGATGTGTGACGTCACAGTTAGGCATATAGATATATAATAGAGTAGACATAGCCTATTTTAATACATTGAGAGATCTGAAACATCTTTTTGGGGTTCTCAGGGGCTCTGTGTAACCTCATTAAAACCTCCTTCAAGAGTAAGTTGAGATTATGAAAATTCAACTGTTTTCGACTACCCGCGCTTTATTTAAATTTTAATTTGTACTTTCAACGTTCTACTACGTAATTTACCGTAATTTTGTACTAATTATTTAATTATATTTATAAGCGAAGGTGGTTGGGTTACATTTCCGGTGTTTCAACATTAACCTATAGGGCCTCTCTAGTAAAATATCTCTATGCAGTTAGGCTTGGTTAGGTCGTCACCGTACATCTTACCAAGAGAGAGCATTTGTCGCCTTACCTTAGTGGTGCTTTTCCGACTTCGAGCGCTCAGTCTGTCTTGAACAAGAATTTTATTTTTCTTAAATCGTCTATATTTTACTTAAATCAAATCACAAAAACAAGATGACTTAAAATAATAAGTATCAATTATTAAAAATTATTTAGTCACCAAATATTACTTAATAATCAATACGAAAAAGCCTCTCCACAAAGTTAATTCAATAAAATTCAAAACTGGCTTTCAACCTAAACGGTCATCATCAGTGCCGGAGAGAAGAATATATAGATGTAGGTGAGTCTATGATATCATGACTGAGACTGATATCAGAAGTATATCCACAATTGAAGTTCAAAACAACAAACAATAAAAACATTCTGGAGAAAAGGTCTGCATAACGGCTCTATAAGAATATATATATAGATGTAGGTGAGTCTATGATATCATGACTGAGACTGATATCAGTCATGATATCATAAACTCACCTACATCTATATATTCTTCTCTCCGGCACTGATGATGACCGTTTAGGTTGAAAGCCGGTTTTGAATTTTATTGAATTAACTTTGTGGAGAGGCATTTTCGTATTGATTATTATACACTCCACCTGCGCTTTACCTTAATAAATATTACTTAATTTTTACAAAGTCATTATTATTACCTTACATTAAACCTCCAATAAAGCTGTATTTATTAGTAAAAAAAATATATAAAAATCATAAAAATGCTAAAAAATCATGTATAATGTAAGAAATCTATGCTAATGGGATACAAACTCATACTATGCTTTAATGGGGCCCCATTTATAGGTAAAAATATAGCATAACTCTGACTGGGGGCCCGCGATTTGATGTAGACAAGATAGACTATATTAAGCTCTAATGAGGCTCCATTCATAGGTCAAAAATGTAGCATAACTTTTACTGGGGGCCCCCCAAGACTTGATGATGTTAAAAAGAATATTCTAAGCTTTAAGGGAGCTCCATTTACATACACATAATACGCACAACCCTAACAAGGGCTAACAATATTTTTTACTTCGACTTCTTTGGGGCCCCTTAGTAGGGTGATCTTAAGGAAGGTAGTGGATGAGATGATAAAAGGGGTGGGGGGTAGAAAATATGGTATAAGGAAGGTCGTGGATGCGCATGAGCAAAACATGAGTTTCTTTTTTTTGCACCTGACCCATTGTACAGTGCCTACCCTAGCCTACCGTCCTTATACTACACCTGCTTTTCTTTAATACACCGTACTCTTGAGAAAATGCGCTCATGTTCTCTTTTGCTCATGCGCATCCACGACCTTCCTTATACCATATTTTCTACCCCCCACCCCTTTTATCATCTCATCCACTACCTTCCTTAAGATCACCCTACTCCCCTTAGTGCTGGGAAGCATTCATTTCAAAATAAATTCGGCCGGTATGCAGACCTTTTCTCTAGAATGTTTTTATTGTTTGTTGTTTTGAACTTCAATTGTGGATATAGCTTCTTGTATTTCGGCACTTATTTTCTGTCGCCTCCGTGGTCTATGTCGTTAAAACGTCTGTGTTTATACCGACGTTTCACGCCTCGGAGGTCTGAGGTTCGCATCCCAAGTTACGTTCTATTAATTGTCAATTAATAATCAATTAATAAGATTGTCAATTAAATTATCGCCAACTTTAGATCATACTAAGTGTAACGGTCACCACTATCACCTGAGGTGATTCCCGCAGGGGTTATCCCTGATGACCCGCAAGCTCTAAACAGGCATTATTATGTTGCAGGTAAACCTTTGAAGTTCGATCCTCAGTTTAAGGGTCCGCTCAAGAGAAGGTCATGCACGGATGTCATATGCCTCTTACTGTTCATAGTCTTCTTGGTAGTGTGGGCTGCTGTCGCCGCTTACGGTATGTTATTCTAACGTTTCTTCTATTTGGAATGCGTCTTATATTTGCATTTTGTATTAGATACTTATCATGATAGATAATCGACATGGGTAAAAACAGAATCATTGGTTTTGATTTTAAGCTGATCTGACTGTAAATTGCGGATGCCATCTCTATGCCATATCTTTATATAGTTTGCTAAAAACGTTGTATTTTAAATTTTCTCAGAAGGGCATCTCGATTTTAACGTAACCAGGATGTGATTAATTAAGTTATTCGTTTCAAGTAATCAATGTGAACAAGTTATTAGTAAATTAAAAGTAATGTGTTAGTGATTAGTTGTTAGTTGAAGATAAGGTGAATTTGATAGTGAACTGGATGTATTGTTCAGGTTTCCGGTACGGTGACCCCAACAAGTTGATCAGCTCGGTGGATTCCCTCAACAGAAGATGCGGAGTAGACTCGTCTGTCATAAACAAACCCTATTTGTTTTTCTTTGATCTCACTAAATGCGCTTCTCCCAACGTTCTCCTCAATGGCTGCCCCACTCCACAGGTAAAAGTAGACCATTACATTGTTACAAGTCTGTAGCTATTAAGTCTCTTTCTTATTTGTCAATTTATTTTTAAAATTAAATTAATTAAAACAGATTTTATTTCCACAGAAGGTATAAGGCGCAGTCGAATATCCACGGCCTTCTAGAACATTGGATCACCAACAAACTTTTTTTATAACTTTTTTTTTAAAATTTTCAAATTAGCCGGATTTGTGATAAATAAACCCTATTTCCGTAATCTGCACGCTCTTTTGGTTAATCTCAAAGAGTATTTACATTCACTCAACGATTTTTTTTTAAAACTTGGTACATCATAACTACTGTTAGACGTCAATGTTAACAAATATGACATGCCAAAATATAACACAAAATATTGACGTCTAACAGTAGTTATGTATGTACCAAGTTAGATTAAAAATAAATCGTTGAGTGAATGTAAATACTCTTTGAGATTAACCAAAAGAGCGTGCAGATTACGGAAATAGGTTTCATTTATCACAAATCCGGCTAATTACTGAAAATTTTGAAAAAAAAAGTTTGTTGGTGATCCAATGTTCTGGAAGGCCGTGGATATTCGACCGCGCCTTATTAATGTGTAAGATGTCTAGAATCTTCTAGACATCCTGTATTCTGTGGGACTAGTATTTGAAAATATATTAAGTTTCATTAATCCGGCATATGCTCTTTGTCGCATCCTGGAGTTAAAAAGCTTGCTGTTCATGCACAGGTTTGCCTGGAGTATTGTCCGTCCGTCGGCTGGTCCAGTCTTCCCTATAGAACCAGGCTAAAAGAGTTCGATATACGAGATATCCAACAACACATCATATGCCAGGACGAACGAACCAAGCAAACGATAACCACCATCCAGATGCTGGACAAGGTGGTCCAGGAGGGTCTCTGTACTGACTGGTATATTAGAAGCACACCTTGTAAGTAACTAACTGTTTCTTAAGTCCCACTTTTCGTCATTATATCGAGGGAAAGATTTGGAAATTCATATAACAGTTTAAATTAGTTATTTGAACAAACGCTTGATTAGCAATCGAAAGTCGATTGTTCATATATTAGTTTTGATATTCTTCGTAGTGTAGTGTGCCAAATAACTAGTTGAACGAACGTCAATAATTTCACAGTCAAAAGAGAGTTTGTTTGTGTTACAGTGAAAGCGTGCACAGCTAGCCCAGAAAAGTTACGTAATTTTTGTAACATTTGGTGGTAAAATGATACATCTCTTATAACTAAAGGCATTTTTGAGAACTATCTAATCAGTATTTCCAAGATATCATCCAAAATTTTGGATGGTTATATAATTGTTTACAAAAAATAGTAACATAGACATGTTTGCTCTGGGATATTGTGAGAAGTGCGGTGTATTACTTGCCCTAACTTTTCAACTTGACAGGCTCAAAATTTGAGTTTTTCCTGTATTTTAATTGACGCGACATCAGTTTGCGTCCAGATTACTTGTTTATTTGTTTTGATAGCGAAATTTGTGTTGTTAGTCTACGGCAGGTGTGTTCCGCTACTAGGCAACGGTAGCGATGCTGACGTGACCTGGAAGGCCATCTCATCGCTGTCGGAGCAAGCGACACTATCCCTGACAGAATGGGTCGCTTCCTTCTTCGGTAGCGACCCTAGACAGGTATTCCCAAACATACACTTGGTATCATGGGAATAACACTCTGCACGTTGCATGCTCTGCCACTGCATGTATCCTGTACATAACCCGCGTCAATCACCATTCAAGCAAGTTCGAGGTGAACCCTTATTTCGCCATTATTGACTTAAGTCACTAGTACCTGCTAGAGAAATGCTCGAAAGCTAGCTGGAGATTACAGCTCACAAGTTCAGCCTCTCAAGTTTAGAAAGCACTTAAGCTCGAGACAGACCCAGCAGAAACAGTATCAGGTATAGCATGATCAGCTCTCGTAGCAGAATCCTCTAGTAGTTAACTAGTGACCTACTTCGAACACGCTAATTTGGTTCACCTCTTCATCTCCATGCATTGTATATCACTCTATTTGCAACTAGACAAATAATAACTTATCTACTGGAATTATTGTTATTAACTGTTTTTATTATTATGTATATTGAAAAAAAAAACGCTCACTACATAGGATTTGCTACGCTCATCTTCTCTACTTGGGACTCGCTTTAGTCGTCCACAGATAGTAAATACATTAGTTTTGTTCCTGGTGGTCACTCATCCAGGCACTGACCTCGCTCGATGTGCTTAACATTTATGCTCCAACAAAAACCATAGAAATACTTGCCGTATTGAAACGAAACAGTATAATTATTTATTTCGTAATGTATTACACTTGTAGCAAATTTCAACTTTATTAGATTATTTTTTAAATAACGTACAAAAGTCATTCGATAAAAATTGAACTTATGCTGATAGTAAGATGAAACTTGGCATATATGTAGGCCTTATATCTGACTATATGTCAAATCTCAAACCGATCTATATACATACCAAAATATATACTTACCAATCTTAACCGATCTATATACATACCAATTCTCAAACCGATCTAAATACATGCCTCTATATACATACCAAATCTCAAACCGATCTATATACATATTACCAATTCTCAAACCGATCTAATACATACCAAATCTCAAACGATCTATATACATACCAATCTCAAACCGATCTAATACCAAATCTCAAACCGATCTATATACATACCAATTCTCAAACCGATCTATATACATACCAAATCTCAAACCGATCTATATACATGCCAAATCTCAAACCGATCTATATACATACCAAATCTCTAACCGATCGACAAATTTTTACGCTTTTTATGAATTTTCGAAATGTTTACTGAGTCAATATTGCGGGTTAATGACATCATAAAAACTTTTTAAATAGCTCAACTAGACCTAAACATTAATATTTGTTTAAAGTTTCAACTCGGCAGCATAAATACAGTGGGAGATACGATAATAACAGACACTTATACAACTTCGTGAAAACTACTCAGGAGGTCTTAAAAACATCTGAAACAGATGATTCAGGTGGCATCCTGCTTTCAGAATTTTATGCAATTACAATACTTTACCTATATACCTACGGTATAAATGAGGAAAATTAAAAAATATTAATTATTTGATGGGACTAAAAGCATTGCATGCATATTTGCTTACAGCGCATGCGTAGCGAGATAACGGAGTACCTAACCAGCATTTGGTTGTGGATATTTTATATTTTCCCTTACTGGTTTTTCCATGGGACTGTATTCTCTTATGTTATTAAGAAATGTGCACCGGGTTTCTTCAGCAGTTACAGTCGGGGTGTGTAGAGATGTTTATCTGGTGGGTTTTGTTAGATAATGTCAACCATGGGCTTGCATTAGTCATCAAATATATGCTAGCTCAACAAAAATAATAGACGGACCTGTTTAGTTTTATATTATCTGTGGCAATCTAGTTTTATTTACAAATAGTTTTCATTTATTTTGGAGATGAATAATCACTAAATGTTCCCTTAGTTCACAATGTTAGTAGCTTAAGGGATTGAGAAGGGTCAATAATTAAGTTTTTGTTGTGTTAAAACGTTCAAAAGAAGGTGGTTTTAAGATTATTGGCCAACAGCCAATAATCTTAGAAAATAAGTTAGAACCAAAATAATCAAAATACCACAGGGAGGCGTCGGACTGTGTAGCAACCCGAGGTACCTAAGGGCTGGGGGTATTTGCTAGAGGTGCTGAAGAGTTGAGGGTACTAGCTGAAGGTGCCCAAGAGCGGGGTCGCAACGTTCCCGCGAATTATCATCCCCGCAAATCATCTCTCACGCGAAAACTTTCAAACTTTAGAAATGGCGCCAGGCACTCGCGCGACAAAATTTTATAAAAAGGTTGTGTCACTTCATGACGTCACGAAATACATTTTATCTACTCTTACACTTTTTTAAATAACTTGGCACTTGATGACTTCATAAATATGACAGTGTAATAAGTATAGCCAACATTATATGGAAAATATTTATACAAAATTATTAAATAATATGGCGTTTGCTTAAATTTAACTATTTATGTTTAGTAAATAATTAAACATATTAATATAGAATAAGTCAATTAACAAATAATATCATTTTTAAAAATATCATTAGCATTTTATTTAACGTTCTGAATCATATCAGTCTGTTTTTGTTTTTATTTCTAGTTTTAATTAAATGTTATCATTTGTATTATCTAAGTTTTAATGACTAAGATAGGCTTGTTTTATGACTGCATATGCATCCTTATGTATTATTAACAATTTTTTCATTACTTCATGAAAATAACCTCAACTTTTTTGTACTATTTTATACACTATTTTCGTATAATATAGTGTATAAAATAGTATAATAATTTTGTAACTATTTTATAGATTATTCCTGTAGTTTGTAACAGATTAGTCCAAATAAATGTTCCTACAACATGTGCTAAGACTACGCATTTAGCTAACACACTTGGTCTTTTAGGATATAATATGTAGAACAAATATCGTATACTCTGCAGTAATAATAATATTTTTAGTAACTACTAAAAAAAAATATATAAAACAATAATCGATAAAAAAAATCTTACACTGGCTATAAAATACCTAATTTATTATTATTTCGAAAATCACGGCAATTTATGAGATAAAAACAAAAATAGTAGAATAACCGTCAAAAATCAACTTTCAAAGAATTAAGTATGAATATTTTTGATTTTTTAGGAAAGGAATTAACAATGTCATGTGATTTTACGACTTTAGACTACCTTTGGTAATTAAAAGTCTTCATATCCTAAGGCCATTCACTCGCTCGAAAAATCAGCCTTGTATTTTCAATCGCGATGATTAGCGTGATTGAGGTTTCACGGGAACGCAGGGGATCCCCCAAGAGCTGGGGGTACTAGCTAGAGATGCCCAAGACTGTGTAGCGGCACGAGGAGCCAAAGAGTTGGGTAGTGGCCCGATGTGCCCAAGAGCTGTGTAGCGGCCCAAGGTGCTAAAGCTTTGCAAAAGGAATAAAATATTTTAAAAGAACTGAGAAAGAAAGAAATGCGAGAAAACGAGCATTGCCACTAATCCTTGATAGTAGATCAGACAGGACATAGTATTTAAAGATCTGCCTCCGTAGCCGTGGTCGTTTAGTACTGGACTTCGACACCGGTGGTCCGGGGTTCACAGCCCGGGCTATGCTCTCAGTTTATTATGAATAGAATTTGTTCTAAAAATAACTTTAGCTTTACTTTGAGCATAGTAGATGTGACCCACCCGAGGTGGTTCCCGCAGAGCGAATACCCTGAAGGGCCGAATGGCCCTAAAACGGGCATTATTATTATTATTATTATAGTATTTAAAGATACTTAGTATCTCCCAGGTTTGATGAACTTTCCCAAGACTGTACTATCCCTGTAATAAATGTTACAAGGATCATATGACTGTTGTTAGAGATATTATGACAAGCACTGTGATTGTTTCAGTTTATTCTCGTTGTTTACCCAACCCATCAGATGTAGAGTCGTCTTATAATTTTCTCAACCAAAGCGTGTCTGCTCCCAAAGCTAGCACTGATATATCCCAGTCGGTGGTCACTCTTGCTCAGGTCGCTGATTTCAACGAGGTATTCTCTCTTCTTTTTTTGTCCTCTGTCACAGGACTAATGTCCGTATCCAGTCCCAGTAAAGTCAATCTCCACTAGGTTCACTCTTGGCGTTGTACACTGTATCATCAGAGTAAACACTATTAGGTGTTACCACAAATTCGTCTTTCTTTATGATTTAACTGAGTGATTGTATGCACTGGATGGACTGTTGTTGATACAGATCAACCCCTGGCTCTGACACGACGAATTGATAACAGTTGTACCAACGTAAGACAGTGTGGTGCTCACACATTGCTGCAATGTGCACCAATGTTGTTTTAATACCTAGTTGTCTTTATAGTTGTTCTAGTGACGATCTTAATAATTATTTTAATGTGACTGGATACAGGTCTATGTGTGCTGAGCCTAAGTATGCCGGGAATCAATGTGCACTATCACATCACTAACTGGGCACAAATAATTACGGGCTGGGGAAAATAATGGTTTCTGAAGAACACGATTCACATTTAACTAAAAATAGATTTAAATAGTAGGAGTTGAGTAGGTTCCTGGTGACTCCTGATCTAGTATGGTAGCCTCCTCAAATAATAGTTACTTTCCTGACGCATAAGGGGGAGTTTCGTAGGGGTGCAATTATTAAAATTTAGAAATGCACTAGTCATCTTCTTCCATCAAAAACTTTTAATACCAAATTTTGATCAACCAAAGTTAAATAAATATAAGTCTATTAAACTTATTAATAGTTGCTTGATGTAGACACAGTATTATCACATGATAGGAATATGTAGATATGTAGTTTCATTTGCACTAACTTTCTTAACTGCACTGTAAAACTATAACTTGGTATTTGGCTAAACAATTTTATTTGATTTGGTGTTGTGGATCTAAGATCTAACTCCGCTTCAGGTCAAAGTCAGAGGGTAGGAACTTAAAACTCCCAGAAGACGAAGTAAATCCAGTGATTAGTTAGGTACTTACGTTAGTGTCGACTTACGTTTCACAGTTACTGACTAGATCAGGCCTGGGCAAACTTTTCAAGCAAAGGGCCGCTTAGTCTTTTTACAGCCAGTCGCGGGCCGCATTCTTTAAATTATAAAGTATGCTAAACCCGCAACAAATTGCAGTTACGCTGGTGTTTTACGAAAGTCAAATTTATTCTCTAGGAATTAGGGAACTTAAGCACTTAAGCACTAAACAGAAAAAACTTATCTGAAAAGTATCTTCGTAGATCTTGAAATATAACTGAAGACAAATTTCGCTAGAAAACTAGGTGTAAAAATAATTTTAAAAAGTATTCCTATGAAATAAAAGATCAAAGGGATTGTATTTTATCAACTCCTTTTTGGCAATTCACAGAAGGCAAAATAGCTTTTTTTATCTAATTATTGTGAAAATAAAAATTCACTAAAATAATTAGAATTCGCCAAATCCGACAATGAGTATTGATATGAAAGGCGGCCGCTCTTTATGCAATTGTTTCTTATCTTACTAGTTTTTGTTTCTTCGAACTTTAAAGTTGAAGTAGTAATCCATTATTTCCTTATCTTGATATCTAACTTTTCATAATAATTTTGAATTAGATAATTTATTGATTATATACCTAATATTTTTTATATTTTTTATTTATTTTATCTTTTTTCTAAACATTTTAACTTTGCCGCGGGCCACATAAAAATGCTCCGCGGGCCGCATGTGGCCCGGGCCGTAGTTTGCCCAGGCCTGGTCTAGATCGACCTAGAGTGCCTATATAATCATTAGTAACACAGATTATACAGGCACTCTAGATCGACCTGCATAATGACAGTATAGATTGGACAGAATTTGTATTCTTTCATTTACAATACTGACCAACTTCAGTAAGTACTTACTTACTGAAGTAGGTCAGTAGGTCATTTGTAGAGAAAATTTGTATTATTTTGTTTGTTATTAATTTCCGAGCCCTTAGCGAAAGTCAGGCTTATAACATTAAACAAAAACCAAGATCTGAGCCACGGCTGATTAGCTTGTAACTCTGACGTAATTCCTTGGCATGTTTCTCGTGTTTTGTTAATGCTTATCATTTAACTGCTCCAGATACTGACTTACACGATTATGTTTCTTACTAGAGTTTTCAAGTAACAGATGTGTCCCTCTGGCTCTGACACGACATATTGAGTAAAACTTCCATTTTCATGCAAGCACTCTTGTAGCACCCCTAACCACATCTTTTCACATATTAACCCTTTTGATTCATGAATTATAAAGACTATGGAGATAAGTAATAGTAATAGTACTAATAGTATGAAGTAACCTGGGACAACAATACACTTGCTTGGGAGTGCGAGTAGGTGTTTGTGGTCTCAGTGATGCAAAGGGATAGTTTGGATCACATTGTGACATGCCTAAGCTATCATTCTTTTTAGATGCAGGAGGGACTGCAAACATAGAGATATTGTTGCTTGAGCCTGCATGATCTAGGGGATCTGCATGATCATGAGATTTTGAATATATCTCTTCCTCTAGAGCAGGCCTGGGCAAATTTTTCTAGCAAAGGGCCTCTTAGTCTTTTTACAGCCTGTCGCGGGCCGCATTCCTTAAATTTTAACGTATGCTAAACTCGCAAGAATAAGGATTGGGGAACTTTAGCACTAAACAAAAATAATAAAACGGATACAAGACCTTACGAAGATACTCGTCAGATCTTGAAATATAACTGAAGTCAAATTTTGCTAGAATACTAGGTGTAAAGATAATTTTAAAAAGTATTCCTATGAAATAAAAGATCAAAGGGATTGTATTTTATCAACTCCTTTTCGGCAATTCACAGAAGGTAAAATAGCTTTTTTTATCTTATTATTGTGAAATTAAAAATTTACTAAAATAATTAGAATTCGCCAAATCCGACAATGAGAATTGATATGAAAGGCGGCCGCTCTATATGTAATTGTTTACTAGTTTTTGTTTCTCCAAACTTTAAAGTTAAAGTAGCAATCCATTATTTCCTTATCTTGATATCTAACTTTTCATAATAATTTTGAATTAAACTATTTATTTGCTTATATACCTAATATTTCATTTATTTTTAATTTATTTAATCTTTTTTCCAAACATTTTAATTTTGCCCGCAGGCCACATAAAAATGCTCCGCGGGCCGTAGTTTGCCCAGGCCTGCTCTAGAGTGTACTTTACTTAGAGTTTCTGTTAAGCTCTGAAAAAATAAGATAGGCTTTGCTAGTTGTTGATATAAATAATATGTCTGTAATAGCTCTTAATAACACTAGGTGCCAAATGATTGACAGTGTTGCCAAATTTTGCCAATAAATGGAAGTAATTTTTTTTCTCTTTACAGATAAAGAAATAATTTAAATTTTCGAAATTTTAGTTAGTTCTAAATGTATTGAATGAAATTGTTTTTCTGGTGATTATGAATGTTTCAACATGTGATGATTGTTTTTAGTTAGCTAATCAGGTGGTGGAAGACCTGAAAGCGGCGTGGAAGGTGATGGCGGTGTCAGTGTGTTGTGCCGTTCTCATCAGCTTTACCTACATAATACTCCTGCGGTGGATTGCTGGTTTTGTCACCTGGTTCACTCTCATTGCCCTCGCTCTTATATTCGTGGGATGTAAGTTGTTTATGTGCACCTTAGACAGAGGTCTGGCTGGGGTTTGAATTCCAGGTTGCACTCTCACTTTATATATGGTTTTGTATAATAAAGTATTGCCAACTTTATGTTAGTTACTCTTAGAGCTGTAGAAAGTTGTTGATACTAACTGTCTGAACTTGATTGTGAGGTCCGAGATAGCTTTTAATAGTATCCTGCTTCTTAGATGTCTAAGAGAGGCAGCTGAAGCATCAACATTCTTACAGTCTCTTTAAACTCTTTATCTGACTTTGGTAATAGTTATTTATGCAACAAGGGATGAAAGTAAGTTTTACAGCTCAAGTTAAAGTTTCGTCCTAAGGCAGCGCCGAAGGAGGAAACTTCATTAGCTCACGAGGCCGGTAGGCCGAGGGAGATAAACTAGTTAGCTCCCGAGGCTTGCCGAGGGAGTTATGAAATTTGTGAGATATGAAATTTTATCTACGACTAGAGAACTAATACTAACAACTATTAATATTGTTAGTTAGTAATAATAACAGCTCCTTAATTGTTATTGTGTTAGTTTAGTTTATTCTTACCATGTCAATTACTCTGATGAAGAGAGAATAAAGCCACTATCTTCACATTATTTTATTGTAAGCTGTCAATAGAATAATGTGTAATACTATATTTGTAATTTAAACATTAGCGTGTGTATATTGTATATTCTACCTGTAGTATTAACATAACATCGAAAAAAATCCTAAACATTTCCTAAAATTCCTAAAAATTTTACTAAAAAATTTCTGTCAAGTTGGCAACACTTTCACTTTTCCTCCCTAGGGAGTAAAAGTACATTTACAGTGTGAGATAACATGACTGTATGTAGAACTTACAATACAAGGAGTAGATAAAAGTAATTAATAATAAATGAATAAATTTTATTTCCGGGAAATTTACAGAATAAACAAAGGAAAGCGTCAAAATAATTAAGTATAATTAAAAAACAAAATCAAGATACTTTTGGAATGAGTTGAAGGCTTTGCTAAGTAGTTTTGCTTTAACTTTTAACTTAAACTAAGCAAACAACTAAGCAAACAGAAGTTGCCTTTCTTCTAGTTTCAGTTTATTAAAGAGCTTTATTCTCAAAGTCTTGTTACCAACTTCTGATGTGCTGAGTCTATGCAGAGGAATTTTTAATATTTCCACAACCTCTCGTATTGTTAACACTTTTAATTGACTTTTTTCCTTTTTCGCTACTTTTAATATATATTTTAATGATTTGTTGATGAAATTATTTACAATGGTCATGATTTTCAATTGTTTTAAAACCCTTTTAAATAAGAGTTTAAAACTGAGTGATAGCATTATTGCTATAATTCTTTTTTGTAACACTAGAAGACTATCTGTCTTAGTCCCTTAGTGTTAAGGTGACATGTCCCCTCCATATTATTATTATTATTAGGTGCTGCAGGCACCTGATGTAGAGAATTTTACAGTTTACGAGCAAGTTTTATTAAAGTTAACTGATAGTTAACAATAAAGGCTGTCTAGTGAACCTTGGAAACGCAAAGTGATCTAGAATCTCTGATGAGTGATCGCAGATAAAAACTCAGCATTACGTGTGTATTTTCAGTGGGTGCATTCTGCTACGTCAAATTCGACTACCTAAGGGTGCACGGCCCCCAGCCTGTGTCTGGTAAGATGATACAGGGCTGGTTTGAAGACTTGCTCAACCAGAAGGTAAGCACTGCTTTATTTCTTAAGTTAAGACCAGTGTCTTAGATAAGTTACCATTTGCTAATAATTGAACATTAGTTAGCTAATGTACAGCTTGAACCGAAAGTTTGATAACAAACAAATACAGTTGTATGTTAGGGAGAGTGCTTGACTTGCTCCGTACCTCCCTTTATTCTACATCTTAATTGATAAAACCATTAACTAGACCCGATACAATCTACAAGACAGAGATTAAAAAACTAAATTTACATTTAAACGAAATAATTAATAAACCCACTATGATAATTACATTAAAACCACTATGATAATTTACATTAAAAACCACTATGATAATTTACATTAAAAACCACTATGATAATTACATTAAAACACTATGATAATTTCACCACTATGATAATTTACATTAAAAACCACTATGATAATTTACATTAAAAACCACTACAATAATTTACATTAAAAACCACTATGATAATTTACATTAAAAACCACTATGATAATTTACATTAAAAACACTATGATACATTAAACCCTATGATAATTTACATTAAAACACCTAATGATAATTTTACATTAAAACCACTATGATAATTTTACATATATGAAACCACTACGATAATTTACATTGTCACCAAACACACACAACCTACAAAACACTACTCTGGATAAACAAAATCATTACGCAGATTTTAGAATATTTGTTGAGATCATACTAATATTTCTGTCTTCAACAGGTGTTTATTTATTTATTTATTAGAATATCAATGGGCATAAGCCCTTTTTACATTTTTTTTTGATATTTTTTTATTTTTTTAAAGAACAATTGCACAAAAACCATTACAAAAGTAGAAAAGAAAAAATAAATACATGCACATAATACAATAAAGATTATTAAAATATAACCATAATACCAAAAAAAAAAAAAAAATAAATAAATAAAGAAAATTTGTTATTCCTATATTCATAAACGATAGTGTCAACTGTTTAGGACTCAATTCAAAATTATACCTTCAAATACAGATAGAAGTTTTAATTAATGCTAAAAATATTTTCAGGAAATTCTTAGCTCATAAAAGGTAAGGTGCTTGGTATTTTACCTGTGCCTTCCTTACACCACCAGGCATTGAGAAAAAAAACCAAAATAATAGTAATGAAGTTCAAATCAAATCAAATAATAACTTTATTGCCATAATACAATGAAAAATAGTATACAATAAACAATGTAATTATATAATTTGTGAGTTAACAAGAATAGAGAATACACTTTAGAAAATACAATTTTAAAAATATAAAATTACTAAGGCAATCCCACTAGAGTATAAAGTCTGAGTGTGGGGTTTTATTAAGTAATTAAAAGACTTTTAGTTACAGGAAGGTTTTTAAATAATTACTTAAGTTAATTACTGAAGTTAATTATATAATAAATGGAGAAAGTTGTAATAATTCCTTTAGTACTTTCTTCCTCTGGAGTTGTTCCATTTAACCTTCACGAAAGCCTAAAAAAGTTAAACGTCAGCCCATTTGTATATAAATCTGATCATAATGCAGCTATAATCAACTCATGTTATATTGTTATAAAATGCCTTCAGAACCCATTTCTTGCTATTTAAACTAGTCCAGACTGAGAATCAATAAAAGAATTCATGCCTACAGTTGCTATACTTGTTTTGTAGAAATCAAAATAAAAACACATTGTGTTGTGCGCATGTAAAATTTATTTATTAAATAAATGTTAACTGCTTGCTATATGCTTTCATTTTGGCTTCTATAAAGCTTAGTATAGCAAGTATAAGTTGCTAAACTAAATTAAATGGTATCCTCTAGGAATCCATTAATGCTGTAATAAGCTTTTATTTCTAATAAACTAATTACATATTCCCTAATTATGCTCATGTCAACTTATTTGACATGAGCATAAAATTCCTTTATAATGATAACTTTTGTTATCTAGTGATTGTTTAGGGATGAATTTTGCTGAGTCATTTATGTAATTTATAAGACTACTAATTCTCAAGAAATCTTCAAAAGTGAATATGTCATCTTGGTTTCAGATTTGTAGGGACAATATAGCGCTTTCCTCTGCTTTAGCATGTGCAGAAAGTAAACTTATTTTATAAGTAAAATAAAGTTATTTTAGAGCCTAACTCAAGCCTAGCAGACTTTTACTCTGGTGCTTTGGTTTATAAGTCTGACTCCAGGTTGAGTAAGGTTATACTTTACATGTGTATGAATGTTGCAGTGGTTCTGGATGACACTGTTTGTCATATCTGTGATACTCGCTCTCATAGCTCTACTTATCATAATATTCTTAAGGAAACGGATCGTCATCGCTGTTACTGTTATAGAGGAGGCTAGCAAGTGAGTCTGCTTTATTATGTTTTGTTGTTATTATGTAGTTTATGGAATAGCTGAGATATTTAAGGTTAAAGTGTTTACTTGATATTCTCCAAGGCTAGACTGCACTGTCTTTCTGGCTGGGGTTCAAGTCTTAGTCAGAATGGTGACAGTGTTAAGGCCCGTCTACAATCTTAAGTTAAGTTAGGAAGAATTGAAGAAGTGAAGAATTTTTCAAAATCTCTTTTTCTTCTTAAATAATTCTTTTTCCCGCTCTTTTGACTTAAGAAAACCATAAGAATGGTTTTTTATAAGTTACTTAAAGAAGAATGTTCTACGTTATCTGTTTTTGAATGATTACAATATTTTGTAAACGATGTGATGTGATTGTTTTGATTGTTGTTGTTTGAATATGTGATTATTTGAATATGTGATTGTTTTGTTTGTTTGAATATTTTTTTATATAATATATATTTTTCTTTTTATTTTTGAATTATATAGTTTTTGAAATGGATGAGGTTCCTACGTCTGTAGACATACTAGAGATAAGGAAAATAACGCTCCCAACAATTACCTCATCCATTTTGATTTTATTTATTAATTAAAATAAATAAAACACGGTCGATTTTAGAAGTAAATTAAAAAAATATTTGCAAAAAGTCTTTAAAAAATGGAAGGAAAGATCATTGAAAAAGCAATTGTTATTTAAATTGTATTAAAATTGTTATTGAGCTCTGCTCGTTGTTACCATAAATAAATAAATAAAAGTGTGTTTGACGGTAGAAAAAAAAGTAGTTTTTAGTAGTTTTATGTTTATTTAAATTGTATTAAAAATTGTTATTGAGCTCTGCTCGTTGTTACAATAAGTAAATAAATAAAATGTGTGTAGACGGTAGGAAGAAAAGTAGTCTAAATACAGCTATATGTGTAATTGTAACTTTAAACTTGACTTAACAACTCAGAGGTTGTAGACGTGTTTACGGATCTCTTAAGTCTAAAGAGCGGGAATTTCAAAATAGTTTGTTCTAAGTGAAAAATTCTTCACTTCTTCGATTCTTCCTGAGGAATTCTTCACTTCTTCGATTCTTCCTAACTTAACTTAAGATTGTAGACGGGCCTTTACACAGAGTGCTAGTATATTTACAAATGTGAGGAAGCTAGTAACTGACATCGGTTGAAAATGGTTCCCCTCTGTAATCCATTATACTGTATGGTTTCAGAGGATTATAACTCCAAATGCTTAAACAGTGTGAGAATAAGAATTCTTGCTCCGCTTTATGTAGCTCTCCACATTTCCCTAGTTTTGACATCCATTTTATATATGGTTTTAAAGACATATTTATGTTGTTTTATTTACAGAGAGACATATTTATGTTGTTTATTTTATATATGGTTTTAGAGAGACATATTTATGTTGTTTATTTTATATATGGTTTTAGAGAGACATATTTATGTTGTTTATTTTATATATGGTTTTAGAGAGACATATTTATGTTGTTTTATTTTATAATGATTTTAGAGAGATCTGTTTTTTATAAATGATTTTAGAGAGACCTATTTATGCTGTTTATTTTATGTTTATATTTAATTTATATGGTATTTATGAGAGACCATTTATGTGTTTATTTTATTTATGTTTAGTATTTATGTATTTAATAGATTTTTAGAGGACATATTTATGTTGTTTATTTTATAAATGATTTAGAGAGACCTATTTATTGCTGTTTATTTTATTTATGGGTTTAGAGAGATATTTATGTTGTTTATTTTATAAATGATTTTAGAGAGACATATTTATGTTGTTTATTTTATAAATGATTTTAGAGAGACCTATTTATGCTGTTTATTTTATTTATGGGTTTAGAGAGACATATTTATGTTGTTTATTTTATAAATGATTTTAGAGAGACATATTTATGTTGTTTATTTTATAAATGATTTTAGAGAGACCTATTTATGCTGTTTATTTTATTTATGGGTTTAGAGAGACATATTTATGCTGCTCATTTTATAAATGGTTTTAGAGAGACCTATTTATGCTGTTCAGTGCCGGAGTATTTACAAATTAGTTAAATATTAGACTGTTCTGGCTCTGACAAGATAAGTTGCAGTTTTTGTATAAAAACAGATATGGTTTAGTTACCAAAAATCTACCTTTAAATATCATAAGCAACACTGGCACCCTGTCCCAGCATCTCCTTTACCTTTCTGTTGCTGATATCAGAAAACATATCTGTTTGTAAAAGAAATCATATCCAAGTCACTGTAATATAGTTCAGTTGATTTTACAAGCAGCACCTTGTTGGTCTGCATAGAGCCCTGCTATGTTGGTCTGCATAGCCCTGTTATGTTGGTCTGTGTAGCCCTGCTTTGTAGGTCCGCATGACCCTGTTATGTTGGTCTGCGTAGCCCTACTATGGTCTGTTGCAGTAAATTAATAATTAATACCCTATGATATTTATTTAGCAAATTCATCAAGTGGAACCATAAAGAATTTCATCTTCATGAAACCTCTTAGCTTGGATTTGGTTCTTCTCTTAGACCCCATAAAGTTGTTTTTATGTTTTAATTAAATTTGTATGAATATTACCTCGTATAATTTTTTAGGAAAACTCTATTTCCTAGGTTTGTTTCCACCAGTACAGTGGCGGATAGAAACCCTACGCATTATGTATATGTGCTGTCATTTATCCTGTGATTGCCTCTTATTTCTGCTTTTTATCATAAAGTGTTTGTTTTCAGAGCTGTAGGGAGTGCACTAGTAACTCTTTTTATGCCAGTGCTACCCTGGTTGCTGCAGTGCTGTGCTCTGGCCTGGGCTATATCAGTGGCCTTGTTCCTGTCTTCTATTGGCAACCCTGTTTTCACTGCCCAGGGCATGACACAGGCACAGTGTGACTGCTCTGGTATCTATAAGGTAAATACTTTATCAGAATAACCAGGCATACTCATGGTGCCAGCTGAATAATCCTGTAGCAATGAGATGTGTGTTCTATATTTGATTAAAATTCCTAATGAAACAGTTGTGTAGCGAAGCATTAAGGAAACTAATTAACTAGCATTACTTTATGAACCTCTTGCTTTGCTGCGAGCTTAAGAGGAAAAGAGCCAAACATCTTATCCTATTACCTTTTGTTAAAATTGTTCTCTAAAAAGCCCATATTTATGCATGAAATATTTGTTGTTGTAACTTTTAAGATAAAAGTATAGTTTTATAAATGTCCCACATGTCCTTCCTACGAGAGTTAAAGCCTCATGGTCCTCATACAAGAATTTCATAAATAATTTTTCATAAATAATTAAATGAAAAGTCTCTCCACAAAATAAAAAACTTTATTGACAAAGCTAGAGGTCATCATCAGTGCAAAACCTAACAAACAAGTAACAATAGAATAAATAAAAGATATGACAAAAATAATAAAATAAATAAAAAAATAAGGTAACAAAATAAAATAAGGTAACTGATGGGCTAAAATGAGATTAAAAAGAATCAGGTACAATGAAATACATATAGTTAAAAAGTAAAATAAAACATGTATACCGTTGAAGAAATAAATGTAAGATGAGTGAGTCTATGATTTATTTTTGGATATTAGATTCATAATAACAGATGGTGGCAGAGGTGCAACTAACATGGCTTGCAGTAGAGGGGATGATGGCGGCGGTGCAAGTATTTATTTATTTATTACTGTGTGATTGGTAGGGTATTGTGGACAGTCAGACATGTGAGCCGAAAGAATTCTTGTCCCTGTGCCAGTGTCTGAACCCCGGCAAGGGAGGCTGCTTCTATGCTGGCAACCAAGTACCCTCATACATAGTTTGGATGCAGTTAGGCAATGTCTTCGCTCTCTTCTGGCTAGTCTGGTTCATATCTGGCATATTCCAGATGATACTTGCTGGCACGTTTGCCACCTGGTACTGGACCTTCAACAAGTCCAGGGTTCCGTTCTTCACCGTAACTATCTCTGCTTTCAGAGTTATCAGGTAAACTTACTAATTATTTTTTGAGTTTTTTTCGGTAAAAATGTACAGTTTTTCTAAATGACAGTATAGTGTATCCTGAAAAATTGTAAACTGGTACCTTTTTAACTTAATAATAATATCTTACATAATTTTTATTTATTGTAATTTTTTTTACATTTTAATTTGTATTCATGAATTGACTATTGTGAGGCCTTTGAATGTAAGGCAACCACAAGCTTATAATAAATAAATAAATAAATAACTATCTTGTAGCGCTTTACAAGCGTTACGTTTTCTCTTCTCCAGCTGATTTTTAGCCACATGTCCAGTTTGAAATTTATAATGCAAGAACCACAGTTTTTCATGTACTAAGAAATACAATTTTTTAACTGCCTTTTTTAAATTAAAGAAAATGAAATAAATAACACTGCAGTATAGCAACTTCCTGTAAGCTTCCCGTTTACAAGGGAATTTCCATAAAATATATAATTAAAAGTTATAAAAAATAAATATAGATGATTAGTAGCTGGGAATTGTTTTGATCAGGTATCACCTGGGCACGGTGGTGTTTGGTGCTCTCATCATCTCCATCTGCTCCTTCATCCGAGTGTGTCTAGAATACATCCAAGCAAAGTGCAAAAAGTGGAACAACCCGGTGGTGAACTGCTTTCTGTGCTGCATGCAGTGCTTCTTCTGGTGCTTGGAGAAGTTCATCAAGTTCATCAACAGAAATGCTTATATTATGTGTGCCATACACGGCAGCAACTTCTGCAGCTCTGCACAAGAGGCTTTCAACCTGCTCATGAGAAACGCTCTGCGTGCCGCTGTCCTGGATAAGGTAATGCTACGCTATTATCCTTCAGTCATTCAATGCCTTATTAGTGCTAGTGATTTGTACGAACTTCTTGACATGAAATTTTTTTTACTCGTAAATCGTAAGATTCAAGTTATTTTAAATCACTAATGAGTTCTAACATAACAAATTTAATCACAAGAATGTTTTATTAAAACATTTTCATTTTTATTAGCTGTAGCCTACAATTTTTGAACGAACGTAAGTGAGTTCTTACATTTCAGAAGATTGGGACGGCGCGTTTGTTTGTGTGTTTGTGTGTTTGTGTGTTTGTTTGTACGTGTCGCGATAACTGCCGTAAATTTGACCGATTTTGATAAAAATTTTGTATACAGGTAAAACTAATTATGTGTCAGAGCTGTATAGTTTTTGGTAATATTCCAAAAAATATTTTCAAAATGGCAGCCAAAATGGCGGACCGGATAAAAAAAAATTTTGAGCGAAAAAATCGTGTTGTATATCATTTGAAAGCTCTTAAAGAGTAGAAAAAGAAAATATATGTTTCATGGTCCAAATTTAAAATTTTTTGAAAAATTTAAAAATGGCGGCTAAAATAATGAACTCAAAAAATTTAAAATTAAAGGAATAACTCGAGTAATATATCGTTGTAAAGCTCTTGATTAGTAGAACAAAAAATGTTATATACAAAATTCCGAAAAATTCAACATGGTGGCCATAATTTAATATAATAATTAGTTTTACTAATTTTATAAGAATTTACAAGATAAAGATCTATTGTAATTTACTTTAGATACTTTTATACAAGTAAATATTATATGTCAGAGCTGTATAGTTTTTGGTAATATTCCGAAAAAATATTTCAAAATGGCGCCAATATGGCGGACCGGATAAAAATTTTTGAGCAAAAAATCGTGTTGTATATCGTTTAAAAAGCTCTTAAAGAGTAGAAAAAGAAAATATATATTTCATGGTCAACATTTCAATTTTTTTTTAATTTTTAAAATGGCGGCTAAAAATAATAAACTCAAAAAATAAAATTTAAAGGCGAGCCTTTCTTTTACCCATTTATATTATAAATATACGCGAGCCTTTTTTAATATGCATTAATATTAATATAGCAATCTAGCGAGCCTATTTTTAAGGTTGTATTATAACAATATATAGCAATCTAGCGAGCGAAGCGAGCCTTTTTTACTATGCAATTATTATTAAAATATAAGCAATGCTAGCGAGCGAAAGCGAGCCTCTTTTTTACAATATTTTATATATTATAAGCAATCTATAGCAAACCGTCATAGCGAGCGAAGCGACGACCTTTTTTTACTTGCATTATATAAATATAACATCTAGCGGCGATTCTTTACTCATGCGCAGCGAAAGCGAGCCTCTTTTAACTGGATCATATATAATCTACGCATCTAGCGAGCGAGAGCGAGCTTATTTACATATATTTATTAAAAATATAAGCAATCTACGAGCGAAGGAGCTATTTTAACGTTGTATATTATAAATTACGCAATCAGCGACGAAGCGAGCCTATCTTTTCGATTTATTGATTTATAAATATAACGCAATCAAGCGAGCGAAGCGAGCCTTTTTTAAAATATGCATTAATATAAATCTACGCACTAGCGAGCGACGAGCCTTTTTTTAACATATATTTTATTATAAATATAAGCAATCTAGCGAGCGAAGCGAGCTTCTTTTACTATGTATAATTCTTTTACTATGCATTAATAATAATCTACGCATCTGCGAGCGAAGCGAGCCTTTAACAATATATTTTATATAAATATAAGCAATCTAGCGAGCGAAGCGAGCTATTTTTAAACGTTGTATTATGGACAGAATATAAGCATCTAGCGAGCGATTTGCGAGTCCTTTTTTACAATATATTTTATCTTAATCTAAGCAATCTGCGCGCGAAGCGATCCTTTTTTTAACTTTTATATATATAAATTTAAGCAAGTGCTATGCGAGCGTAGCGAGCCTTTTTTTACTATGTAAATGTTAAAGATCCTAACTAGCAAGCAATGTCTTTTGAGTTATACTTTAAAATAGTAAGCAACGATTGTTTTGATAAACTCATTTCGCTGTTTTAATTAATTTTTTTTATGTATTCTTTGCCGTGAGTTTCTTGATGCAACGCATACTAGTTATTACTATTTTTATTAGTTATATAATAAATAGTAATAATAATAACATGGATAAACTCAATATAATTGTACGAGAGACACCTATGAAAAGTAATAAGCAAAATGGAATGCTACATCTGGGAACTGTTTAATCATTCGACAATCCTCATCAATGACGTGTCACACTCTGTTTTGTTATAGTCCAAGAGCAAGGCCTAAAAAAGTGACTCATTTTGTACTACTTCAAACCAAACTTTTCTGAAAATATACCTTAAATTATGAAGGAGAATCAATGTCTGCCTATCCAGAGTGGTCCGTTCATATGAATGCGCTTATATTATGCTGAAGCTGGAGAGATTTTCCTTAAACAGAAAATAGTTGTTTACGTACCAAGGGAGAAAACATAGTCATTACGCTCTAGCGTTATGTTGGTTCCAAAGGCGTTAGCCGTGGGCACCATAATGTTTAAACCCCAAGGCAAAGCCTCGGGGTTTATAAATTTGGTTCCTGAGGCTTTAGCCGAGGGAACCATGCAATTTAATCCTGAGGCGAAGCCGAGGGAGTTAAATATAGCGGGGTGTAATGACTAATTTCTCCCGTGGTACGTACAAGGTTTTTCCCCTAGAAGGGAGAAAATAAACAGAAAATCAACAAAATAAAGGTAATTTTATTATTAATATATTGAAAAACATCAATATGTTTGGAAATGAAATATAAATTAAAAATGTACACCAATATAGCAAGAAAGAATTATACAACTAATAATGGTTAATAACAACAAATCTAAGAAACATAGGCTTGAAAAATTTAAGATTAAACCAAATTAATTTTTATATAATACTTGTATTAATAATTGAGTTCAATTATTATTTTTATTACATAAACATATAAAAAAGCTTCATTAACGGTACCCGTTATAAACTACTACTGAAAATAATATGGATAAATGAATTCACGAAAAGTAATTGTTTTAATTAACTAATAAAAAAGGGAAACAAATCTAAATTGCAAATAATAGAGAATATAAAACAGCTGTTATTGCAAAGTCATGGAGGTAAACAGAGTAGCCAACTTAATTTTTGTTAAAATCCAGGGAACACTGATACATTTTAATTAACAACAAAACAAATTAATTTTAAATATGGCGGCTCTGAAAGTTTTTAGTATTTAAGACTATTTCTTTGATTATGTTTATAAATAAATGTTTTTTTTTGTATAATAAGCCGAAAATAACGTGTAGCTACGTATAAAAAATAATTAATTGAAAGAAAAAAATTAAAAATCGCTAAATGAATAAGTGTAAATTGATAAAAACAAGTGCGTAATAGCCGAGTGTGCTATCAAAGGGCTAAATAAACCGGGAAACATGAAAGTTCATGTTTCCCTGGAGGGAAACATGAACTTTCATGTTTCCCTCCTTTTTAGAATTGGGTGTAATGATGTACTTTTCGCTTAAAAAAATAGGGAGAAAAGTTCACTTTTTCTCCCTTCTGGGGGAAAAAGTTATTAGGATAATAGCTGGTGCTAAATATGATGACCATTGCAAAGACTTATTTAAAGAATTAAGAATTTTAACTTTTTATAATTTATTTATTTATCAAGTAGTATGTCCAAGTTAATTGTTATAAGTTTGAAAGTGTACATTGTCATAATACTAGATATAAAGATAATTTAGTACTTACCTCTCATAGGTTAAGCAAGTCCAAGGCTGGTTTTTTTAAATCTGATAAAATGTTCTTAAAAAGGAGTATTTTTCATCAGAATTGGATTACTACACCTAAAGTTAAGACATTTGTTAAATGGCCAAAAAAACACAAAAAGTCAATATTTTTTCAAAGAAATTCGCTGACTTAGCATACATTTTTTTGGTGTTTTTGAAAGAGCCTTAACTTTGGTTTTGGTCGTTCGATTGTGATGATTAAACACTCGTTTATAGAACATTTTATCAACTTTAAAAAATGTTCTCTTTGTGTTTTACACAAAGAAACAAAACTGAAATGTGTGCGATTTTTATTTATTTATAAAATTTTGAGTATGAGCAATCATATGACGGGCTTCACTCTGGATAGGCAGATTATGTCTTTTCCTTCATAATTTAAAGTTTTCCTTCATATTTTAAAGGTAATTGAACACTTCCTTCCATAACTTGTATTTTGTTATAAACACCCAACACCCAGCCTTGAGTTTCAAGAGAACACAAAAAGAACAAAAAATATTTTTGGACTGGAGTCTTTTATTTATTTTGCATTATAGCAGATATAACTTTAATTTTTTTATGTACCCATAACCCTCTTTGTAAAGGAAAGAAAATTTGAAATAATGGTCATTTTAATTTACAAAGGCAAGAGGGACTCTAAAAGCTTGTCATCTTACAGACCTATTACAATGTTCTTCAGTGAGAAGTCTTTAGAAATTGTATGAGTTGCTGAATTGAGGAGATAAATTTCATTTTACCTCCCAGAGAGGATTCTTAAGAGGTCTACGAGGATGCTATGTAATGCCAGACTGATCAACATTGTATTGGAGGATGGACACCACCAACACGAGAAAGATGCTGCTCTTGGCACTATTTGATATTACATTGCATTTGATTATGTGGGTTACTGATATGTTATGAAGACAATTAGAATGCAATGGCATCTCCACAGACCTAGCTAAAGGTATTAAAGTACTGTTATGTGATAACACCATAATAGTGTGTTCAGGAAAATAACAAACAGCTCTTGTTTCTGGCTGGCATGAGACACTACCAGCTCTATGTATATATATCTATATTTGTCTTATGATGCCTAATGATACTGTTTACAGGTGACAGACTTCATATTCTTCCTAGGCAAGTTAGTGGTTGTTGGTATAGTAGTGTGTGGCATGTACTTCCTTGGTTTCCATAGCAACACATCCCTCAACCTCAACCACACCTGGTTACCTATGGTCATTGTTGGTTTCTTCACCTATATCATAGCCTCTATCTTCTTCTCCGTCTACACTATGGCTGTTAACACCCTGATGCTCTGCTTCCGTAAGTAGACTAATCTGTCTTCTGGTTTATTCTAAATGTTAACTTTTAAGATAAATTTGAAAAATCCAAATTTCGATTAAAAAAAGTTCATTAGAAATCAGCATGAAATAAACTAGTTTGTTTCCTGGCAGCTCCCCTGACCTTAGAACTGGATAATAAGACAAAAATATGGAAAGCTTTTATCCTTTCAGAGAAATTGTTTTTTTTTTAAATTTGCCTAAAAAGGCAAACAAAACCTGTAACACCTAGCATGCATAAAGCAATACTAATTGCTGTGTGAATCTTCCTTTACTTTCACATTGGCCCTTAAGAAACAAATATTAACTGTTAATTTTGACTAATCAGGGTAGTGCTAATACTGCCTATATACAGGGTGTGGCAATCCCTATTTATTTCCGTTAATATTTAAGTTATCAAACTGTGGTTTGCGGCTATCTTTGTTATGCATAAAAACTACATCTTTTTGGTAGTTAAATTTATTTCCAGCGATTTTACAGACATAATACAGGAACACCTAGATTCTGATACATTTTAGGAAAGCTCTCTAAAAAAGAAAACATTTGAAACAGCCAAGATCTCATTTATTCACAAGCATTATTGAGAACCTATGACTTGGCTTATTCAATGGTCTCACAACTTTTTACGCTAGACTTGGCTTTTTTTGCACCCATGTGTTTTTGTTTGGATTTCATTTCTTTTTGTAAGCTTGAACATTATTCCTTACGAATATACCACTAGAAATATTATTAAAATATTAATTAGTGCAGCATATTACACCACTTATTTATTACTAAACTGTTCCATTTTCTTTAATTTTAACTGTAGATAAATTGCAAGAAAATATTTTGTTTTGTTGTGTCAAAATAGAACTCTCGATATTCTTAGTTTTTGTGTGCTCTACTAGGTAGCGCTGGTTGTAAAAAAATGTATGTAAAATTCAGGTTAGGATTACCTTTCAACTTAAGTAGCACATATATTAGGTAGAAGAAACTCAAATTGTTATATTTTGTTGATTTTCACATCAGCATTTATCTTAATACCAACTTTTAAGTGTCTATAATTGCTGGAAGTGTCTTAGAATTTTTATGAGTGAGTGGGTGTTAAAACTGCCTAACTTTGAGCTATTATATCTCAACACCTGTGAATGGTTGAAGATGGGTCAGCTTGAAACAAGATCGTTTAGTTTATAACCTATTGATATAATTATCTGTCATACCCCACACACTGGTCCAAATGAACCTTGTGGGATTACTGTGGATTATTGTGTTCTTTTATTATATAGACAAACGGCTAAAATCAATTGACAAATCAGCGCCGCGCAAAAATTTGTGAGGAAAGAATTCTATTGATTCAGACCGACCCCGCTCTTTCCCCTCCACCTCATGCCAACCTCGGTATAAAAAATACCTTTTTCGTAAATAAAATCATAAAAAGGCAACACTGGTTGTAAATATTTGTAACCTCGCATCGCTTTTATTGTGCTCATTGATCTGCGTTTGATTTCGTTTCGTTTCATTCCAATTTGTTCAATTCATCCAATTATTGCGGAGTTGTAATATGATCTGAGTGCCTATATTTGACGCTTGGACATTGTTGTATTAAGCATTTCTTGCTATTTGAGTACAGCGCAGGTTCTGTGCTCTGTCAACCAAAAGGCAGCAGTTTTTTTTTTGAAAATGCCATGTCTTTCAATAAATGACAGTCTTGACTTTTTTAAGTCTTGAATGCATATTGTGTCATATTATTTTTATATAAACAATACAACATTCAATTATACAAACTTGACACAGAAAAGCAGTTTGTTTTAGAAAAAAGTAATTATAGCTGACAATTTATTTAAATCGTCAAACTTTTATCAAAGAACTATTATGATCCATTGCATTACGTAATTAACAACTTTCCACTTAATTCATACTTCCCGAACAAATTTAATGCAACACTTAGTTGGAAATTTATAAGATACAACAATATTCCTTCTTAAAAAGTAAATAACTAATTTTTAAAAATAAAAAAATATGATATCAAAAAAACAAATAATAAAATTCAAAACATAACTTGACTTTCAGTGTTGCCAGAGTAGGGAATTTTTGTTACATAAAAGAAGGGATTTTTGTTATTAAAAAAGAGGGTTGAAGCATTGAGATTTGGCGGGGTGTCAATTGATTTTAGCCGTGTGTCGTATTTTAATATTAGCAACAAAGTGTTTTTTTAATTGAAAATTGAAATTATGTTAAAATTAAATTTTTTAACAAGATTTTTAAATTTACTGTTAACTAGCCGGTTAGAAACATTAAATAAAATAAAGAAACATATTACAGAGGGTATGATAAAAATAAACAGACGTAATTGAAATTGTAAACACGTGAATATTGTTTTGACTCTTTCTTATTTAACATGTATCAACAACAGGTAACTTCATAATTTGATCTAACTGCATTCTAAATTTCATTTCGATGGACCTGCTCCTAAATTAGCAACAAAGTATTCAACTACAATTGACAAGTTTTCTCTTATTTAAGCTAGACAGAGCTGGTATAGGTGTTGAATTCCTCGTTGAATCCCTCCCTTGAAAACGTTTACGGGGGTTAACACTGAAAACAATTGTAGGTGTTCAACCCAGTGTTCAAAACCTTGTGTAGACGAAGTAAATGTAAACATTGGGGTTGTTGATTTGTTTACACTTTGATTTTCATCAATGTTGAATTAAAACTTATCATTGCAAACCTTTAAAAAATTATAGTTGAGATAGATGTACATTATGAGCGACACCAAGATTTATTTTCTTTTGTAAATAAATTCGAAATAAAATGTTGCCATCAAAGAGACTAAAAATATTAGAGGGAGGATGCAACAGCTCTTATCATTCCTTGGGTAGCTAGGTGCCATAACGGTACATTGGTGACGTCATTTTTTTATTTTTCCTAATAATTACAATTTCACATAAATATTACATTATTTTTCGACTATTTTGTTTTAAATCAAGTAAAATGAATTTAAAATAAGTTTTAATTATTATCTATTGCATGTATTCTTTAATTGTTAGTTTTGAATAAAGTGGTTTAATGTGGCATCACTGAAAAATGTCCGCCGTTAGTAAAATGCATGCTACAATAGAAGTTGTAGAGGGTAGGGGAGTATCTATTCTTTCTCTAGGGAGATTATAGTAGGGGTAAGTACAGTTACGGCACCTATGCAAACTGTCACACTTCCAGACCCCTTATCACTGTGTTAATCGGGTCCTGTACTCCTCCCAATAGTATTAGTCTCTTTGGGTGCCATCCATTGCTATGGTAATAAAATTAAATAGAAAATGACGTCAAACTATTAGTTTTGAGTGTTATTTAAGACGAATTCATTCTTGAAGTTTTATCCTAAAACCATTAGTTAACTCATAAATGGACATAAAAATTTAATTTTGAAAATTTCCTCTGGCTACCAGTTTAAAACGGCAAATGATAAAAAGCTCTGGTTTGTGGCAAATATTTTTTTGTAAGAGTTTTCCAAAAATGTATCACAATATAGGTGTTCCAATTTGAAATTTCAAAGTTAAATACCCACTATGTGAATAAGCTAATACCCACTGTGTGAAATATGGTGGCACAAAAAAAAGTATTTTTAATGCATGATGAAGATAGTAGCAACTACAGCTTGATAACTCAAATATAAAACGGAAATAATTAGGGGTTGCCAAACTTTTGTCACACTCTGTATTGTGAAGTACAGAGTTATTTGCCTGCTGTGAGTTAGTTTTAGTATCAGATAATAATAATTCATCCTGCCCTGAGGCATAAAATATTTAACAGATTTATTTATTTATTTATTAAAGTTTACACGGGTTTTACCTCTTTTACAAAGTTTACAAATATAAACATACATATACATAGGAAGGTTAACATAAAAGAGTAAAATTATTAAAAAAAAATAAGAAGAATAAATATTTAAAAAAACAATAGATAATACTAAAAAGAAAACAATAGCTTAGCCTAATTCAATGAATATAAAAAAAACCTATGATAATAATAAAAAATAAAAATACAAAAATGAGTAATCCTCTTAGGATCTAAAATAATAAAAGGACTCAAGCATAGATAGCCAAGCATTTTAAAAAAAATTATCATAATTTATAAAAAAAAGTATGAGAAACAAACAAGAAAAAAGATCCAAAAAATATTTCTTGTTTTTTCTGCCTTCAATTAATTAATGGAACGAAAAAGATGAAATTTAATTTACTTAAAAGCTAAAAATAAATATAAAAAAATAACAAAAAATCAGTCTGTAGTACAATAAGATCTAAGTGCCTGGGGAATAACTTGCTCTGAAACAAATATATCTTATAGATTGAAGTTGTCCAGCAGTGAGTTTGAGGTTCTGTGTCATGTGTTATTTGTTGTTCTAGTTGAAGACTGCGAGAGGAACGATGGATCCAAGGAGAGACCCTACTACATGTCTAAGTCTCTCATGAAGGTTTTAGGCAAGCGCAACAAACCTCTGCGCAACAGCTGAGAACTACTCTACTGCTTGTTAACTAGGCTAGAGCTGGACCACCACAGCTAGCTAATACCCACCGTGTGAAATATGCAAGTCATCACCTAGACAGAATAATTTTGAATCCAATCATTTATAATTGACCAAAATATTTTAAAAATACTTATCTGAACTCTAGGTCCAAATGAGTTCAACACATGGTCCAAATAAATAGTATATTGCACAACTAACCAAGTCCAATAGGGGCTTAATAATAAGGTCCACTCAGTTGACCACTGATCATTTTATATTTAAGAGTGCACTTAAATATAAACATAAGTAAATAAATAGTCTCTCCACTAAGATGTATGTTAAAAAAAAATTTTTATTTGAGAGTTAACTTTCTGCTGTATCTGGCCATCATCAGTCTATAAAAAGCCAAGAAAATACAACAAACTTAAAATAACTAAAATAAAAATACAAAAAGTCTAACATAAAGCTAAAATAAAAATACAAAACAATAACTAAATTAAAAATAAATCGGCGAGAAGACAGAAACACGTACCATTCTCTGGAGGGCTATAAACGATCGATAGTAACGATCTCTTTCCAATCTTTATAGTGCACTGACAAACGAGGGATACCTACACAGTTAGGGCGTACTCCCCTCTCCTGAAGCCAATATCTCAGTGCTATAGCCTTCGAACCTTCTTCTTTTACATTAATGGAGGTACCACTCTCAATATCTTGGCTTTTTACTTTTTAGACTGATGATGGCCGGATGCAGCAGAAAGTTAACTCTCAAATAAATATTTTAACATACATCATAGTGGAGAGACTATTTATTTACTTATACTTGGATTACTCCACAGAGCAGTTATTTATATTATTAAATAAAACGTAAACACTTAACGTTATTTATTATTATTAACGTAAACACTTTTACGTACTTGTGGGGTACGTAAAATACATATTTAAACATAACAGACAAAAATTGAACTGTTTAATGCAAAATCAAAAACTCCATTGTCTGGTTTGTTTACGTCTTAAAAAATTTTGATCCTCTTTTGATTCAAAACATTTTCAGGCCTTATTTCAAAATAAAAATGTCTGGAAAAAAAATCTTGATCCCTATGTGGTTAACCTGACCCGGAAAATTTTAGTTATTCATGTAAAAACAATTATTTTATTAAAAGTTGGTCAATTAGTGATGAATAGAATAAATAGTGGAGTGATGGCAAGGTATTGAGTTGCTTCCTTTACTGTGTTCGCCCCAGCTCTGTCGACATGTTCTTCCCCGAGACACCAACTTAGTCTAAATAGGCAAAACTGATTCACTTCAAAATTCTGCTATATTATTTTTACAAATGTTGATCCTTGTAGGAATGCAGAAACAATCTAAATTGTTAAACTGTTGTAGGAATTTATCAAATGAAACAACAGAATGTAAAGCATTGTCTGTGAGTTACAGGGTTTACAAACAATCAAATAACTTACTTCTTTCTAAGAAGCATTTGCTATTATTTAGCTAATAATAAAGAGTTTACACACCACCACAAGCTGTTAAACACCAAGATGTTTTGATAAAGTATCTTTTATTTCCTGTCTGAGTTTTTTTTTAATTAAAAATGTTATTTACTTGTTAAAATTGCTGTATTCTGGATGAAATGTTACTTTCTTAATGCAGGCTTTGTTTTTAAAACAATTGAATAATGGTTAAAGCTATCAACATTGTTTTAAAATGGTTACAATTAATTACCGAATAGTAATTTTATCGTAAAAAAAATAACTGACTTGGAAACAAATTAATAAAACTCATTTTATGAACCAAAGTAACAAACATGGTATAAAAGGTCCAGGTCTTGCTACATTAAAGTTTGTTCCAAGCTTTGTCCGTTTGTTATTAAGAAATAGAAGTGGAAGGAAGCTGTGTTATTGAATTGTTTGTACTGTCTCTGCACCTTAAAGTAACAATTAACAAACAATTAACAACAAACCTCAAAGTAGTTTGTGCAGTTTGCTTGTTTAGTCAAATTTCTTTTCGACACCAAAAATGATACAATTAAGGCTGAATGAGATAAAATTATTTTTGTAGTTTTAAACATGTCTGTGAACCCATCGATTTTAAGATTTTATTAACTAGGTTTCTAATTTTAAGCTTCAAATTTTCTTTGTAGATTTTATGAATATTAATAGTATGCAGTGTGTCCAAAAAATATATGAGGGGGGGGGTCTGAAATTTATGAAATTGCGTTGGGAAATTTATGAAAAGATTTGTGTTCTTTAGCAAAGAAAAGTCATTCTTATGCGTGACACATTTTTTTAAGTTTAAATTTTCCATTTTCACGCTCTAGGGTAAAATATCTATCCTTATTGTACAACGTCTTATTGAAAATATGTCATGTTATTTATCTTTTGATATTTTCCAGTATATGATCTTAAGTAGGGCCACAAATCAATTATATCACAACATATATAATATTGCTCCTGGCTTAATTTTTATCTTAAATATGAAAAAAGTCAAGGGATGAGGTCAGAAACATTTTGGACACCCTGCATTTGTTTAGGATAAATATTTCCATTATGTATAGTTCTAATAAATTGTTAAACATTTTTAGAAAAAATTGTTAATTAATGCACTATAATTTTGTTATTAAATTCTGTTTTATTTATTAAATTTTTTTAAATTTTCTATTGAATTATAATAACAAACATACTTTTAGTTTTTTTGCATTTTTTTAATTTAATAATCTATTTTTCGTTAACATCTTTAGTAGGAAATGTATTGCTAGATGACAGTTAAGATGTCCTTATCTAGTTAAATAGAAAATAGTCAATTATGATAAATATAATATGAATTTTATTAGTATTTAGCGATTAGGAATTTTATGGTGCTGAGTTAGTATTCACAACTGCTATGTGAATGCTGTTACCCTGGGTTGAACACCAAGCAATGAAAATTTTTTTTTGTAGACGAAATTCTCATTTCCTCTTTTTTAGAGGAATTAATTTTTATTAAATTGGGGTTTCAACCCTGGTTATTCCTCTCATGTGTACTCAGTTGTAACTGTTTTTAATAAGAAATTGGATTTTAAAAATAAATAGAGTAAGCAGCAGTGAAACCATGAAAGAAACTTTTTATTAAAATATATAACGGATACTTTCTTATTTTAATCTTTCCATATTTATGTCAAACCTACAGGTTAGTTCTATAGTTGCTTCTATTTTGTTATTTATATGATTTTGTTTAAATTTTATTTAAAAAACGATTTTATGTCAAGAGATTACTTTTCTGTAATATTTAATTGTTTGTTTATTTTTAAACTGTGTGATAAATCAGGGTTTACTTTCTAAAATATTATTTTTATTAGATAAATGAGATTAAGGAGAGTTTTCTGGTTCAATACTAAAGCTAAAGGGAGACTCATATCTGTATAGGTCTTATTACTCAAGCTGGAGGAAGACTAAGGCCGGTATTCAAAGACGTTTTCCTAACATTCTCCTAACATTTTCCTAACTCCTAACATTCTCCTTAAGGATATTGTTAGGAGAATGTTAGAAATATGTTAGGAGAATATTAGGAAAATGTTAGGAGAATGTTAGGAAATGTTAGGAAAATGTTAGGAGAATGTTAGGAAAAATGTTAGGAAACGTCTTTGATACGGGCCTTATATCTGAATCTCAAGCTGGAGGAAAACTATCTGAATAGGTTTTATTACTCAAGCTGGAGGAAAACTTACTGAATAGGTCATTACTCAAGCTGGAGAAGACTTATATCTGAATAGGTCTTATTACTCAAGCTGGAGGAAAACTTATATCTGAATAGGTCTTATTAAGCTGGAGGAAGACTTATATCTGAAGGTCTTATTACTCAAGCTGGAGAAAACTTATATCTGAATAGGTCTTATTACTCAAGCTGGAGGAAACTTATATTCTGAATAGGTCTTATTACTCAAGCTGGAGGAAACTATATCTGATAGGTCTTATACTCAAGAGGATTATATTGAATAGTCTATTACTCAAGCTGGAGGAAGACTTATATCTGAAAGGTCTTATTACTCAAGCTGAAGGAAAGACATATATCTGAAATAGGTCTTATTACTCAAGCTGGAGGAAGACTTATATTTGAATAGGTCTTATTACTCAAGCTGGAGGAAGACATATATCTGAATAGGTCTTATTACTCAAGCTGGAGGAAGACTTATATCTGAATAGGTCTTATTACTCAAGCTGGAGGAAAACTTATATCTGAATAGGTCTTATTACTCAAGCTGGAGGAAGACTTATATCTGACTCTATTACTCAAGCTGGAGGAAGACTTATATCTGTATAGGTCTTATTACTCAAGCTGAAGGAAGACATATATCTGAATAGGTCTTATTACTCAAGCTGGAGGAAGACTTATATTTGAATAGGTCTTATTACTCAAGCTGGAGGAAGACATATATCTGATCTTATTACTCAAGCGGAGGAAGACTTATATCTGGTAGGTCCTTATTACTCAAGCTGGAGGAAGACTTATATCTGAATAGGTCCTATTACTCAAGCTTAAGAAAGACTCATATCTATATAGGTCCTATAACTCAAGCTGGTGGAAGACATATCTATATAGGTCCTATAACTCAAGCTGGAGGAAGACTTATATCTATATAGGTCCTATAACTCAAGCTGGTGGAAGACATATCTATATAGGTCCTATAACTCAAGCTGGAGGAAGACATATCTATATAGGTCCTATAACTCAAGCTGGAGGAAGACTTATATCTGAATAGGTCCCACGAATATTTGAGTATTGCTTTAGAATACCACTGTATTTGTGATAGAAATACGTGGCTTGATGGGTTTGTTTCTATAATGAGTACAATGGTCACATATAATGGTTCAGACTACGAGAAGAGTTCATACTGCAGGAACATTACCTCTGTTATAATCTCTACTTCAGACTGCAATACATTTTAAATATATTCCTACACATATCAGTAGCTTTGAAATTTGTCTCATTATGGAAAAATGAAAATTGGAGCAATGATGTGGAGTAGGTAGAAGTGGATGCTCTCCATATCCTCTATGATATCCTCATGTGATGGAGAGGTGGTTTCCATCTTGCACTATTTATAATTACTGTTTGAATCTCAATTTTTACACTTTCAGGAAAATTGAAACAGTAAATTTGAGTACAGTGTAGAATTTTGATTAAAATGTGCATAAATAAGTTATGTATCCTTTGTAATACTCATTATGGTTAGAAAGGTGAAACTTATCCAACAACCCACGTGTTTTCATTTTTCAATATTGTTTAAGTGATAATTGTTTGTAAGAAGGAAATATTGTTGTAATAAAAGTTTATAATTTAAACAAGATGACTGGCATTATTTCTTTGCTGCACCCTCTTGCCAGGGTTGGGATAATTTAAACAAGATGACTGGCATTATTTCTTTGCTGCACCTGGAGTTTCTCTTGCCAGGGTTGGGGCAAAGTAACACCATTTCTGATCTGTCACACTGGTCAGTGCCAATAACAAATAAACTCTTAAAAATAGCAAGTATAGCAAGATTTTTGATTTAGTTACCAATTTTCTCCTTTTTGACAACAACTTGTATTACATCAAGTCTTTTATAGGTTAAATATTAACTAAAACACTAAAATGCTAAAGAATGGCACATCACAGCGGATGCTGCAAAAAGAAGAGAAGAGCAGCAAAAAGTTGCTCTTTAACCTGATCTTATTGGCAGACATTTTTGAAGTAATTAATTGGTTTAGATTATGGATTATTTGATCTTGTTACACCATTTAAAATTATTATTTGCTTAAATTGTTAAAAAATAATTGTATCCAATTTTAAAATGAGGTGGGGTCATAGAGTGGGAGGTGATTTTCCTTGAAGAGGGAATTACTGATCAAGAATATATATTTATATATATATATATATATAATATATATATATATATATATATTATATTATATATATATATATATATATATATATATAATATATATATATATTATATATTATATATACTATATATAATAATATATATATATACATATATTATATATATATATATAATATATATATATATATATATATATATATATATATATATATATATAAATCCTTTTACTTCTCAACTTGTGTGATCGGTCAATTAAAATACTTAACTTCACTGAGCTGTTTCAGAAGCTTTATTATGCTACATCATCAAGGCAAATTAAAAATACAGAAAAATCAAACCAAACAACGTAACGAGTAAATGATATAAATACAGAGCTACTGACGTGAAAATGTATGAAATAAAAAATTTAAAACATGATAAAAAACTAAAACTTAAAAACAATAAAATACATACAGAATCTAAAGTAAAATAAAGAAAAAGGAAAATGACTGCTGATGTATGCGCTGCCTAGCGGTGGAAACATAAACCTAGAAAATTAAAAATGCCGGATAATCTTAAAATAAATGAAAGCTAGTCTGGATTTCTAAGAAGGTTTTTGTAAAGATCATTTATAAAACGTCACAGGAAACGTCATGATCAGTTGTTTATGCTGTTAGGCCTGCGGAATTGAATAAGAGTGGTCTGGAGTCGATAAGAGCACTTAAAACCAGGGTGCCTAGGTTCAAATTCTGGTAAGGACGATAATTTTATATAGTTTTTTTTACATTACATAAGTTTGTAATGGCAAAATAATTGTGGTCTGTATGTTGGGCAAATTTCCTTTTGAATGCGTGTTTCCATGCTTAAGAAGCCATTTCTTGCTTATGACACCGGTTTATGCTTTATAACTTGAGCTCAATTACTCAATTTGATATGAATATGAACTCAATTATAAAGTACTACTCGTAACTAATTTTTTCTATATTTATCAAAGATATAGAAAAAACCTTTAGAGAAACTAACTGAGAAAGAGTCACCCGTGGTGTAGTGGTTAAGGTACGCGGCCAATACACAGAATGAATGGACTTTAGTCATGGGTTCAATCCAAGCACGGGTCTCTAGGATTTTTATAAGAGGAATAAAAATTCTGCGTACCACGTCCTTCAGAAGGACGTGCGTTGTCAGTTACTCGTTAAAGATCCCTTACCCTAAATGAAACTGAGTATAGGCAAAATTTAGGGCCCTCATTATAGATTCATTATAATACTATACTGTTTCTGCCTTGTAGTTTAAAGTCTATGGAGGTTTGGTTTAACAGCGAGAGCACGTGTTGTCCCTTGTTTTTGCTAGACTATAAGAGTCAGTGAAAATATTTGAGAGGAACCATAGAAATTCACGGCTTTTCTGTCTAGACTAGATGAAATATACCTACACTTGAAATTAAAAGGAGTAGAACACTATCTTAGGGAGCTGGCAAAAATAGCCCAACAACGTGGCCTACTTGCCTGGTAGTTACACTACCACTTCCCCCATATTACTATCACTACTACTACTAACTAACTGAGCATTAAACTAGTGCAAATAATGGTGTGCACTGCCAATTTTAGAGGCATAGTTTTGTATACATGGTAATTATGCGCATTTCCTTTAAGAATACAGAAAAAATGAGTTACGCACTTATAAATGCGTAATTTAATTTATATAAATAAATAAATAACAAATAAATAATACACAATAAACAATATATTAAATGAAATAATAAACAAAAACACTTACACAATATACTTGTACCAACCCTGGGTTTATCTTAAATTTAGTTTATCTTTATTCTATATTTGATTTACTTAATTTATCTTATTATGATATTTAAGCATTTTGACCTGCTCATCATTGTAGTCTTAGTCTATTTTATCTGTTTGTCTATATAGAAGAGGTGCTGATGACGTTAGTGTTAAGCACCTTAATAATAAATAAATAAATAAATAAATAAATTAGCTCCCTGGCATTATTTTTCCACTCTATCAACTGATTTTTAGTCGTGTGTTACACAATAAATATAGATAATAAAGTCAAAACACAATATAATTGTACCTTAGAGACACCTAGGAAATGTAACAATCCAAATGCATAGCTGCATGTGGAAACTGCTCCATAATTCGACATTCATCATTATGAGGGCCACATTCATGAGTTTTGGCATACTCATGGCTACTCACATATTCATTATGATCTTACCATAAAATGTACCTTATATGTCTAAAGGGTTAGGTATAAATAATAAAAAAGAGAGATAAGTTAGTTCAAGACGTTTACTTAATTATTAAATAAGTATAGACATATTGGTTAAGAATCTGGATATTGGAACATTGGTACCTAATTCAAGAGGATACCCTAAAATATTATCAATAAGGAGAATTTACCTGTACTCATTTTAGTACCATGTCCTGAAACACTCGGAGGTCCCCTCTCTCTAACTTTGGCTTCCCCCTGAGTCTTCTCCCTCCATCTCACCTATACCCTCTCTTTCAATACATTTAGTTCTAGTGTAGTTAACATTTTAATTTAACAAATAGAACAAGTCAGCATCTTTCCATGAACCTTAAACGGTTCCTCGACTAAGTTGTTTACACTCAAATCATGTGACAGTTCAAGATATCAAGATTGGTCAAAATCGAACGTCACAGTCATCATGGATGGCTACTATGAGCTAATTTCCAAAAGATCATGTCAAAATCTGTAAAAAATGCGGAAGGGAGTCGCTTGTGATTCCATTTTTCACCACTATATGAGGGACCAGCGCTAGTACAGTGTCAAAGATAGAAGAAGAGGGAAGTCAACAATCTTGCCGTAGAGGGTTATGTTATCTGTATAGTTTCTAAATCCGCGGATCATATTATTAATCCAAGAGTCAGGCCTGAAAAATGTGAAAATAATACTTTAAAAAAATCTGAAAATATACCTTAAATTATGAAGGAAAAGCATAGTCTGCCTATCCGGAGTGGAGCCTTTCATATGAATACGCTCGCTCAAAATATTAAAAAATCGAACAAATTTCAGTTTTCTTGCAGTAAGTGGTTTTTTAAGCACACGACCCTGAAGGTCGTGTGCGAAACATGAAGAGAACATTTTTTAAATCTGATAAAATTTCCTACAAAAAGAGTGGTTTTTTTGTCAAAATCGGTTAAATACAACTGAAGTTATGATATTTGTTAAATGGCCAAAAAATGCACAAAAAGTCAATATTTTTTCAAGAAATTCGCTGACTTTGCATAAATTAACCATTTTTTTAGTGTTTTTGAAAGAGTCATAACTTTGGTTGCTGTTATCCGATTTTGATGATTAAACACTCGTTTTATAGAACTCTTTATCGTCTTTAAAAAAATGTTCTATCCATGTTTTGCACAAGACCCACAGGGTACCACTTATTTCAAGAAATCTGAAATTCGTGCGATTTTATAAAATTTTGAGCTTGCGCAATCATATGAAGGGCTCCACTCTGGATTGACAGACTGTTTATTATTCATAATTAAAGGTATATTTTAAAAAAAATTGGTTAAAAGTAGTACAAAATGAGTCACATTTTTTCAGGTCCGGGTCTTGAACTATAAGTACGATATCTAAATACGGTTACACACGCTCTAAGAACTATGCGGAGGGAATCCAGTCTAATACGCTAGAACTAGGGAGATGGAATATAGATCGATCCCTCGATACGCTGTATGTACCTTCAGATGCGATCGTATTTAACCATAGAGATATATACTAGAGGGGGCATAGCCTATCTTAATACATTGAGAGGCCTGAAACATTTTTAGTGGGGCTCTCAGGGGTTCTGTGTAACCTCATTGAAACCTCCTCTTAGAGGGAATTAAGGTTATAATCAATCAATTGTTTTCGACTTACCGCAGATTGTTTGTGTTGTGATTTGTATTTTAAACATTCTACTATATAATTTACTGTTTTTTTGTTCTGTTTATTTGATGATAATGATAATCGAATGTGGTCAGGTTACTTTTTCGATGTTTCAAAATTCAACCAATAGGGCCTTGCTAGTAATATATATCTCTATGTATTTAACGGATAACCTTCTCGTCGAATTATTATTTCACGTAAATATTAACGTTTTTCATAAAATAACATTTGCAATTCTTTTTGGTGTAACTTCATTATCATGCAAAAAAATCACGATTTAATTAAATATAGTTTTTGTTTAAATTTTTTTTATAACCTATGTGAACCTTCACCATAAAAGACCCGAAGTTTTGGCGAGATCAGTTATGACGTAATCTCTCGCGATCGAATAAACAAATACTGCAAGAACTGGATCGTATTAAATGCGTATAGAATACGAAAGCTTGTTAAATACGCTGTATTTATGTATGTAATTGTTTCTTATGGAATTATTTGTTTCGTTAATTTTTTTCAAAATTTTCAGTAATTATCCGGATTTTTGATAAATGAAGCTTATTTTCGTAATCTAGAATGCCGAACACTTACAAAAAGCTCCATAGTTTCAGTTTTTTCATTACAAAAGTTACAGAAGTTGAAAGTTGGGTGAAAAACTATGGTTTTAAAGAAATGTTTATTTAATTTAGTTACGTTCAAATATTTCATTTGTTATTAGATATTGGTTCGAGTTATTATTATTTTCGTAACTTGCACGCCTTTTTTGTTAATTTCAAGGATCATTTACTTGCATTCAACAATTTATTTCCAATTTAACTTCGTACACTACTACTTCGTATACTAACTACTGTTATTTGTTTATTCGAGTTGTTTTGATGTTTTCAAAATAGTGAGAGTCCTCAACAACATCTGTGCCTTGCAGAGTTTTTGAAATATATGAATTTACGTGCATATTTTTTTTCTAAACCCTTTTCAGCTCAAATGACTGATCCTATTTTAATGAAACCGGAACAAAGTAAAACTTTTTGAAAGTCAAAACTTGATTTTCGATTTTCAACATAATTGAACATGGCGGCTTCCTCGTTTTGAAGACTTTTTCAATTATTTAGAGGTTTGTAATTTAATAATGTTGATTAATTATCAAAAACTACAAAATGACAATTACTTTATACACATAATCCATCTGCATTTAAGAGAAGTAAGTATGACCCTCTTTCGGTGTAACTATAGTATTAAACACGGTTGTAATCAGTTGACAGCGTGGGAAAATAGTGTAGAGAAACCAATGAGGTTGGTCCGATATAAGATTGTAGGCATGGTTTGACATACAGGACTCATCTCATTAGCTCCCTCGCATTATTTTGCCTCGCAGTCAACTAATAATAACCGTGATATTTTATAATCCTGCTACATCTTTTTTCAGGTTAAACTTTTTGAATACTATCACTGTATCCAAAACATCAATTTATCAATTTTTTTAAATATTCAATGTATACCTTAGACATGTACAATATTATACACTTAAGTAAGTATATTATAAACTTACTTTAATTGTTTTATGACTTGCAATAAATATTCGTATGGATAAATATTTGCGAAAATGTTATTGTAAAAGAAGCAATGTCATATCTGCTGTTATAATCATTAGAACAGCAAAAATGTTTTTCTATAACATAGCTATAAAAACTCGGGTACGGGGTACCTACAGTCTATCGTTTAGTTTAAAAATCTTGACAGGTCAGTTTAGACACCACTGATTCTTAAGAAAAAAAAATCCTTGCAAAAAGGGAGCGGGAAAAAACTATGTAAACAAATCAGGTTATTTTACCCGTATTTTCTTGGCGATGTTTTTTTACATTTCTTTTGTGTAGTTTTGTTTTAAAATATCATTCTTAAGATTAATTTGAAAGTAGTTTTCAAAACGATGTAATCAAAAGAAGAACCAAATACAATGTGTGTAGGGACGTTTTTTTCTTTTTAAGTGAGAGGTTGGCAGCGGCTTCTCTGATTGGTCAATCCCAAAATACTTATGACCTTGGGGATTTTTCAACTATACGATGGACTGTAGGAACTTTTCCTCATCACATCGGATTTGCTACGCTCGTCCTCCCTGCTACGGAATCGCATCACTCGTCCTCAGATAGTAAATATGATCCAATAAAAATCGTGAATATACTTCTCGTATTGAAATAAAACTTATTATATTTATTTATTACGTAAAGGTATATTCTGGTAACAAATAAACACTCAATTAGTTTATTTTTTGATTTTTTATAATTTTTTAAAAAATGTTTACAAGTCATTTAATAACAATTGCACTTATGAGATGAAACTTATAATATATTCTGTTAGTCGTATACATGGCTACATGTATACGTGTTGGCTACATGTGCGTGCCAAATTTCAATCAGATCGTAAAATTTTTCCACATTTTACGATCTTCAAATTTTTGCTTAGTCATTATTGTGGGTTTATGACGACATAAAAACATATTTTCCGTATAGCACATCTGCACTCATAGACTGATATTGTACAAAGTTTTAACTCACTAGCATAAATACACAGCATATATATATATATATATATTATATATATAATATATATATATATATTATGAATTTAGCTCTATGTCGACGTCCTTTACGATATACTATTACTAAGTATATGAAAGAATATATATTATATATATTATTATAATATATATATATATATATATATTATATATTATATATATATATTAATATATATATATATAATATATATATATATATATATATATTATACTGTGTATTTATGCTAGTGTCTATGTTTGTGAGTGAGTATTTCTACGTGGAACAAAAATCACCTTTAGGGGGTACATGAACCATGGCCAAAAATTAACATTGATAAAAAAAACCCTTTTTTTGTAACGTCATTAACTTGATTTGCTGAATCAGCTAAATTTTAAAAAAAGACCCTAAAAACCGTGGTAAACAACGGGTGGTAAAAATTATTTTCGTGTCGAGTGTCGTTTTGAATTGAAAACGACACTTTTTTAGGGTGAAAAACGGAAATTAAAAAAGCCCACTTTGCAGGCCTGCGAGGTGAGGAGGACGCAATGATGATTCTACATGATGAGAATGTCCTAAATACATTACAAAATGCCATGGAGTAAAAAGTTAAATAACAAAAATACAAATCATCAACCAAAGGACAAAAACTTCTGGTCAGCTGAAGCGGTTGTCACGCGGCCAGATGCATTAGGTTCAATAATGCATGAAGAGGACAATTATGAAGGCTGCGATAAATGTCAAGAAGTTCCATGTAGTGAGCGTCTCGTTCAATCACTCCCCCCTTACTATGACTAGATAATAATTATGAACACTGTAGTACTCTATGGAGTCCCTTAGTGAAACAGTTGCACACGAGCTTGCTCTTTAAACAACCCGCGTTCGATTTCCATCGGGACTCTAGAAATTTTATGCAAAGGAGCGATATCATTACTTACAAAATCACTACAATTGGACTCATATAATAATAATAATAATAATAAGAATGCCCATTTAGAGCCTTGCGGCTCATCAGGGTAACCCCTGCGGGAACCACCTCGAGTGGTATTAGCAACCACTCAAAGAACATAGAGAATACACTCTAAGTGTATTCTAAAGCTGGCGATAATGTATCTAATCTATAATCTTCTATAAACTGATAGCGAACCTGGGATGCGAACCCCAGACCTCCGTGGTTGTCAAAGGTCAGTGTAAAGACTAACGCCTTAACGACCTCGGCCACGGAGGCGGCATTTTATTGGCAGAAATTTTATGCCAAGGAGCGATATCATTACTTACAAAATCACTACAATTGGACTCATATAGCATAGAGTCAAAAATGCCAAACAAATCGGGCAACTTGAGAGAAGACTTACCTCAGCTTAATCACCATCGCTATTAATATCACTACGTAGACTCTACTGCTACCTCAGCCTAATCACCATCACTATTAATATCACTACGTAAACTCTACGGGTACAAAACCATCCAAACCCCTTACATCACTCTTCCTATTAAAATGTTATCGTGATCTTCATGCGCATGCTTATTATGAATTAATTTTTAATTAAAAGATCTTTAAGAATAAATGCATCTTCTTCCTCTCTTGAAAAGACGAGGAAGTTGCTTTGAGAGCGTAAGTAGCATGAATAGCTCAGCTTACCGGTAATCACACTAATCATCCTATCATAACATAAACTGTAGTTCTATCGTATGAATGATCACTGGAGCGAACCGTTACGTCATAGTAATGATTCAGTACTCCTCCAGCAGGTTATAACAGCTTCGTTTCATGACTTTATCCCATATCTTCACTTAAAGTGAAATCACTTGAAACCCTAGATATGAATAGTTTTTGTCTGTTCAAGTATTTAATGTATTCCTATTGTTATCTACGAGTTGACGTGCCGCCTGGTCCAGCTGAATGCTGTAAGGAGCTGTGTACTGCCGCCTGGTCCAGGAGCTGAATGCTGTACTGCCGCCTGGTCCAGGAGCTGGATGCTGTACTGCCGCCTGGTCCAGGAGCTGGATGCTGTACTGCCGCCTGGTCCAGGAGCTGGATGCTGTACTGCCGCCTGGTCCAGGAGCTGGATGCTGTACTAACTCCCGATATCGATATTTTCACGCCCCATTGATTTCAATATTTTAATGCAATTTTTTCACGAATTTTAAAAGGTGTTCATATTAAAACAAAAGCTTTTGTTTCCTTTAATTTTCATTAAATTTTTCCAATATTGTGATTATGTTTTATTTACTTCGACTAAATAGATGACGGAGTTTAATGTTAATGTTGATTCTTAATGAAAAAATCGGGGTTAGAGCCCCCAAATCTTATGAGAGGGGTACTTTTTCAGTTTTTTGGAACGACATACTTTCTTTTAGCTCGAAATCTATTTAGGATCAAAAGAACCATTTGTGCTTAGCGCACAAAAGCCGAGTGCAGCTTCCTCATGCGGCTGTGTAATTTTTTAATAGAAACTTTATGACTGCCCTAATCCTTAAATACACAAGACCTTATTGACATGTCTATGTTGATTTTCTGTACTAGATGGAGGAGAGTTAAACTTAAGTCTTGTTGATCCTCTGTACTAGATGGAGGAGAGTTAAACTTAAGTCATGTTGATCCTCTGTACTAAGGAGAGTAGTCTATGTTGATAACTGATGGAGGGAGTTAAACTTAAGTCTATGTTATCCTCTGCAACTATATGGAGGAGAATTAAACTTAAGTCTATGTTGATCCTTTGAACTAGATGGAGGAGAGTTAAACTTAATTCTATGTTGATCCTCTGCACTATATGGAGGAGAGTTAAACTTAAGTCTATGTTGATCCTCTGTACTAGATGGAGGAGAGTTAAACTTAAGTCTATGTTGATCCTCTGTACTAGATGGAGGAGAGTTAAACTTAAGTCTATGTTGATCCTCTGCACTATATGGAGGAGAGTTAAACTTAAGTCTATGTTGATCCTCTGTACTAGATGGAGGAGAGTTAAACTTAAGTCTATGTTGATCCTCTGCACTATATGGAGGAGAGTTAAACTTAAGTCTATATTGATCCTCTGCACCTTAAGTCTCCTACTATTGGAGGAGAGTTAGTCTATATTGATCTCTGCACTATGTTGATCCCTGGATTTAACTTAAGTCTATGTTGAATCCTCTGCATATATGGAGGAGAGTTAAACTTAAGTCTATGTTGATCCTCTGTACTCTTAAGTCTATGTTGATCCTCTGGATGGAGGGAGAGTTAAACTTAAGTCTATTGATCCTCTGTACTAGATGGAGGAGAGTTAAACTTAAGTCTATGTTGATCCTCTGTACTAGATGGAGGAGAGTTAAACTTAAGTCTATGTTGATCCTTAAGTCTATGTTGATCCTCTGTACTAGATGGAGGAGAGTTAAACTTAAGTCTATGTTGATCCTCTGGAGGGAGTTAACTTAAGTCTATGTTGATCCTCTACTAGATGGAGGAGAGTTAAACTTAAGTCTATGTTGATCCTCTGCATAGATAGAGGAGAGTTAAAAAACTAGTATTAAACTTAAGTCTATGTTGATCCTCTGTACTAGATGAGGAGAGTTAAACTTAAGTCTATGTTGATCCTCTGTACTAGATGAGGAGAGTTAAACTTAAGTCTATGTTGATCCTCTGTACTAGTGGAGGAGAGTTAAACTTAAGTCTATGTTGATCCTCTGTACTAGATGGAGGAGATTAAACTTAAGTCTATGTTGATCCTCTGCACTAGATCTTAGTCTATGTTGATCCTCTGTACTAGATAGAGGAGAGTTAAACTTAAGTCTATGTTGATCCTCTGTACTATATGGAGGAGAGTTAAACTTAAGTCTATGTTGATCCTCTGTACTAGATAGAGGAGAGTTAAACTTAAGTCTATGTTGATCCTCTGTACTAGATGGAGAGTTAAACTTAGTCTATGTTGATCCTCTGTACTAGATGTTAAACTTAAGTCTATGTTGATCCTCTGCACTAGATAAGAGTTAAACTTAAGTCTATGTTATCCTCTGACTAGATAGAGGAGAGTTAAATTAGGTTAACAAATTATTTGATCTAAATGTTTTCTATATGCTACTTAAAGAAATTTAAATTACCCCGACGGGGCCGTGGCCTTGTGAGGATGAGGCGATGAACATTCGTTAGATACAAGGCAAAATGCCAAGTAATAACAAAGGGGGCCAGGGAGGCCCTCTTGATTGCTAGGTGGCCCGTAGCGGCTACGGATCTAAGGCCCGTATTTATTATTATTTTTATTTGACGTATTATTCTGACGTGAGTTCGTGATAGAACGCATTACTACTTAATTTGGCAATACCGTGACTAGAGTGCTGTGGTACGAGGAGATAAAATTATTGACATATAGCTATTTTTACCAGGTACACTGAAGTTCCTATGCTGTGTACATTTTGTATTAGAGTGTATAAGTGTACAAGACAAGTGCTGTACAAACTCTCAAGTTGGACTGAGACTCAGTTTGAAGTATTTTCATTGCACCTTGACAGTAATTTTTTTTTATATAAAAAAAAAAAAAAAAAAAAATAAATTTGAGACAGATTAAAGGAGAAGCTAACCTTTCAACCTTCTGCTTAAAGCGTTCCTCTAACAATCTGTTTTGTTGCAAAACTAAATATAACCATTGAGATATATACTAGAGGGGCCATAGCCTATCTAAATACATTAAGAAGCTTGAAACAGCTTTTTGGGGCTCTCAGGGGCTCTGTGTAACCTCATTGAAACCTCTTTTAAGGGGGTGAGTTAAGGTTATAATTAATAAATTTATTTCGGTTTCCCGCACATTATTTGTGTTTTGATTTGTATTTTTAACGTTTTACTATATAAATTATTGTAATTTTGTACTGATTATTTGATTATATTTATAATCGAAGGTGTTCAGGTTACTTTTTCGATGTTTTGAAAACTCAACCAATAGGGCCCCTCTAGTAATATATCTCTATGATTACCCAGGAGTAATCAAACTTATTTAAGCAAAATGGTACCGCATCGTGGTCTCGACAAGTCGGGGTCTCGACACTTCATAACGTCGACACTTTTCGTGGCAGGATTTTACGTTGTATCGACACGACATAACCTCGACACTTTACCCTAATCATGTGTCGACGTTACGCAGTGTCGAGACCCCGACTTGTCGAGACCTCGGGGGCGACCCAGCAAAATGTGAAACATTATATTTTGGAATATGAAAGCAAAAGCTATTATTTAATTTAGAAACAAAACAAAAGAATTTTGAAAGATTTCAGATAGGAAGTTGAAAACCAATAGGAACTAAACCCGAGTCATGCAGTACACGTATTTGACTCAATTTATATTTTAAACACAAAATTCTTACAAATTTTTAGAAATCAAAAATAAATGATAACATCTTCAAACTCCTTAAATAACTGGTTCGTCACTTAGTCTGACCTCATCAACATGTAACTAATATATTTTCATCCAACAAAGAAGATTCATTCATCTATGCTATAATTACCATTTCGCGATGCTTCCTTTTTAACGTATTTTTGTTAAACAAATTATATAACCCGAAGATTCATCCAGTTCTACAAGAAATGTTTTGTATATTTATTTTTGTTGTATTTTTGGCTAATAAATTTGATTTTATTGTTTTTTTGTCATATTGAGTTAGTATTGGTATTATTACGCCATAGGGCAGAAGAGACGGCACTTTCCCCCTCAGCTCAAGATATTTATAACTGTAACGCTATAGCATCAACTTGAATCGTCTACAAGGATAGGTGGGAGTTGCGCAACTCTCTGACCCCCTGACCGCATATTACTTACCGTTTACTCCTAATACAATTTTTTTATACTTTAATTAAATATAAACATCGTACATGCTGATAGTTTTTTTTATAACTGTAATAGTTATTCAACTTACGAGCAAAGTTACAAATTTATTGAATATAGAATGTTTTCTAAAGTCTTGGAATACTTTGACACGATGTTACAGTTGTTGACAAAGCCAATCATAAGTCATGTGTTGTAATTAAGTTTTTTTACTTTGTATGTTTATTACTTTTAAGTTGATACAAGTATAAGTCATGCAGTCAGGTAATTACAGTAAGTTCTTTAGAGAATACTCTAAACCTGAGGTGTAATCCTCGCTATCAGAGCGAACAACACAATTCAAAATGTGATACTTTTATTTTAAAATTTTCATTTCTTCTCTAGAATGACATTGAACTATTTACCCCACCCCCATAGACTTTAATATGCATACAGTTTATAGTTTTAAGCAGGCATGCTTAACTCGTTTCTAGCTGTGATTCCTGGGCCGTTTGGGCAGCTGGGCCACGTTGTACAAACATTTTGACCCATGAACCTACATGGGTTCAAACATGTTTTGAAATAGTAGCAAACACTTTTTCAAATAGTGGCCAAGGGATAAATAAATAGGTCTAATTATAATGATTCCACAATTTTTATACTGTATGAAAAGGTCTAATTAAAAAAAAATTATAATGTGTGAGTTTTATAATAAATTATTTCACCCGTCTATCCTCCAATATTGGATATTGGATCCTTATTTAAAATATTATTATCTTCGATTTTGTGTAAACTATACATAGTAGTACTTGTGTAAAACATTTCTGCCCGATTTAAACACTTTATAAAGATTTGTGATTTTTTAAAAAATGTTTGTGAGGTCATTATTGTGGGTTAATAACGTCACACATAGTTCATAAACAATAAGGTTCTAGACATTAACAAGTTTGATTTTTCGAAAGTTAATATACTTTTACGAAATCTTACCTTGTATTGTCCCATAAAAACGTCTAGGAGCAATATTTGTCATATATATATATATATATATATATATATATATATATAATATATATATATATATATATATATATATTATATATATATATATATATATATATATATATATAATATATATATATATATATATTATATTATATATATTTATATTATTTATATATAATAGATCTATGTATTTTTGTATACTCTCATTCCAAGCCATTTTTTTTAAGAATAATAAATCGTTTTTCGTTTGGACAAACATTTTAAATGAAACTTGGCACAAAAATTAACCTTTTATGAATAGGGTCCCTATAAAAACCAGGTTTGTGTAATGTCATTAACCCGTATTGCCAATTCAGTATAACTGAAAAAAATCGGGTACGGGGTACCTTTGATCTTTATCTCAACAGATCGGATACGCTACGCTTATCTTCTTAGCTTCGTATTCGCTTCGCTCACCTTAGAATATACAAGTCGTTAAATTTATACTGCAAAAAACTTTGGACTCGCTTCGCTCGTCTGCAGATAGTAAATATATTCCCAGCGGTCACTCATCCAGGCACTGACCACGTTCGATGCAGCTTAATTTTTATGATCCACTAAATATGATGGATATTCTTGTTTTATTTAAACAAAGCTTGGAGTACTTATTTATTACGTAAAAGTAGTAAATAAAGGTAAATAAATTGCTTGGTTCAAGTAAATATAATTGAACTAAGTTTCAACTCAATTTGATTATTTTCTGATTTTTTTAAAAAACGTTTAAAAGTCATTCGATAAAAATTGAACTTATGCTCATAATGAGATAAAACTGGGCACATATGTTAGTTTTGTACATGTCTACTTGCGTGCCAAATTTCAATCAATTCACATCATTTTTCCATATTTTATGTTTTTTAGATATTTTTGCTGTGTCATAATTGTGGGTTAATAACGTCATAAAAAAATATTTTTCGAATAAGACAACTACAGTGGTAGACTGATTTTTGAACATCGTTAGAATTCTCTAGCATAAATACACTAGGTGCTACGATGATAACACACACTCACATACAGACAGAAAACTTTGCGAAAACCACTCAGGACGCCTTCAAACGCCTGAAACGGATAATTCCGGTGACATCCCGGTTTGCGATACTTTTCTTATATTCCTACGGTATAATTGAGGTAAAAGTAAAAAAAAAAATTACCATAAGACACAATTACATACGTACACACAGCGTATTTAACACGTGTTTGTATTCTATACGCATTTAATACGATATGGTTCTTGCAGCGTATTAGTTTAAAAAATCGAGTCAGATGATGTCATAACTGATCCCGCCAAAACATCGCGTCTTTTCCAGAATTGAAGACTAGAAGTCTTATACTTGATATGGCTCAACGCGTACATTAGACATATACAGAGTACATAGATACAGCAGCGTAGCCAGGGGGGGGGGCTAAGGGCTTCAGCCCCCCCCCAAATTTTTACATAACCTAAACCGGCAAAAAAAAAAAACCTATAAAAAATATATAAAATAATAAATTACATAAAAATATTTTTTTTACTATAAACTTATAAGATAATATCATAATATATAAAAAAATATACAATGAAATTGAAAGATATAAAAATAATTTGAAAACATTGAACAATATACAAATATATATATATATATATATATATATATATATATATATATATATATATATATATATATATATATATTATATATATTTACATATACAATTTTTAACATTTAGCCCCTCCCGAAATTAACTCCTGGCTACGCCACTGCATAGGCATACATTGCAGTAAAATGAAAAATTGATTTATTTAATAAAAAAGTTTACAAACATAGTTTTTTTTACAAAATATATCAATAAGATCTCCTGGCCTATGGCCGTCGGAGTGCCACGACATTTTATTATTATTCGATCATTGCTAAAAATTATACATACAAATACACACTTACATACTTACGTACACACATTTATATATACACACATAAGACATACAAAAACATGCACACTGGTGTAGGTATTTTATAATCTAATTTATTTCAAAAGCCATTCTATTGATGTTTCTAATTTGTTTATTTTTATTTCATATCAGCTATACCTATGATTAAGCTATAATATTAATGACCTTAAATTAAAACAACCAAAAAAAATATATACATCTCTGAATTAAATAAACAATAACTCCTTATAAGATTAAAATACTGACTCTATCATAAAATGATACATAATCATTAAATCTATCTTTTCCTTTTATATAGCATACTTTGTTAGCATTATATATAAATATTTGTTATATTTAATATGAATTAATTATCTATTTTTCTTTTTAATTTAATATTCTATTAGATCTGGAAATCAATAACTGATTGAAAATCAATATCAAGTGCAAATTAGTTGATTCTAGTATTTATAAAAGTGAAATAATAAGTGAAAAAATAAACGAAACAAAACCTTTTCTCTTAAATTAAACTAAACCTAAATAATAAAATTGAAACTTCTACTAAACAACAATTAAGTTGAAATAGGCTGGCAAAGAATGAAAATCTTAACACAAACTCAACAAATAAAATTACGATCAATTACTGTACATTATTATTATTACTATTTACCTATCAATTTTTTTTTCTCTAAACATAGTTAAGAAGCTAAGATTTAGTTTTGAAATTGGAGATAGAGTCTTCGATGACTAGAGGCTTCTTTTGCATAGGCGACTAATGATTGTAGTTCATTATTATCTTTACTATTGAGATAGTTGAGGAATTGTGCAAAAGATAGTTCAGTATTATTTGTATTAAAATGTTTAACTCTAATATCTTGGTAAGCTGAACAGGTAGATATAAAATGATACATATCTTCCTTCTCTCCATTATTACATACTTTACATAATCTCTCCTCCTCGTCTCTCCAAGGCTTATCATTAATATCTAGCATACCACATCTTATCCTATACAGCCACCTCACCCAAGTTAAATTATTGTCATTCTTATCTATGTATTATAGCCATCAATGGCTGGATACTTAAGTTGATTATAGTAAATATTAAACCTAGCATTCTTTCCTGCCTGTTCTAATCCTTTAATTTCTTTATCTCTTATCTTTTCTATGACTGTATCAATCTTTTTCTTCCATCCCTCTATATTTTCCCACTCTAAGATTTCCTCGTTTTCCTTGCACAACTTAGCCCAACTTTCTACCCATCCCGCCTTGGCTCTTGCAGCTTCCCTTGTTAGGAAATAGGGTACCGTTTTTCTCCCATTAGTAATATTTTACTTAGATATTTAGAGCTTATTTTAAGGGTATGACTAAACATTGACTCTTTTCCAGTCTCTAAACTGATCATGTAGTTTGGTGTAGAAGCAGCTACTCCCATAAGTTTTTTCCAAAATAAGCGCAAGCACCTTTCTAACTGATCATATTTATTGACACCATAGATTTCAGCACCATAACTAAGAATAGTACGAGTCACAGCTTTAAAAATGTTTTCTTTGCTTTCTATGTTAATATCATTGGACATCATAAACTCCTTCCATGTTATATTTAAACTGATTTTTGCTACCCTTATTTTCTCTTCAATATGTTTAGTATATTTAAGCTTTGGGGTTAACATTACTCCTAAGTATTTATATTCAGATACGATTCCTATCTTTTCTCCTTTATATTTCCAGCCGTAATCCTCTACCTTACCTCCATTCCTAAAAATCATTATCTTTGACTTAGCCATATTTACTCTTAAGTTCCATAGATCACAGTACCTTTCCAAAACTTGTATCATTTTTCCTAGTATAAAGGGATTATCACACAATAATACCAAGTCATCACAATATAATAAGACTCGAATATTTTTCGTGTTAATATTTAAACCTCCACCTATGAATTCTATGACGTCATTTATAAAAACTGCAAATAAATGGGCACTAAGCGGACAACCCTGTTTCAGCCCCATATTGTTTTCGAAGAAAACTGAGGTTCCGTCATGCCCCCACACTGCGGATTTTGTACCTTGATACATGCTTTTTAAAGCAGTTAAAATAGTTTGAGTCAAACCTAAACATCCTAACTTATAAAACAAGCCTGGTCTAAATATTGTGTCAAAAGCCGAAGAGAAATCTACGAAAAACGCATAAATCTTTTTCTTTCCCCTTTTTAACGATATATCGATTATTTGTGTAAGATTGTATACGTTATCTATCGCACTATACCCAGCCCTATAGCCGGCCTGACATTCATCCAGAATATTTTCTTTATTGACCCACTCCTTAAGACGATTTAAAATGAGACTGGCATAAATTTATACATGCAATAATACATTGCAGTATAATTATTCACTGGCGGTGATTCGTCTTTGGAAAACATGACATTCATATTAATAATTGCACTCGTATTTTCTTTCTCATTTCTAATTTGTCATCCAATATTAAGATTAACGAATGCAAACTCTTTTTATCCGATTCAGTGTAATTCACCAAACAAGTAACCTTTGACATTTCTAAATCTTAATATACTTTTAATTGCCTAAATTGGATAATCCAATTCAAAATAATGCCACAGTACGAAACATTTTAAACAACTTAACTTAAATTTAGAACCGGAAAGCTAGACGGGTGTTACAACACTGTCCGATCCATTTCCGGATACACCGAAAGGTCACCTACCTGCTCAACAAGCAATTCACTCATCTTCCCATTCTTCTCAACTGGATTCCTTTCTATTGATATTTAAATCATCAGGAGAAATTAAATTTTAGTTAAATTGCTGGACCTGAATGTCAGTAACGTGACGTCACAACTCACAGCGTCACTTCTCACCATTGATTTCTTTCTTATTGCAAATTGATCACTATTGATACCAAGGGTTCACGACTTCGTCTCAATATTGTCATCCATTTCTTGTCTATTAACTCAACTAAGAGTGAGAGTATTATATAAGACACTTATTTTGTCTACGGCAGTCTAGGTTCGATCCTTGTTGAAACCTTTAGGATTTTTTGCAAAAAAGCTGTTGTAATTGAAAACAGACAGTACCTGGCCGTTTTGGAGTAAAATATCTCTAACCTCAAATATACCTGGGTTCAATAGAGCTTTGTTTGTAGTTATATTATTTACTCTGGCATTGCATATGATTTCAAGAGTAGGTAGTTATAGCTACATGTTAGATAAACCCTATTTATTGTAACTATTTGTATTTACAGTTGAAATAAAATGAGACAAAAATACCTACTCCTAGAGTGACAGACTTAATACCACTATTTTCTATCTAAGGACGTTTGCAAAAAGGGCCCATCGATGTGGTTTACTTTCTAGGTGATCTATCATCTCTTTCTACTAAGTTATACAAACTAAACGTCTCATATCAAGGGCAGACAAAGTCCGACCTTAAGCCTGGAGCCGACCTTTCAAGACGGTCCATACTACTCTTCCCTATTTTCAGGACGGTCCAGTGCTACTACTCTTCCCTAATTTCAAGACAGTCCAGTGCTACTACTCTTCCCTATTTTCAGGACGGTCCAGTGCTACTACTCTTCCCTATTTTTTAGGGCGGGCGGTCCAGTGCTACTACTCTTCCCTATTTTCAGGACGGTCCAGTGATACTACACTTCCCTATTTTCAGGGCGGGCGGTCCAGTGCTACTACTCTTCCCTATTTCCAGGACGATCCAGTGCTACTACTCTTCCCTACTTTAAGGACGGTTTAGTCTAACTTCTCTACCCTATTATAAAGTTGACGTCGCTTATCGACATCGTAATAACCGCAAATACAATAACACTTAAGGTACTTGTTAATAAATATTGATCCCACAATTGTTATCTCATTGCTACCACAATTATTTCCCGCAGCATCTTAACGATCTAGCTCGAGATAATACCGCATTCAAAGCCCCGTAGAAATCTTACATGTTGTTTACAGAATAACATTTCACGCTCTGGTCGTCAGACTATTAACTAATATGGGAATTCACTTTCTTTCTGGATAATCCGATTAGGTGTGATATGACACCTGGTCTGTGTCCTTGACACGCGAGAACATCACGAAGACTTGCTGCCTAGCGCATTATACAGCGCACACCTCACGCACTCAGTAGCTCCACACTCGTCGTGAATTACTCGTTTATCAATTAAAGGACTAATTGTATCCTCCTTATCTATCTGTATCGTGTTCTAAGTAACTTTTTAAAATATAATTCCTTAATGATATATTTAAAATATATCCATACAATGTCCTTGAATATTAATTTATTATTCTTGAACAAAGTATGCAAACTAACTTTCATAAACTTTTGAAACAATCATGATACCATAAAATACTCTGTTCTCATAATTAAATCTAATTTCAATTACACATTTAAAATATTCAAAGATAAGAGGCATACCTACCCTAAGTTCGTCATATTACCAGTTTCTATAAGTGGCATAGTGCCATGATATATTAAATATATTTAAATATACTAGACAAAATACATGATTTTTTTACATTATAATAATATAATGAATAATGTATAATATAATAGCATAATAGAATAAAACTTCGATTTTGTGTAAACTATACATAGTAGTACTTGTGTAAAACAACTCTGCCCGATTTAAATACTTTATAAAGATTTGTGATTTTTTAAAATGTTTGTGGGGTCATTATTGTGGGTTAATAACGTCACACATAGTTTATTTATAAACGATAAGGTTCTAGACATTAAAAAGTTTGATTTTTCGAAAGTTAATATACTTTTATGAAATCTAACCTTGTATTGTCCCATAAAAACGTCTTGGAACAATAATATCGTACAATACATACATACATACATACATACATATATATATATATATATATATATATATATATATATATATATATATATATATATATTATATATATATATATATATATAATTATATATATAATATATATATATATATATAATATATTATATATATTATAATATATATTAATATATAATATATATATATATATATATATATAATCTTGATCTGATCACTCGCTAAAAATAGAAGGCATTGTTCATATTAAATTTAAAGCAATAACTCGAGTAATATATCCTTGTAAAGCTCTTGAATAGTAGAACGAAATATGCTATATACTAAATTCCAAAAAAATTCAACATGGCGGCCATAATTTTATATAATAAATGTTTTTACTAATTTTATAAGAATTTACAAGATAAAGATGTATTGTAATGTACTTGTATACAAGTAAAATTAACTATGTGTCAGAGCTGTATAGTTTTTGGTAATATTTTGAAAAATATTTTTAAAAAGGCCAATATGGCGGACCGGATAAAAAATAAAATGAGCGAAAAAATCGAATTGTATATCGTTTTAAAGCTCTTAAAGAGTAGAAAAAGAAAATATATGTTTCAAGGCTTTAAAAACATGCACACTCTAGCGAGTGAAGCGAGTCTTTTTAACTATGTATTATTATAAATATACGCTAAATAGCAAGCGAAGCGAGCCTTCTATACAATGTAAAATTAAACTAACCAGCGAAGCGAGGCCTTTTTTTCAATTTATAATTTATTTCCTTATTTACTCTATCTAGCGATTGAAGGGAGTCGTAATGGGGAGTATTAATAAATACATTTATTTGATGTATTCTTTTAACGTGAGTTCTAGATGCAATGCATTGCTAGTTTTAGGCACAAATAAAATTAATTTGTTATTTGGTTATGTTCAAGTTTTCTGAAGCAAAAGTAAAACCTATTAAGTTGTGTTATATTATGTGGCCTTAAATGCAACATTAAGTTTTAAAAGTATAAAATTCTTTGAATTTTATATTTTGTAATTGCGGTGTGTGAGTTGAGACGATGGTCGGCACAAATCAAAACTTAAGCCTAAAAGTATTGAATTTGTGCCGAAGAACCATTAATTTACGGCACAAATCAATTCAACTTTTCTCAAAATTTATGTTGTGCCGAGTTGATTTTGTAGGAGTGTGGGGGGGGGAGAGGCCTATACGCAATACTTTAGCCGAATAAAAGGCGCATAAAACGGCACAAATGTATAGTGCCTTTTTTACCTTCGGCAGAACTCGGTCGTAGGTGTTCGGCAGAATGGGTATCGATAGTTGATATCGCTTGTTGTTCGGCACTATCCTGCCGAATGAACTTGTGCCTACGTTCGCGCCTTGCAGAACTTCGGCACAACATTTGTGCCGAAAACACCCTAATTTTTTCTTTTAGTGTACTTAGTCAAGTGTGTGATGGGTGCCTGGCCATAAGGAAATTGAAGGCAATGAGCAAGCAGACATCCTTGCAAAAAAGGGATCTGAGACCACTCCTGTGGGCCCTGAACCCATAGTAGCCATACCCAAAGCTATAGCCAAAGGTGCAATTAAAGATTGGCTCTTAACCAATCACCTGCACCACTAGAACAAATTCTCTGGCATGAGGCACCGTAAACTTATGTTAAAAGGACCCAGCCCAAAGTAACTGAGGACCTCCTCAGTCTCAGCAGAAGGGACCTTAGAACAGTAACTGGACTACTGACTAGTCACTGTCACCTCCGAAATCATCTCCATACCATTGGCATCTTTAAAGATAACCCAATGTGTAGGCTTTGTGAATCGGAAACCGAAACTGCCTCTCACATACTTCTGAGATGTGAAGCCCTAGCCTTTCAAAGGTTCTCCAACTTTGGTAGCAGCACTCTCACTAAGTTTAACTCTAGCAATGAATCACTGGTCAAAAAGATCCTAGACCTAGTCCGGGAAAAAGGATTATTCTGACCTGGACCAATTGAGGGGTACAATAGACTTCCAGTCGCAGTGCAAATGGGGGTCTATCCTTGACTCCAACCCCAATTACTAATAATAGTAATAGTAAAGTATGTCGTAAAGGACGTCGGCATAGAGCTAAATACATATGATATGTAATGGTATATGTATATATGTATGCTACTTGCGCCACTTAGGATGGTCCGATTGAGCTGAAACTGGTTTCAGTTGATTCAGATTTCTTCTACCTTAATATGGTACCTTATTTAAATGTCATTTCAAATTAAAAGAAAAAAACAGGTACGAAATACTTGAGAACTTTTACTCACCATATCAGATTATCTACGCTCATCTTCTTCACCTCAGTAGCAACATCCGTTTTATTCCCATTGCTCACCCATCCAGGTAGTGACCTCGAACGATACTGCTTAAAATATAGCAATGAAAACCGTAAATATACTAGATTTTCAACTTAATTAGATTATTTTTAGAATTTTATCATTTAAAAAAGTAATATTTTATAAAGATTGAAATAATGCTGATAACGGAATAAAACTTAACACTTTTTTTATCTTTTATGACTGCATTGCTGCTTTATATCAAATCAAGCAAATAATTTTACCACTTTATGTGAATTTTCGATATTTCTGCTGAGTCACTATGGTATCATAGAAAATTATTTTTTGGATTGGACAGCTAGATTAGAAGATTAATTTTTGTACCAAGTTTTAATTTTTTAGCATAAACACACTGGGAGCTACGATGATAACAGACACGCACACCTACACACATTTGAAATTTAGCACGCATGTAGTCCTTTAAAATACTTACCAATGTGCCAAGTAATTTTACAAAAATCAAAAAATATCCAAATAAATTGAAATTTGGTGCAAGTGCATCCACCAATGTAATAAGTATGCTATGTTTCATTTCAATACCGTTATGATATTAACGCTTATTGTTAGATCACTAATGTTAAAGTATTGAGCGTGGTCAGTAACTGTATGGGTGACCCATTAGAATAAAACGAATGCGTGCCATCTGAGGGCGAGCGAAGCGAGTCTGCAAACGTAGAGCAATATAAATGAGGTGATTTCCATATTCTAAGGACGAACAAAGCGAGTCCGAAGTGGTAAAGATGAGCGTAGCGAATCTGATATGATGGGGAAAAGTTACATCGGAACTTCCGTTTTAACAGCCCTAGAACCCGCTGAATCTTGATTTTTAGCATTAGGAGGTAAATCCTCCTTATTGTTCCTCATTATATTCAATGATAAAGTAAGGGCACTTTTGAGGAAAATTAAATTTAAAGTTTAGTTTGTAATTATGACTATATTTCGCCTTCTCCTCAAGGCATACTCATGTCTGTGAGTATAAAAATAAATCCTTGATTTTTAGGGTTTCCAAGATAATCTTCGAAACCCTTATACTTTCTGTCGAGCGTCTGTCAGTCCGATTTCACATCTCAGGAACTACAATAGCTAGGAAGTTGAAATTTGGTATACATGTGTAATTATTTTATCCAACAACAGAAGAAAAAAATAGCCAACTATCTCACATGCGCATCTGTCAATTTATAAGCGAATGCGCACATTTGCAAAAAATAAATATTTTTTGAAAAAATCATGTGAGGTATCAAATTGTAGGTATCGATTGGTTCGTATTCAAAATGGCGACCATTACACCCGCCAAAAATATCGAAAACCACCAAAAAATGGTTGCCCCCCCCCCTTTAACCCATAAGAAGAAGCCCTTAAAATATGAAAACAATAAAAGCCCTTTACGGGCCATACAAATTCTTCGCAAAAAAGTTTCAAAAGTTAATTTTATCAATTTCAAAATGGCACATACGCGCACGCGCAAAAAAATACACATTTTTAAAAAATTTATGTGGGGTACCAAATTGTAGGTATTGATGGGTAGAACACAAATATGCATCGCTTTTTCAAAATGGGGACTATTACACCCGCCCATTACACTAATAGCGCCACACTTTATTTTAATTATTATATTTTTAATGGTCATAAGAATTCACGAGTAAGCTAACACATGAAGGCCAGCAAAGCGAGCCATAAAATATTGGGTAAAAGTTTGCTTTATAGTTAAAATTGGCTATAAACGAACAAGCACATAAAGGCGAGCGAAGTGACCCCTAGAATATTATGTTATGTGTTTACTCAATGCTATAAAATTAGCTAAAAAATCATAAAAATATAGAAAAAAGGCGAGCGAAGCGTGCCCAAGAATTTCATGCTTTGTTTTAAATGTTTCTCTTAAAGTAGGTATTGACAAAGAAGCACATAAAGGCGAGCGAAGCGAGTTCAAGTGTTTTATGGTTATTTTTTTATATACTCTTAAGAAGGTAGTGATATGCAAACACATAAAGACGAGCGAAGCGAGCCCTTGAATCTTATTTTATGTTTTAAATTTGTCTTTAAAATTATGTATCGACAAACAAACATATATAGGCGAGCGAAGCGAGCCATAGAATGTTATGTAAAAGTTTGATTCTATAGTTTAAAATTGGCTAGTACGAAACAATCACATAAAGGCGAGCGAAGCGAGACCTAGAATATTATGTTATGTCTTTACTCTCTATGCTATAAAATTAGGTACTGATAAACATATACAGAAAGGCGAGCAAAGCGAGCCAATGTTTTAAATGTTTCTTTTTATAGGTATTGACAGACAAGCACATAAAGGCGAGCGAAGCGAGCCCTTGAATCTTATTTTATGTTTCAAATTTTTCTCTAAAATTAGATATCGACAAACAAACACATATAGGCAAGCGAAGCGAGCCATAAAATATTAAATAAAAGTTTGAATTTATCGTTTTAAATTGACTAGTAAGGAGCAAGTTTATAATGACAACCGAAGCAAGCCTCAATGTTTTATGTTTTTTTTGTTATTACATACTCATAAGAAGGTACTAATAAGCAAACACATAAAGACGAGCGAAGCGAGCCCTAGAATTACAAAATAAAATACTAGAAATTAACAAAATATACATTTTTATTTTCAATAAAGACCGAAGAATGAGAAAATATATCATTTTAGTTAATGATATCATAAACTTTAAGATTCTTTGATTGTTTTTTTAGTGAACTTGTGAAAAAACACACACTATATTCAACAGCTCGAGACCTACTGCCATTCAATCAGCTCATTTAGGCACATTAGGCGATGTTTTTGAATATCTGGTATTAACCTTAAGGTTAAGGATAACTCTAATAAAAATATGTATTTTGTTTTTGCCTAAACCTAGCAGATTTCTTATTATTTTCGAAAAACCACTGAGGAGTGCCGGGTACTAGTGCTATTATTCTATCCACCCATAGCGAGGGAATTTTTTAGCTGGTAAATAAATGTTTGTTTTGGGTGGTCCCTTATCATACTCTTACGCCTGGTATATAACGGGGCCATAAGTACCCCTCCCCCGGTTAAGAAAATAATAATGAATTTGTAGGGAAATGTATTTGTTTTATTTTCCGGGTGGATTTCTTATCATACTCAAACCCGGATCTACTGCGGTCCTCTTGAATTCTATGTTTATTTTATTTTTATGTTAAAAATCCTACAAAATAAGAAAGTTAAAAAGATTAAATTATGTTTGTATTAAGCGTGTTGAGAAACACAAATTTATAGACTTCTCAGATACTTTTGAACTCAGCGTAGGACAACGTTGTCCTAGGGCTTTCTAATTTAATGTATAACGGTGGCGACTTTGGCAATGGCGTTTTTGTTAAAACCTTATGACACGGTTATGTCCCTTCTACTGTCGAGCTGACACAAATGAGCTCCAGTTTATCAAAAATAAATAAGAATGGAGAGTGGCCCTGACGGAGCTGTGTGATTCCTGGTCACTACACTTGATATCACCTTTCAAAGGAAAAAGACATCTTAATCCCTACAGAGTGAAAGCTTATTGAGGAAATGAAATAATATTTTATGAATACAGAGTTTCTTATACAATGAATTCAGTGTTTGTATTCTAAAAAAGAAATGTAATGTTGAATATTTAACAAATTCAAAGACACGGCTCAGACGAGAGATCCTCATCCTGTCAAACTTGACCAAGAAACACTCTTAATTATAATCTATAATTCATCTAAACTATTAATTAAAGTTATATTGCATACTAACTGATTGTAAAATGAATTCATTTAGTTTCTTGGACTGGGGTTTTCGAAATGAAAAGTGCGGTGCGGTGGAGCGAGGGAAATCTCTCTCTCTCCCAATTATAACATGTAATATCTATTAACAAGTTATAAGACGAGTTTTTAGCGATGCTCTGATTGTAACGTCTAATGCTTCTGCAAATGAAGGAAAGTTAATAAATCTTCAAATGCTATGATAAATATTATATTTTAACTTTTCTTTGTATTAGTTATTATTATTAATATTAAAACGAATAGCTGCAGTTGTATTATTACTTTTCCTCATTTATACCGTAGGTATATAGGAAAAGTATTGTGTTTGCAAAAAAACCGAAACCGGGATAAAACCGGAATTATCCGTTGCAGGCGTTTTCAAGGCCTCCTAAGCGGTTCTTGCAAAGTTGTCTGTCTGTATGTAAGTGTGTGTGTGTGTGTGTTTTTTTTAATGTTTCCTCTAATAATCACTACTAGAGGCCGTTTATTTTCAGCACGTTCCACAACTGTATTACATGCCTTTTAAAAACAAATATGTATAAATCTGGTTTTTTCTTCTTAATATTTCTTTTCTTCTTTTGGTTAAAAAAGTGTTGAATGTTTTCAATCGGATATTTTCATTCAAATTAAAATGTTGAGGTTCATAAAGTGTCTTTTCCTTTTTTTAATGATTCCAATCTGATATTTTCATTTAAATTAAAATACAAATAAATTGAAACATAAAATTTCAATTTTCACACACACACACAATTTGTGTGTGTGTGTGTATATATATGTGTGTGTTAGTGTCTGTTATCATCGTAGCGCCCAGTGTATTTATGCTAGATAGTTGAAATTTTGTACAAAAATCAGTCTCCCGCTGTAATTGTGCTAGTAGGAAATTGTTTTTTTAACGTCATTAACCCGCAATAATGACTCAGCGATTTTTTTGCTGAGTCATTATTTATCAAACGCGGAAAAATAATGCGATCGGATTAAGATTTGGCACGCATGTGACAAAGTTAGTCAAATCAGTCTTACGTATAAGACTAAGTTTAGTAGTCTTAATAGTTAAGGTTAGTAGTTAAGTACCAAGTTTTATCTCATTATCAGCATTATTTCAACTTTTATTGATTGACTTGAGTACGTTTTTTAAAACAATTGAAAATGGTCTTCTCGAGTTGAAATCTAGTACAAGTGTATATCATTACGTAATAAATAAGTACACTAAGTTTCCTTTCAATATGACAAGTATATCTATGATTTTTGTTGTTGCATAAAAATTAAGGGACAACTAGAGTGGTCAGTGCTGTATGGGTGAAACACGGGATTTCATCAATAATGGTCAGCAATAATGGCCGCCATTTTTAAAATGATGGGTTATTTTAATAATTTTTTTCGTGTCATATGTATTTTCCTTTTCTACTCTGCAAAAGCTTTACAACCATATGCAACACGATTTTTTCAATAACATTTTTTTTAAATGGTCCGACATTTTGGTCGCCATTTTAAAAATATCAACGCCACTAAAACCAAAAACTATACAGCTCTGAAGACTATCTATTACAGCATGTATACCAAGTTTCATTAAAATCGGTTAATTGTTACGGCAGTGCCATCGTGACACGTACAAACACACAAATACACCCCGTCCCATACTTTTGAAATGAAAGAACTCACTAACGTTCGTTCAATAAATAAGAGATTTGTAAATTATAGATTGCTTAGTCAGACTAGTCAGACTTATTCGCACTGGATGGATAACTTTTCCGATTTTAACTAGCTTCGATTTCAAAATTATTTTGTAATTATAAACTTATATAATGTAAGAAAGCGATACAAAAATATCGTTCTCTACAGGATTCGAACACAGGGCCTTGGTTTGAGTACACTAAACCAGCTAGTCTGCGGCTTTGGCCCCTGTTTTGTGGTTTTATTATTATTTATTGTTACATGGCATTTTGCCATATATCTAGCGAATTGTCATCGCCTCGCTATTTTTGTTTTAGTATTTATTGTTATATAGGTTTTCAGGTTATCTCCCTCCAATATACAGGGTGTTTCATATAAAGTGTCCACCAGAAAAGGAGGTGATAGTACTCCTCAAAAGGAACAAAAATTCCTATAATACAAACCCGATCTCCAACCGTTTTCCCAAGGTCAAATTTAATATTTCAAAAATATTTGACCTCACATCATAAAATTGTTTAATAGGGTTTAACTATTCAAGCTAGAAATGCGAAATTGGTTCATTAGAAAGCTGAGTAAATTTCCTAAAGGACAAACTACTAAACCATTGTCAAATATTTTGGAACTACTGCCCCAAACTTTTGCATGAAACATGATTTTTTTTAAAAAATGAATTTTATGGAATTTTTGTAGTAGGGCATTAGAGGAAGTAAGAGATGAGCAAAAGTTCAGCCAAGAACGGAAAAAACTTCTCTTATGATTGCCCTTTAAAAAAATTAAATAATTTTATACATTCAATAGTCAAAATTTAAGCCATTCTTCCTAGAAGTTGCAAAAACTGATATTTTTTTGGCATTTTGATATGTCTACAATGTTAATTACATGGTACATAAAAAATTAAAAATCTCAAAAGCAGGGAAAAGAGTGGTTTTAGAGAAAAATGTGTAAGATAAATAGGTTTATTTTACCTTCTAGAGACTAAAAATCGTATTATTAAATTATTTTCGAAAATAAAATTTTTTATTTAAATAACACATTATTTTCACTTTTATACGAGAAAAATGATCAGTTTTTGAACTTCTAGCAACAATAGCTTAACATTTTTGACTATTGAATGTATGAAAATATTTACATTTTTTTAAAGGTCAGTCATAAGAGAAGTTTTTCCGTTCTTGGCTGAACTTTTGCTCATCTCTACTTCCTCTAATGCCCTACCACAAAATTCCATAAAATCCATTTTTTTCAAAAAATCATTTTCATGCAACTTTTTGGGCAGTAGTTTCAAAATATTTGACATGGTTAGTAGTTTGTCCTTTAGGAAATTTACTTAGCTTTCTATCGAGACCATTTCACCTTTCTAGCTTGAATAGTTAAATCCCTATTAACAATTTTATGATGTGAGGTCAAATATTTTTTTGAAATATTAAATTTGACCTTGTGGGAAACGTTGGAGATCGGGGTTTATATTATAGACATTTTTTGTTCCTTTTAAGGAGTACTATCACCTCTTTCTGGTGGACACTTTATATTGAACACCCTGTATAATATATATATACAGGGTGTTTCATATAAAGTGTCCACCAAAGAAGGAGGTGATAGTACTCCTCAAAGGGAACAAAAAATGTTCTATTTAAAAATCCCAATCTCTAACCGTTTTCCCACAAGGTCAAATTTAATATTTTAAAAAAATATTTGACCTCACATCATAAAATTGTTAATAGAGTTGAAACTGTTCAAGCTAGAAAGGTGAAATGGTCTCGATAGAAAAGCTAATTAAATTTCCTAAAGGACAAACTACTAACCATGTCAAATATTTGAAACTACTGCCCAAAAAGTTGCATGAAAAATGATTTTTTGAAAAAAAGGATTTATGGAATTTTTTGTGGTAGGTGCATTAGAGGAAGTAAGATGAGCAAAAGTTCAGCCAAGAACGGAAAAAACTTCTCTTATGATTGCTCTTTAAGAAAACCCAACCTTAATCATACATTCAATAGTCAAAATGTTAAGCCATTCTTCTTAGAAGTTGGAAAAACTGCTATTTTTTTGGCATTTTTGCATATCTCTACAATGTTAATTACATGGTACATAAAAAAATTAAAAATCTCTAAAAGGGGGGAAAAGAGCGGTTTTAGAGAAAAATGTCTAGGAATAAAATATGTTTATTTTACCCCCTAGAGTCTTAATAGCGTATTATTAGTTCACTTTCGGAAAAAAATATTTTGCTAAAATAACACATTGTTTCACTTTTATACGACAAAAATTCTCAGTTTTTTGCAACTTCTATCAGCATTAGCTATATTTTTTCACCCATTGAATGTATAAAAATATCTGGATTTTCTAAGGGCAATCATAAGAGAAGTTTTTTCCGTCTTGGCTGAACTTTTGCTCATCTCTTACTTCCTCTAATGCCCTACCACAAAAATTCCATAAAATCCATTTTTTTCAAAAAAATCATTTTTTCATGCAACTTTTTGGCAGTAGTTTCAAAAATATTTGACATGGTTAGTAGTTTGTCCTTTAGGAAATTTACTTAGCTTTCTATCGAGAACATTTCACCTTTCTAGCTTAATAGTTAAATCCTATTAACAATTTTATGATGTGAGGTCAAATATTTTTGAAATAATTAAATTTACCTTGTGGAAAACGGTTGGAGATCGGGGTTTATAATAGAACATTTTGTTCCTTTTAGGAGTACTATCACTCCTTTCCTGGTGGACACTTTATATGAAACACCCTGTATAATATTATACAGGGTGTTTTCATATAAAGTGTCCACCAAAAAGGAGGTGATAAGTACTTCTCAAAGGGAAAAAATGTTCTATTATAAAAATCCCAATCTCTAACCGTTTTCCCACAAGGTCAAATTTAATATTTAAAAAAATATTTGACCTCACATCATAAAATTGTAAGAGGTTGAAACTGTTTCAAGCTAGAAAGGTGAAATGGTCTCGATAGAAAGCTAAGTAAATTCCTAAAGGACAAATACCTACTACATGTCAAATATTTGAAACTACTGCCCAAAAAGTTGCATGAAAAATGATTTTTTGAAAAAAATGGATTTTATGGAATTTTGTGGTAGGGCATTAGAGGAAGTAAGAGATGAGCAAAAGTTCAGCCAAGAAACGGAAAAAACTTCTCTTATGATTGCTCTTTAAAGAAAACCAACCTTAATCATACATTCAATAGTCAAAATGTTAAGCCATTTTCCTTAGAAGTTGGAAAACTGCTAATTTTTTGGCATTTTTGCATACTCTACAATGTTAATTACATGTAGATAAAATTAAATCTCTAAAAGGGGGGTTTAAAAGAGCGGTTTTTAAGAGAAAAATGTCTAGGAATAAAATATGTTTTATTTTACCCCTAGAGTCTTAAATAAGCGTATTTTTAGTTCACTTTCGGAAAAAAATATTTTGCTAAAATAAACATTGTTTTCACTTTTTATACACAAAAANGCAAAAAAAAACTTCTCTTATGATTGCCTTTAAAAAAATTTAAATAATTTATACATTCAATAGTCAAAATTTTAAGCCATTCTTCCTAGAAGTTGCAAAAACTGAATATTTTTTTGGCATTTTGCATATGTCTACAATGTTAATTACATGGTACATAAAAATTAAAAATCTCAAAAGCAAGGAAAAGAGTGTTTTAGAGAAAATGTGTAAGAATAAAATAGGTTTATTTTACCTTCTAGAGCTAAAAATCGTATTATTAAATTATTTTCGAAAATAAAAATTTTTTATTTAAATACACATTATTTTCACTTTTTACGAGAAAAATGATCAGGTTTTTGCAACTTCTAGCAACAATAGCTTACATTTTTGACTATTGAATGTATGAAAATATTTACATTTTTTTAAGGCCAGTCATAAGAGAAGTTTTTTCCGTTCTTGGCTTGAACTTTTGCTCATCTCTTACTTCCTCTAATGCCTACCACAAAAATTCCATAAAACCCATTTTTTCAAAAAATCATTTTCATGCAATTTTGGGCAGTAGTTTCAAAATATTTGACATGGTTAGTAGTTTGTCCTTTAGGAAATTTACTTAGCTTTCTATCGAGACCATTTCACCTTTCTAGCTTGAATAGTTAAATCCCTATTAACAATTTTATGTGGAGGTCAAATATTTTTTTGAAATATTAATTTTTTGACCTTGTGGGAAAACGTTGGAGATCGGGGTTTATATTATAGGACATTTTTGTTCCTTTTAAGGAGTACTATCACCTTCCTTTTCTGGTTGGACACTTTATATGAACACCCTGTATATATAATATCAGGGTGTTTCATATAAAGTGTCCACCAAAGAAGGGAGGTTGATAGTACTTCTCAAGGGAACAAAAAATGTTTCTAATTATAAAAATCCCAATTCTCTAACCGTTTCCCACAAGGTCAATTAATTTTTTAAAAAATATTTGGACTCACATCATACAAATTGTTAATAGACGTTGAAATGTTTCAAGCTAGAAAGGTGAAATGTCTCGTATAGAAAGCTAGTAAATTTCCTAAAAGGACAAACTACTAACCTGTCAAATATCTGTTGAAACTACTGCCAAAAGTTGCATGAAAAATGATTTTTTGAAAAAAATGGATTTTCTCGGAATTTTTGTGTAGGGCCTTGAGGAAGTAAGAGATGAACGGCAAAGTTCAGGCCAAGAACGGAAAAACCTCTCTTATGATTTGCTCCTTTCAAGAAACCCAACCTAATCATACATTCAATGTAGTCAAAATGTTAAGCGCATTCTTCTAGAATTGGAAAAACTGCTTTTTTTTGGATTTTGCATATCTCTACAATTTATTACTGGTAATAAAATTAAAATCTAAAAAGGGGGGAAAAGAGCGGTTTTAAGAGAAAAAATGTCCTAGGAATCAAAATATGTTTATTTTACCGCCCTAGAGTCTTAATAGCGTATTAATAGTTCACTTTCGGAAAAAAATATTTTGCTAAATAACACATTGTTTTTCAACACTTTTATACGACAAAATTATCAAGTTTTTTGCAACTTCTATCCAGCATTAGCTTATATTTTTCACCATTGAATGTATAAAATATCTGGATTTCTTAAAGGGCAATCATAGAGAAGTTTTTTCCGTTCTTGGCTGAACTTTTGCTCATCTCTTACTTCCTCTATGCCCTACACAAACATTCGCATAAAATCATTTTTTTCAAAAAACTCATTTTTCATAGCAACTTTTTGGGGCAGTAGTTTCAAAATATTTGACATGGTTAGTAGTTTGTCTTTAGGGAAATGTTATTAGCTTTCTATCGAGACATTTCCTTTCCTAGCTTGGATAGTAAATCCTATTATACAATGTTTATGATGTGAGGTCCAAATATTTTTTTGAAAATTAAATTTGACCTTGTGGGAAACGTTGGAGATCGGCGGTTTATATTAATAGGACATTTTTTTGTTCTTTTAAGGAGTACATCACCTCCTTTTCTGTGAACACTTTATATGAAACACCTGTATATATATATTACAGGGTGTTCATGATAAAGTGTCCACCAAAGAGGAGGTGATAGTAAACTTTCTCAAAGGGAAAGCAAAAAATGTTCTAATTATAAAAATCCGCAAATCTCTAACCGTTTTTCCCACAAGGTCAATTAATATTTTAAAAATATTTGACCTCACATCATAAAATTCGTTTTAATAGAGTTTGAAACTGTTCAAGCTAGAAAGGGTGAAATGGTCTCGATAGAAAGTAAGTAAATTTCCTAAGGACAAACCTACTAACCAATGTCAAATATTTTTGAACTACTGCCCAAAAAGTTGCATGAAAAACGGATTGATTTTTTGAAAAAAATGGATTTTATGGAATTTTTGTGGTAGGGCATTAGAGGAAGTAAGAGATGAGCAAAAGTTCAGCCAAGAACGGAAAAAACTTCTCTTATGATTGCTCTTTAAGAAAACCCAACCTTAATCATACATTCAATAGTCAAAATGTTAAGCCATTCTTCTTAGAAGTTGGAAAAACTGCTATTTTTTTGGCATTTTTGCATATCTCTACAATGTTAATTACATGGTACATAAAAAATTAAAAATCTCTAAAAGGGGGAAAAGAGCGTTTTAGAGAAAAATGTCTAGGAATAAAATATGTTTATTTTACCCCTAGAGTCTTAATAGCGTATTATTAGTTCACTTTCGAAAAAAATATTTGCTAAAAAAACACATGTTTTTCACTTTTATACGACAAAAATTATCAGTTTTTTGCAACTTCTATCAGCATTAGCTTATATTTTTCAACCATTGAATGTATAAAAATATCTGGATTTTTCTTAAAGGGCAATCATAAGAGAAGTTTTTTCCGTTCTTGGCTTGAACTTTTGCTCATCTCTTACTTCCTCTAATGCCTACCACAAAAATTCCATAAAATCCATTTTTTCAAAAATCATTTTTCATGCAACTTTTGGGCAGTAGTTTCAAAATATTTGACATGGTTAAGTAGTTTGTCCTTTAGGAAATTTACTTAGCTTTCTATCAGACCATTTCACCTTTCTAGCTTGAATAGTTAAATCCTATTAACAATTTTATGATGTGATGAGTCAAATATTTTTTTGAAATATTAAATTTAACCTTGTGGGAAAACGATTGGAGATCGGGGGTTTATAATAGAACATTTTTGTTCCTTTTAAGGAGTACTATCACCTCCTTTCTGGTGGACACTTTATTATGAAACACCCTGTATTATATATACAGGGTGTTTCATATAAAGTGTTCCACCAAAGAAGGAGGTGATAGTACTTCTTCAAGGGAACAAAAAAATGTCTATTATTATAAACCCCAATCTCTAACCGTTTTCCCAACAAGGTCAATTTAATATTTTAAAAAAATATTTTGACCTCAATCATAAAATTGTTAATAGAGTTTAACTGTTCAAGCTAGAAAGGTGAAATGGTCCAATAGAAAGCTAAGTAAATTTCCTAAAGGACAAACTACTAACCATGTCAAATATTTGAAACTACTGCCCAAAGTTGCATGAAAAATGATTTTTTGAAAAAAATGATTTTATGGAATTTTGTGGTAGGGCATTAGAGGAAGTAAGAGATGAGCAAAAGTTCAGCCAAGAACGGAAAAAACTTCTCTTATGATTGCTCTTTAAGAAAACCCAACCTTAATCATACATTCAATAGTCAAAATTGTTAAGCCATTCTTCCTTAGAAGTTGGAAAACTGCTATTTTTTTTGGCATTTTTGCATAATCTCTACAATGTTATTAACATGGTACATAAAAATTAAAAATCTCTAAAGGGGGGAAAGAGAGTGGTTTTAGAGAAAAAATGTCTAGGAATAAAATATGTTTATTTTTACCCCCTAGAGTCCTTAATAGCGTATTATTAAGTTCACTTTCGGAAAAAAATATTTTTGCTAAAATAACACATTGTTTCACTTTTATACGACAAAAATGATCAGTTTTTGCAACTTCTATCAGCATTAGCTTATTTTTTCACCATTGAATGTATAAAAATATCTGGATTTTCTTAAAGGGCAATCATAAGAGAAGTTTTTTCCGTTCTTGGCTGAACTTTTGCTCATCTCTTACCTTCCTCTAATGCCCTACACAAAAAATTCCATAAAATCCATTTTTTTCAAAAATCATTTTTCATGCAATTTTGGGCAGTAGTTTCAAAATATTTGACATGGTTAGTAGTTTTGTCCTTTAGGAAATTTACTTAGCTTTCTCTCGAAGAACATTTCACCTTTCTAGCTTGAATAGTTAAATCCCTATTAACAATTTTATGATGTGAGGTCAAATATTTTTTTGAAATATTAAATTTAACCTTGTGGGAAAAGATGGAGATCGGGGTTTTTATAATAGAACATTTTTTGTTCCCTTTGAGGAGACTATCACCCCTTCTTTGGTGAACTTATTGAAACACCCTGTATATACAGGGTTTTCATATAAAGTGTCCACAAAAAGGAGTGATAGTACTCCTCAAAGGACAAAAAATTCCTATATACAAACCGATTCCAACCGTTTTCCCACAAGGTCAAATTTAATATTTCAAAAAAAATGACCTCACATCATAAAATTGTATAGGGATTTAAATATCAAGCTAGAAACGAAATTTGTATCATTAGAAAGCTGAGTAAATTTCCTAAAGGACAACTACTAACTGTCAAATATTTTGGAACTACTGCCCAAAAAGTTGCATGAAATGTTTTTTAAAAAATGATTTTTATGGAATTTTTGTAGTAGGGCATTAGTGGAAGTGGAGATAAGCAAAGTTAGCCAAGAACGGAAAAAAACTTCTCTATGACTGACCTTTAAGAAATGTAAATATTTTTATAACATTCAATAGTCAAAATTGTAAGCCATTCTTCCTAGAAGGTTGCAAAAACTGATATTTTTTTGGCATTTTTGCATATGTCTACAATGTTAATTACATGGTACATAAAATAATTAAAAATCTCAAAAGCAAGGAAAGAGTGGTTTTAGAGAAAAATGGTAAGAATAAAAATAGGTTTATTTACCTTTAGAGACTAAAAATCGTATTATTAAATTATTTTCGAAAATAAAATATTTTATTAAAATAACACATTTTTTTCACTTTTATGACACAAAATGATGCAGTTTTTGTAATTCTAAGCAACAATAGCTTACATTTTGACTATTGAATGTATAAAATATTTACATTTTTTAAAGGTCAAGTCATAGAGAAGTTTTTTCCGTTTTGGCTGAACTTTTGCTTATCTCTCACTTCACTAATGCCTACTCAAAAATTCCATAAAATTCATTTTAATAAAAAATCATGTTTCATGCAAAATTTTGGGCTAGTTCCAATATTTGACATGGTTAGTAGTTTTTCCTTTAGGAAATTTACTCAGCTTTCTAATGATACCAATTCCGCATTTCTAGCTTAATAGTTAAATCCCTATTACAATTTTATAATGTGAGGTCAAATATTTTTTTGAAATATTAAATTTGACCTAAAACGGTTGGAAGATCGGGGTTTATATTATAGGACATTTTTTGTTCTTTTAGGAAGTATATCACTCTCTGGTGGACACTTTTTATGAAACCCCTGTATATTATATATATATATTATATATATATATTATAATATATAATATATATATTATATATATATAATATATATAAGCACTCTACACCTAAATAACTCGTAACAAAATCAAACTTAGGGTGCACAAAACCCTATTAGATATCAGCAACGTTTTAAATGAATGAATGAATGAATAAATGAATAGCCATTTATTAGAAAAAAAATTAACATTTAACAAAAATAAAATATAACAAATAATAATTTACTAATCAGCCGTAGCTGTGGCAACATTAAGTTCGCTAAGTAACGTTTTTCTTCTTTTCTTTATTTTATTTATTTATATATTTATTTATTTATATATTTATTTATTTATTTTATTTATTTATTTATTTATTTTTAATTATTTATTTGCACTATATTCATTTAAATTTAGAATTTTATAAACGTTGCATAGCTTAACGCAGCTATGCAACGTTTTAAATAAATCAGTAAAATTAAGGGTTACAATTTTTGACTGGAAAGAGGTCCCTTTTTAGGCGCTGATTTGAATGAACCGGATAAAGCCGGAGTTAATACGACTCACTCAAAGTACTTAAAGCAGGGTTCCCGGATTCGAATCTTGGTATCAGCGATAATTTATTAATTATGTTTTGTATATGAGTTTATAAAATTCAAAATAATTTTGGCGTGAAGGTCTTTAAGCTCGGCGAATCGTCTTTAATATATTTACGTAAAATCTTTTATGGGATTGATTTTTAAAGGCTACGATAGAGATAGTATCAACGTATTAGAGGTAGTATCAAACTATTGATGTTTTGTAAAACTCAATTTGATTATTTTAAAAAAGTTAATTTTTAAGTTAATTATTTTAAGTTTTAATTTTAATGTAAATATGGAAAATAAATAAATAAAAAAAAGTATGAAGTCCGACCTTTAAGTCCGAAATTGAAAAGGAAACATTGTAACAAGAGAGTTTGCCTGCAATAAAAGTGTAATAACGAGATATGTTCATTAAACCGTTCAGTCATTGTTATAACTCTAGAACTAAACAAATATCTTTATACAGTTTAATACCTATAAGGCAAAACTGTTCTTATTATAATGATCAAAATTTTAACATATTGAGACTGAGGCATCAAAATTTTGAAGATGCGCTAAAACACGGTATTGCGCAAGGAGTGGGGCTTTTAAAATAAGTTAAAAGATGGTTTGTGGCGGGTAGGAGAAGTTGCGCTATAAGAGAAACCAGCGGGTCAGCTCCGGACATTTCCAGTCTGTTACGCTCTGTAGAACATCCGGCTGGACCTTACTCGATAACCAACCAATAACCTCACCATGGCAACGATGAGAAAGGTTAGCTTACTATGCTTATTAACTTGTTGCTTTTCTATTAATTTTATACGACTTAATATATTTGATTACAACTGACATGACTATCTTTAATTCTATAGGGCCTTTTAAACTTAATTTGTTAGTAGTTAATTTTATTTATTTTAGTTAGTAAATTTGTTGTAGTAATTATTGAAGCTTAAGTGTTGAAGCCTTAGAATAATACTATATATAAGAAGGAGCACTGGACCCGTAAACACAATGTAATTCCACTGATAATCACGAAGCCGGTTGACTGGGTGCACTTAAGTGATGCTGCCACCTGACAACCGAACATTATTTAAATATGTGTCCCATAAAGATCCATTAATGAAGAAGAATCTAAAGAACTAATATAAAATAACTTAAAACACTGCTGAGTATTAATAAACGGTCTTAGATGGCAAAACGATAGGAATACAAGAATCTACATTTAGTTGACGGGAACTACTTTTAATATAATTTTAACTTAAAAACGTTAATTACAATTTACAATGCTTAAAATATTGTAATGCAGCGCTATTTATATTAGTATTTTATGAAAATCAATCATTAATATAATAAAGAATATAAAATTCACAACCGGAAGTATTGCCAACTTTTTTTTGAGAAAACTTGTATATTGTTAGGGTGGTAGCATTACTTAGTTGCACCAGTGAACCGCTCTTTGTGTTATCAGTAGTGCTCCTTCTATATATATTATATTCTAAGGTTGAAGCAAATTGGCTTACTGCTTAGACCTGTTTTGCTAGACAGCATTGACAGAGCTGTGCTTGGCTTAAACCATAAGAAATTCACAGAATTTACTTATAGCTAATTATGTTTCTGTTTGAACAAGATGACTGTCATAAAGTGCATTAGCTTGTCTGCATATGTGATAACTCGGACTCTTTTTAACAAAGCATTACCAAATAAATATAACAATTCAAATAAAACAAACACAAATACATACGCGAGTAATGTGTTTTGTTTGTGTTCTATTTTTGAACATAAACCTTGTTCAGTTGCATCGCTCATTTGATACTTAAATTTACCATATTTTGATTTTATTATAGAAATATTTAATTTTATCGAAATGCTAGACTCAAAATTCGAAATTCAAAACTCCTTATCAACAAATTATTGTTTTCCAGGCAAGCCAAGTCCTTTCTATCTCCCAGATCCTTCTGGCACCCCAGTCTCCAGACCTTGGGGTACCCAGGATCTTGTGGCTTTCCAGGCTCTACCGTTTCTCCAGGCCTTCCTTCAGCCTTAGGCTCTCCCTCGCCTCTAGGCTCTCCTTAGCCTCTAGGGCTCTCCTCAGCCTCTGGCTCTCCTCAGCCTCTAGGCTCTCCTCAGCCTCTAGGCTCTTCCTCAGCCTCTTGGCTCTCCCTCAGCCTCTAGGCTCTCACTCAGCCTCTAGGCTCTCCCTTAGGCTCTAGGCTCACCCTCAGCCTCTAGGCCCTTCCTCAGCCTCTTGGCTCTCCCTCAGCCACTAGGCTCTCCCGTAGGCTCTCCCGAGGCTCTCCCTCAGTCCTCTAGGCTCTCACTCAGCCCTCTTAGGCCTCCCTTAGGCTCTAGGCTCTCCCGTAGGCTCTCCCGTAGGCTCTCCTCAGCCTCTAGGCTCTCACTCAGCCTCTAGGCTCTCCCTTAAGGCTCTAGGCTCACCCTCAGCCTCTAGGCTCTCCTCAGCCTCTAGGCCTTCTCTTAGCCTCTTGGCTTCTCCTCAGACCTCTAGCCTCTCTCGTAGCCCGCCTCTAGACCCTCCCTCAGCCTCTAGGCCCCTGGGCCTTCTGCCTCCCCTCTCAACAGACCTTAAGGTTTTCCAGGTCTCTACAGCTCTCTAGGCCCCAGTTCTTCAGGCTCGATGAAGCTACACCTTCGCAACTCACACCACTTTATTTATCAATAAATATAGATAAAGGAACTATACCCTACGCTTTCAGCTGAGGATTTTTATTAAAGTGAATGGGGTATTTGCTAGCTTTTTTTAAATCAATTATTTATTTTATAAATTAGAAAATAATATAAAGATAAGCTGCTCATGATGACCCAGGAGCCTGAGTTGAGCAGCTGTGTTAACTATCTAACTCTATAAATAGTATTTAACAATAAATTTATAATATTATAATATATATATCAATAAATTTATAATTTGACAGAAGATCATCGAACATTATTATTTATTTATTAATTATATTTATTTTAATTATATTTATTATTGTTAAGATAAGCTGAATAAGTAGTATTAAAACTACTTAATTATAATAACTGGTAGTAATTATTAATATTTAAATAATTATTTTTTATATAATAGTTTGTAAATACTTTTCAGTATTATTTCTGCAAGTCTATCTTATAAAGATTAGTGAAAGATATAAAGTTGTAACCTAGACTTAACAATGACAGTAACCTTACTGAAGACAAAAGAAAATGATTAATTCATAGGGATGGTTGACTTTTGTGTATCGAGTCAGAGATCAGAGGTCAATAACTTGAATACTGTCTGTCACGTAATATTTATGAATGAAACTCTCTGAGTACTACGATATACTGTCATAGTATACTAGCGTAGTATAAACGACCTTCGCATAATACTCTTCATTCATAGATGGCCATTAATAAACCAGCCGATCTCTAAGTGCGCTTAGCGCGCCTCTTTACATGTATTCATGCCTCTGTATCCATGCCTCCATGCCTCTCTACATGTGTGCGCGCCTCTTTACATGTATTCATGCCCTCTGTATCCCATGTGCCTCATGCCTCTCTTACATGTGTGCGCGCCTCTTTACATGTATTCATGCCTCTGTATCCATGTGCCTCATGCCTCTCTTACATGTGTGCGCGCCTCTTTATATGTATTCATGACTCTGCATCCATGTGCCTCATACCTCTCTTACATGCGTGCGCAGCTCTTTGCATGTATTCATGCCTCTGTATCCATGTGCCTCATGCCTCTCTTACATGTTGTTATCCATTTGTGAAGTGCTTCAAGCTTCTTTCGATTACACACTAAATTTTATGGCATTCGCGATTCAAAGAGATAGTTGTAAGGTTGGCAATACCAATGGCGTGAAAACGAAAGGGTGATCGATTTTTTTTATCATATGATTTGCATGGGAGCCGTTGAAAATTCTTCTTTTATTCCTTTATTGTTCGTTAATTTGTGATAAATGAGATAAAAATTAATAGAACGACCATCGGTGCTAAAAAAATAGCCAATATTTCATAGATAAATACTTAAATTATTCCAGGATTTTATATATAGAATCAGGCTCTTATCACTACAGACTTGGATTTGTCCGATTTAACCCAGGAATAATAAAACCTAAACGGATGATATAAAAAAAAAACATTTTACAAAAACGTGAATTTATTGAGTTATTTATTATTTAGTGTGTAAATAAAATTGATTGATAAATTAAAACACCATTACGGTGAAAATTGGCTTTTTATCAGTTAATTTAAATACCTGTTACAACTAATTTAAACTATTCAATGCAATTAAATGGTAATTTTTGTGTGTTTGTGTAAACTAAAATTATTTAAAAGTATACATTATAAACAATAACTAAATAAACACTATATTGTAAATTTTTACCATCTTATCACTCAATTTAAATACTCGTGACAACCCATTAAAACCCTATTTTTCAACGAACTAGTGATTCTACTGAGTTCATACGCCCTGAAATTAATTAAATTAAAGCACATTGATAAAAAATTTAAAAGAAATAATCGTCACAAATAAGAAAAACCAAAACTCCCATAAGGACTTTAACAACGATCACCCTTCTGTTATCAATTTCTTATCGGCGACGGTGGCGCTGCTACGGACTTTGAATCGCGAATAACTGGATTGTTCTTGAATAATATTACCAATTAAAGTTAAAACTACTAAAAGACCGATATGGGACAATTATATTATGAAAATTATTAAAGGTTGACATGTAAAAGTCAATGAGAATATTTCTAATGAGTACCTTGCATCGCTTAAGCATATTATTTAAAATAAAACCAACATTAACTTTATAATGTCAACTCTGATTCTAGTAAAAGCAAACTTTTGTGATAATATTTAGCCTGTTAATTTTACATAATTTTTTTTTAAAGTGAATCATTTTTGTAGCGATCTAGGATAACAAAAACGGCGCATATATTTTTTATAATAATACGGTATTTATTGTTATATCAGTTTATTTGATTACATATCATTTTGATACTACCGAGTTTTGCTAAACATGAATAGTTGACACAATATAATTGTGCGAGAGACACCGATGATGGATGATGGATAATTGTGTCGAGAGACGAATGTTGAATGATGGAACAGTTCCCAGATGTAGCATTGCATTTTGCTTGTTACATTTCCTTGGTGTCTCTCGCACAATTATATTGTGTCAATTATTTGATTACTTTTAACACATCCTAAACAAATCAAAACCATTTTAATGAACCAAAATACAATTTATGCCGTAGCCACAACGCGGCGTCGGTCCCGAAACCTTATTGTTGTTGTATCGTATTATTTGAAGTTACATGAGAAATGCCATGTATTTAGCAAATATTCAACCGTTTAAAACAAGAGAAAGGCATGGTCCTACATGACCATGGTGACTATAAAGACCATGAAGACTTTCAAACATGGTCTCTAAAGTCTATATTGTAAGCCTTGTTCTGTTTTGATAATCGTTTGCTGGTTTAGCCACTTCGTAACTTATGCGTATAATGTTTAGATGATCTAATACTGCGACAACCCTGTTTAACATGCGAATACATGTAACCGCGTAAACCATGGTATCCTTAACTCTAGCTTAGTGACATACTAACTGTAAGGTCTAAAACCAATCCCAACAAAAACACGTGTGTAAAAAAGAGCCGAGTCTAGCGTAAAAAGTTGTGAGATCATTGAATAAGCCAAGTCGTAGGTTCCCAATAATGCATGTAAATATTTGAGCTCCTGGCGGTTGCACTTTGTGACTTGGTCATTATACGCAGCACACCTAGATATGCATAATAAATTTATTTTCTCCAATCACAAAGTACAAGAAAAAATACATATTATTTTCTAATATTGTAATATTTTATTATTATTTTTTTATATTTTATTATTTTATAATATTGCCTATTTAATAAGCTTATTAAATAGGCTGAATATATTATTTTAGTGTATGTGTACATGTACACTCTATACAAGGTGTTTAGAACCACACTACCTTAAGCTGCGTAATGGCCAAAGTGACATATTAAACAACTTATTTATTAATCAACAAAACTGTTCCATTTTCTTTAATTAAACAATAGATAAATTGCGTAAAAATATTTTATGTTCTGTCAAAATAAAACTCTCGACATTCTTAGTTTTGATGTGCTCAACTAGGTAGCGCTAGTTGTCAAAAATTTTCTTTATACGTAAAATTGAGGTTTGATTACCTTTCAACTTAGGTAGAACATATTAAGGAGAAGGAACTGAAAATGTTAGTTTAGGACAATCTTTCATTGACTTTCACATCAATATTTATTTATATATCAAATTTCAAATGTCTTCGATAGCTGCCTTAGAATTTTGTTGAGCGAGTGAGTGTCAAAACTGCCTAACTTTTAGCCATTATATTTCCACATCTGTGAATGGTGAAGATATGAAAATTCGGTGATTGGTCAAAAAGATCTTTTGTTAATATTAAAATTATATTTTTTAATATCCTTAATAAAAAGATACGAGGGGGTGAAATAGCCTCGAGATGCTTCCTGTAAAGGATGGTACTACAGTGACCGCTAGATAGGTGGGAGCACTGCCGTGCCACTAGATGAAGAATTTATATATTACCCTTGCAAAAAGAACTCTAGCTGACCAGATACCCAGATTTATTTGTGCAAATATAATCTAATATGACTTCTAATATAATAATCGTTTATCTGAAAACTCAAATTAGAGGAAATGAATTAAGACTGTTCAAATTATTAGTTTGTTTTTCCGTATCCAGTGCAATATTTATATAATAATTTCCGTGAAAGTTGTCGTATTATTAGCTTTCCCAATACAGAAACTGACAGAAAGATTTTCTCGAGGAGCGACTCTGTTTTGATAACTACGAGAAAGTTAGTAAATGTAGAAATGAACGCTTATCCTTTGACTTATGGGTATAATTTGTCATTATATTGAACAAGTAAAAAAAGAATGGCTGCCTGTGGCCTTTCGTGTAAGGCCACAGGCCTTATAGGTCGCAGCGGCCTATGCTGGGAGTGAAGTCTTGCAGGGAGTGAAGTTTTGTGGCTGTTTTAAAAATGTTAATAATTTAGGTAACTTTTGATAAATCTGTGCAAGAAAAATTGCGTCATCAGCATAACTAATACATGCGTAGAGTAGAGAACTTCTGTAGATACTTACTAGAAAACGGGAAGTTTCTCAAATCTAAATGTCAATCTTATTAGTGAGAGTATAATGAATGCAAGTCATGATACATCACCAGGATAGTCCAAACACGAATACTACGCATTCAATTTCTCTCCATCTAGACTAGGAAGGGCTTTGTCGACCAATAAAAGTCACTATCGACTTTGCTGTTCTGTCATCTTTTCGAACAAAGTCAGCAAATCTTAGTAGTAGTAGTAGTAAATAGGTTGGGGGGTTGAGAAGGCAAAGCCAGGCAAATAGGCCTCGTTGTTGGGCCCTTCTTGCCAACCCCGGTCAGTAACTCTTATTAGTATTCTTTCTATTTTCGAAATATTTTGAGAACGGCTTCACTTGTTCAAAATCTGGCACTTATTTACTTAGTTCCCAACCTCAATTTATCTGAAAAAATCGAGTGGATTAAGGTATAGGAACTAGGAGGTTTGTCTAAACTCCATTAAAATTCCTTAGTTTTAATTTGTAATGGAGTTAAGACTTCAAGAAATCCCAAGTTTTTTGCTAGAACAAAAATATTTTGTAATTTTCCTTCCAAGTAAATTGCCTAATATACTTGGGTCCCAATTTTATGTTGGGAACCAAGGGCACTTTCGCCCTATATCATCTTATTTACTTGATTATCAATATTTTCTTATTCCCCCTTCTCAACCCCATACAAAAGCCCCATTGCTTTTCAACATCCCCCATTAAGATTGTTAAAGAATTTCTTTTATATGATTTAGTAAATATATTGTCGGTACCCAAGTGAATAATTGCCCTATATCACCATATTTCTTGGGTCCCAACTCTGTGTTGGGAACCAAGTAAATAAGTACCCAAAATCTTAGATTTACCGTGGGGTGGTGCACCAAGTCTTCAACCAAAATGGTACCACCTTACAAATACTTTTTCAAATTTAAAATGGTCGTGATTTCAAGACGACATCATGTCGACTGCAATTAACGTAGTATCATCAACCAATCCGCTTGATTATGGCATTGTCTACCGTCCGAGCTATCATTTAAAATTATTTCTTCCTTTTGTTTAAAATTTTCTGCTTTTCAATATAAGCAAGTACGTGCCTAGTCATGCATGTGGTAATAACCGAGCCTAGTGGCTTCGGGTGGCTGATTGAAAATCCTAATTATACAGTAACAAATATAAATGTTATAATCAAAAATGTAATAAAAAAGTTCAAAGAAATATAATAAAATTTTGAGAAGTATCATTTGTAATGCCCTGCAACTCAATATAGTATACACCATAAAAATGTTTTCTAATCAAATAGTTCCAGAGATAGTTGTTAATAGTAAGAAGTATTTGATTTATTGATAACTATTTATTATAATAACCACTGGGATAACCAATACAGGATAACCAACTTTACGAAATGCAGTTATGTGATCATTAACGAGTTATTACTTGTCATTTACACATTAAGGGATGGATTTGACTCCATTTGTGGCATCTCATATAATTTGTGTATAATCCATCTCATCTGTACAACATTGCGATATCACAAAAACCAAATTTAACCATTTGTTTGTTATGAGACAAAACCAACCAATAACAAAGTTCAATCCTGCAAACCTGGCTTCAAAGCGTTCTGAGAACTTTAAGTAGTCTTATCAATTCCGGATCGATTAAATTCGACTTTGAGCCTAAAAACTTAGAGTATGGTGTCATTTCCGACACCATAATCAACATACTAAAATTACCGAGCGTAATTTAGGGTAGAGTGGCCGTATCAACTCTCTGCACTACAATTTTACAGATTTTTTTTTTAAATTATGCTGAATCGGCAAACCGAGTTAATGAGATTAAACAGACCTGGTTTTTATCAAGGACCCTATTCTCAAAAGGTTGATTTTTCTACAAAGTTTCATTTAAAATTTTTATCCGACAAAAATGTTTTATCGTTCTTCAAAAAATGGCTTGGAATGAAAGCATACAAAATGAAATGAGAACTGAAAAAAAGCACGAGGAATGAATTCATATATAGATGTATACATATATTATATATATATATATATATATTATATATATATAATTATTTCGTGATTAGAACTCTGAAACGGAGTTCTGACATACTCCCGGGTTTTTAATTCTGCAGAATTTTTTCCAAAGGAAATACTCTGATGACTTAACCGCTTTTTCCGCATTGTAGTCAGTCTGTCATATTGCATCAATTTTTCAAAGGAAAGTCGCCAAACCGCAGGAAAGAAAGTTCCAGATGCTTTGACTAAATAATCAAGTATTTTTGTTATATTTAAGAACAGAAATTATTTGTTATGGCCGTTGTTTAACTTTGATAATTGTTGTGCATCAGTGACGATGATTTTTCTTATTTGTGGTCAAAGGTTAAGAGCGCTAATCTTGCTTGGCGCTAATCTCGCTAAGCTCTAATCTCGCTAGGCGCTAAGCGCTAGTCTCGCTAGGCGCTAAGCGCTAGTCTCGTTAGGCGCTAATCGCGCTAGGCGCCAATGACAGCGCAAACATGTTTTGCTTTAGGTATCATTGGACTTGGAATTTTTCAAAATTGATAAAGAAGATGATTTTAACTATTTATATTTTTGATAATTCAAATAGGCGCCATATTAAATTTTCCAATTTGATTGTGTGAATATTTGCTTTAGAGGCACATAGCGCCCAAGTAGGTATGCAAGAAGAAGTTAGAAATAGGTAGAAGTAGAAGTTAGAACTACAAGTTGTAAAAAAAACGTGGTAGGTATACTTACTGTTATAAATGGTGGCTCCCCTCTTTCTTATTCACTCTCTCTCTTTCTCTCATTACATGGTTTTTACGTCTCATATATACTATGGTAAATTTAATTTATTTAACATTATAAATTAAATATTAAATTTCATTCATACAAGATTATTTTTTTAGTAATAGCGTAGTAAATACACTTTAGACACCATGACTTTGATTTTAGTTTAGCTTGGCGAAATCAACGCCGGAAAACCCACTTCTAGCTTTACCAACTTATACGAGTTAAGTCTCCGTTCAGATACGGTGACTATGACCCGGCAGTTTTGACATTATGTATAGCATTACATTGGACAATACATCGGGTGGCAAATATCACATTTACCAACATTATATCCTTGTAAATAAGGCGAAACATGGTTCTAGACTTTCCATATTGGTCCTTCCCCCCAGAAAATTGATTTATTTTGGTAACATTATCCAAAAACAGTATTTTTTTTACCACTTTCGGTAACTTTATGTTTACCAAAAATGTTTACCACACTTTTGATTTGTGGGATTTTTCATTGTTTCTTGTATCTTTTTTTTATTTATTGTATTTTAATTTTGAAAAATAAAAGAATTATTAAAAAAAACTTTAATAAGTAAACTCAGAGCAAACCATAATATTGCTTATATGTATTATATTCTGCATTAAATCCTAAAAAAATTGATACAAACATCACGATATTCTTGTAATTTTTAACCCGGCTATTAGTTGACATTTATCACAGAATTTTGCTCTATACCAAAAAAATACATGTTATCAATAAAAATCTATGATATATGTCAAACAAAAACATGGTGAAAAATACCGGAATTTGTGGTGGTTTAGTATCGAATTTCAAAGAAACCAGTTTCCGAAATACTTCTGGCGCGGAGACTTGCGTCCGCAAGCAAGGGTAATTTTCTTTGCAACGCATAATTTCTTGCTCAAAATTCTAGATCTTTTATTAGTTTTCAGTTTATGGCTTAGAACTTGAGCCATAGTATTACTAACTTCCTGTACAATTTTTTGAGGACATGCGAAAAATGCGCAGGTTATTAGTCAAACATATTGACGCTTAAATAAGGTTAAGTTTATGGTAATTTTAAAATGTTTTAGCACATTTCCTTTAAAAAATCCGGAACAAATGCGCATGAAGTCTATAATACTATTGCTCGAGTTATAAGACAGAAAGCGGAAACTTAAAAAAGAACTGGATTATTGAGCAAGAAAGCATGCATTGCAAAGAAAATCCGGCCGGCTTAGGAACCTCTGCGCCAGAATCAATTGTAGTTATAAACTTATATTATGTAAATATGATCATAAATAATTCGCCATTATACCAAGATTCGAACATGTAAACCCTAGCTTTATTTACTTTGAGCAAACTTTTGGCCGGTCTTATTGGATCCAGCACTAAAAAAACAAAAACTACACCCTGCTCGACATATTCTGTTTATTGGCCGTATTTTAGGTTATCCGGCGATTTACCGCCGTTTTTTACAACTTTTTGGTCTCTTTAGTGGTATAATTTTTGATAAATAGATAAATATATATATATATATATATATATATATATATATATATATATATATAATATATATATATATATATATATATATATATATATAAATATATAATAAAATAAATAAATATATATATATATATATATATATATATATATATATATAATATATATATTATATATATATATATATAATAATAATGCCCGATTAGAGCCTTGCGGTTCATCAGGACAACCCCTGCGGGAACCACCTCGGGTGGTAATAGCAGCCGTTACGCTCAAAGTGTATTCTAAAGTTGGCAAATAATTTATGTAAACAAAAATCTTCTATAAACTGAGAGCGTAACCTGGGATGCGAACCCCAGACCTCCGTGGGTATCAAATGTCAGTGTAAAGACTAACGCCTTAACGACCTCAGCCACGGAGGCGGCCTTATATATATATATATATATAATATATATATATATATATATATATACATACATTTTTGAAACCTGAATTTTTGTGATAAGGGACTTAAGAAACGGATTTTGGACACACTCCCAGGTTCTACTACCTATCGCTACCTTCGACCACACGAGCCACCATATTAGCGATTTTTTGTCAAAGAAAATTCGCTAATAAGCCATATTGCTGTATGCTCTAATTTAACTTTTCAAATTTGTCAAAACTGGCATCAAAATAACCATATTTGGCAATAGTTATCAAAATAATAAGGAGGATATATTGTGTCAACATTAATTGTTTTACGGAAGTCTGTAGTATGAAATGACAAACAAGTTTTTACTGATAGTATATAGAGACACGTTACCATTAGTGGAATGGTGATTAATTAGTGGCAACTGGTGCCATTATTATAGCGATTCACGCTAAAATAGATATAATAATAGTTTAAAGCACATTATAAGGTAAACAGGGACTAGTAAATTAAATGATCTGAAAACAGGATAAAACAAAAGACATTATATCACAAAGTGTAACTGACCAAGCTTTCGCTGACATTTCGTATGACAGGAAGTATTACGGTGACTATTACATTACTCCCTCTCCCTCGGTAGTCCTCGCCAGTCAAACCGACTGACCCACAAACTCAGGTACAGCAAGTGAGAAATAAGATCAAGTTTCTTTATCTGATTGGACGAGTTACCTGACTTACATTGAATGAGCTATTTAAAACATTTCTTCCTGTATATTTGCTTAGGCTAACAATATATCCATAGAAATATATTTAGACCAGTCTAATTAAAAATATATATTTAATTATATTGACAAAATAAAATACAAATAAACATGAATAGTTTGAAGCTGATTAATGCAGTAGTTACAATTATTGAATTTATTAATAATAAAAACACAACACTACCAAATTCAATCGGAAAACTTATTCTACCTAATTTGTCTCAACCAGTTCGCAAACCTTTCGATTTCGGCACCGGAGGTCCGGGTTCGCAGCCCGGGCTAACTCTAAGATTTTATGAATAGTATTTGTATTAAAAAAAGATTTCGCAAACTTTAATTAATTCTTAGAGTGTAGTAGATGCAACCCACCTGAGGTTGTTCACGCAGGGTGAATACCCTGATGGGCCGAAAGGGCCTAAAACGGGCATTTTATTTTATTTATTAGTAATAAAAACACAACACTACCAAATTCAATCGGAAAACTTATTCTACCTAATTTGTCTCAACCAGTTCGCAAACCTTTTGCATTACATTATATTTCACTTCTGATTCTTATATAAGAGGGAGGGGGATTTGAAGATTGGAAAATCGCAGTGACTGTTTTTCTTTAATTTCTTAGTTTTTCGCCTTTTTATTTTTCGATTTCAGCCTTTGATGACGACCGTTTAGGTCGCAATGTCAACTTGGTTTGTTTGTCACTTTGTAATTATTATTATTCTTTATTGGTTAAGTGACTTAATAAATAAGTATATAACAAAGTCAATACACACAATAATAAATAAAAAACATAACACACAACTACATAGCTAACAATATAAAAAGCACAATATATAATATAGGATTATATTATGCAATAAAATCCTGCAATGAATAATATGTTTTTTCTATCAAAAATTGTTTTGTTTCTTTAATAAAGGAGTTAATCTTTTTAAATGACCTAACTGAGTGAGGTAGTTTATTGTAACAACTTATAGCCAGATTGAATGGTGACGCTTTAAATAATGATGTTCTACATTTTACTGGGTACAGATCCAACTTATTTCTAGTGTTCAAATTGTGCACGCTGGAGTGAGTTTTGAATTTGTTGGGATATTTTATCACTAGCTTACACGACTCTAATATAATCAAGGACGGAAATGTTATGATCTTGTTTGTTATAAAAACCTTTTTACAAGTTTCCCTTGGGCCAAGATTAAAAATTAAACGAATTAATCTTTTTTGTAAAATAAAAACCCTTTTCGCCTCAGTACTCGGGCCCCATGATAAAATATGATTTGATAGATAAGGGAATGCCCATCCGTAGTATAACATCAATATAACATTCGTCGCATTGAACTTTTTAAGTTTTCTAAGTAAATGGTGAACAGAATTTAGCTTTGCAACAACGAATTCAACGTGGTAACTATATTTTAATGATTACTGCTATTTAATATTTCATTTCATTCCATAGATACCTAAGTGTACTGGGTCTGTGAAATCTTTCGATGTATTTTTTCGCAAGTCCTATTTGCAATGGCACACTCGTATAATGTAAAACCTTTCTCAAATACGCAAGATTAATACAAATATATTTTATCAACATTTTTTGATAAATTTGTTTCTAACAAAAAGTTGGGGTCGGAGTACCTCAGTACTTTTGTTTACAAATTTGGTTTCAACTTTGGTACACAAAACTTTTCCTTTTTACCGAAGGTTTTTGGCATGGAAAAGTAAATAGGACTCAAATGCATACGTTTGTATCACCTATAATATTATATAAATAACATATTTTTTTTCAAAATATTATACAAAATATTCCATTAAAATAAGTATAATCCCCTTTTGGAAATAATTAAAATTGAAATAACATGAGCGTTGACTCGTTATGGTCCGACTCAGGTCAAACTGACATTTTTTTAACTTGACTGTGCTGTATCTTGTCTAGAGCTTTGCTGAGATTCGAAACAGTGATTTTCAACTCTTCTACCATCCTCACTAAACTCTCTTCGTTTCCGTTCTGCACTAGGTTCGTTCTGCATTCGACGCATCTCCAAGACCACGGACTCGAGTCGTTGGCCGTGCGAGGGAAAACACGTTCGCATTGAGCGTGGAACGAACAGTAACACGTGACGCAGTTGATCGATTCGGACTCACCAAATATTTGTGAACACTTAGCACAGTTCAACTTCATGTTTCTTTTCTATTACTTAGAATACGAAAATTAAGTTAAAATAAACAGATCGTTTAAATCTACTGTAAGACAACTACGGACTTTACATAAATTTATTACTTTTATTAACTTAGTTTTTTATATAAAACTATACATGAACAACAGTAATCAAAGAAATATTTAAAATTAGTACTAAACCTGGATCAAACAAACTCGCTTCGACCAACACTGAGTAAACAACTGACCAAACATATTTAGTCAAATGTATCACATCGTCATAATCAAATCTAGAACAAATCGTTTAGATAAGTAAATAAGAACAGATAGAGAAACAAAATTCAAATTAGACTCGAATATTTAGGTTAATGTGAGTTGGGAAGGTTAATAATATCTGATATTTTCATGATTTTATTCAAACGTTGCGTCCTTTGAATGAATGAATGCGTCCTTGGAGAGTTCCAGAATGAAGCCGCTTAGCATCAAGATGAGGCCCCTTGCATTCCAACAGGAAAAGTTGTAGATCAGTGAAGCTACTTCGGTGGAGCTATAGCTCCACTAAAAGAATCTATAAATTTGCTATATATTTTAGTATTTATATATAGTTTTAGATGTAGATAGGTAGCAGCCGATCATATATTTCGCTTGGAATTTATAAAATGCTTGATGATACAGCATAACTTTTTCAACCATTTATGTTTGAATGTTGAATTATAATATATATATATATATATATATATATATATATATATATATATATATATATAATATAATATATTAATAAATAATATATATATATATATAATATATATATATATATATAGTATATATATATATATATATATATATATATATATATATATATATATATATATATATATATATATATATATATATTATATACTTCCGTTACATTACACCATATACGTATTTTATATTATAAATTAAAACATACTTAGTTACAGCAGTAATATAAGTTTGTTATTTTAAACAAGCAAATATTCCATGACGGTTAATTTAAGTTCATAACATATAGTTTGTGGAAAGTGAATACTTAATATAGATGGCGTAGAATTGTATTATAAGTAGATTAATATTATAGTACACGTAAATACTTGCATATTACCAAGTTAACTATTGTGGGAATTAAAATAAACACATTCAACAGGTCAAAATTTAGAGGCAAACTTACCTCTCAATGGTTTCCCAATGTATTGCTTGAGAAGGTTAAACAAAACACGCTTAAATTACTCACTGAAGTGGCAAAGTATATTCCAAAATTTAAAATTATAGAAGCACAAATGACTTAACAAGCACCACAAATGTAATAATCACGAAAAGCACAGAAGAAATTTTAGATGCAAACTCGATAACTTTGCTACATAACCTGCGTTTGGCGCCTTTTTTCATTATAACCAAGGGGAAGGTAAGTTTGCTCCTATTTCTCTATCTCATACAACTTTCATGGGGTCAGAAATGTTCCTTAATGCGTCATCTCCTTTATTCAAGATCCTTGTCAGAAACAAACGTTTTTACTAATGTTATCTGTCACCGATAAAGGTGACGTCGGAGTAAAAGCAATTTTTATGAAAAAAAAATCCTGTGGGTTTGACATTTATTTGATGAAGACGGTGGTCCATATGGGGCTGTGCGACATTTACAAGTTTCCGTGTCCACTGTCCGGACCGTTGTTTAGCAAGTTCTGAATAAGGAGAAAGAGTTGTGACATAACAACCGGTTCTATTAACTCTTCTAAACAAATCCGTAATGTTAATATTTTAAGAACATCATAAAATACAAGTTCTTTCTCGTGTGCTTGATTTGCTACATCTGAGATTGAATTAAAAAGGTGATAGTTTGTTTTTTTATAAACTATCACATGATTAATAAATATTACATATATTCACGTCACAATAGATTCATATAAATGGAAATATGTATGGAAATATTTCTAACTGCCATTGCTTGAGAGGCTCGTACTCCCTGCTTAGTGTTTTAATCTGCAGAGTCACTAGCCACAAGTTAATCTGCAGAGTCATTATCCACAAGTTAATCTGCAGAGTCACTAGCCACAAGTTAACCTGCAGTCACTATCCACAAGTTAATCTGCAGAGTCACTATCCACAAGTTAATCTGCAGAGTCACTATCCACAAGTTAATCTGCAGAGTCACTAGCCACAAGGTTAATCTGCAGGAGTCACTATCCACAAGTTAATCTGCAGAGTCACTAGCCACAAGTTAATCTGCAGAGTTACTATTCTAAAGTTAATCTGCAGAGTCACTATCCTAAAGTTAATGTGCCTAGTCACGATCTACAATTCAGCAGACACTAGAAGCTTGTACTAACATTTTGCAAAACAACCTGTTCATGTTTCACACCTAATTAAAAAACACGAGCCGCACCGCGGCCCATGTGAGTATCCACAGATGTGGTTGAGAATATCAAGAACCTTGTGACAGCTACAGATGTGGGTGAGGTCTTGTTGAACTCATGTACATTCCTCACTGGATGTAAATAAAATTTTTTTGGTTTTATAAGTATCATGTTTTTCAACAAAATTTTGGGATTATTTAAGTAGCATTTAAAATATTAAATATGTTTGACGTTGTCTAAAATTTAATCATTCCTTTGTTTTCTATGACGCTCCTCAACGGTAGCGGTGGCAGAGATAAACTCAACTCGAGTAGAATTTATGCCATCTTTTATAATATAAATATTAAAACACTGCTAAAGAAACCATCAGAACAATAAATCTAAATAGTAAATGAAAAGAATTAAATGAACAATATGTTTACAAAACGAATCAATGTACAGAAACGTAACAATGAGACGAAACAATAATTACGTAGTATTAAAAAACAAAAGCACTATCAGGGAAACAAGAACTTATAGAGCAGAAAGCCATCAACACTATCCATCAAAGATAATTGATATTAACAGAGGTTTTTTGTAAATGAGGCTAATTGAAATTAAAAGACAGGATGTATTCAGTAATATGCGTAATTGAGAACCTCATTATTACTAAATTTATGTAACCGTTATTCATGTTATTGCAAGTTAAAAAAATGTATAATCTACTTTATAATTATAATTTAAGTTAGCGCTTTGAGAAGTATATTATAAATTATACTTTGAAACACACTACCTGTCGGATCGTATTGGTTAAGAGGCATTTCAGACGCGTCAACAATCGATCCTCAAAATTAGGCCAAACTTAGTAGTAGTAGTAATATGGGGGGAGTGGTAGTAACTACCAGGCAAGAAGGCTACGTTGTTGGGCCCTTTTTGCCAGCTCCCTCAGATAGTGTTCTACTCCTTTTAATTTCAAGTGTAGGCATATTTCATCTAATAGACAGAAGAGCCGTGAATTTCTATGGTTCCTCTCATGCTTTTTCAAGCAATCATACCTATTTTGACTGACTCTTATAGTCTAGTGAAAACTGGGAACAACACGTTCTCTCACTGTTAAACCAAACCTCCACACACGTTAAACTACAAGGCAGAAACAGTAGTATTATAATGAATCTACAATGAGGGTCCTAAATTTTTCCTATACCTAGTTTCATTTAGGGTAAGGGATCTTTAACGAGTATCTGACAACGCACAGGCTCGAGACCACCAGATTTATTTCCCTTCTGAAGGACGTGGTACGCAGAATTTTTATCTTTCTCATAAAAATCCTATGCTGAGGCCCATGCTGGGATTGAACCCATGACTGAAGTCCATTCATTCTGTGTATTGGCCGCTTACCTTAACCACTACACCACGGGTGACTCTTTAGGTCAAACTTAGTCCTAGATGTGATTAAAAAAGGTTTTAATTGACCCATTAATATTAAAGGTATTATGTTAGCAGATGAGGCTCTATATGATAAATGAATTAGGGTTTTGTTTGGCATCAGTCTTACGTGTAGTTTACCTGTTTCAGGAATTCTTGCTGTTGTGTGTACTCGTGATTGGACAGACTTACGCACAATCAGGTTCTTCAGATAAGCAAATCAGATTAGAAGACATCGAAAGAGATAACCTAAATAGTCAAAAAGATCAGGTAAAGTATTATTAGTAGCGATACTGCGTACAACACTGACGTACGGGTGAGATACTGACGCACGGGTGAGATACTGACGCACTGGTAAGTTTTACATACTTAGGGAACTGGAGCACCTAAAAATATATTCTGATGTTCTTTTTGCATACTTAGGAACTGGAGCTCCTAGAAATAAATATAATATATTATATGAATATATATATATATTATATATAGGTGAGATAACTGGCGCACAGGGGAGAATACTGACCACGTGTGAGATTACGACGCACGGGTAAGTTTTTACATACTTAGGAAACTGGAGCTCCTAGAAATATATTCTGATGTTCTTTGCATACTTAGGGAACTGGAGCTCCTAGAAATATATATATTATTATATAATATATATATATATATATATATATATATATATATATATATATATATAATATATATATATATATAGGTAGATGAGGTGATACTGGCGCACGGGTGAGATACTGACGCACGTGTGAGATGATCTTATAGGACTAAATGAGAAACTAACAGGACATGAAATGATGAAAGGAATATAATTTTCCCCTGGGTTTCATTAGGTTTACTCATAACTTCAGTCTCCTTTTGAAATTTGAAAAGCAAATCAACTCTCTCTGCACAATTATATCTGACAACTATTCAGGTTTTGCTAAACTCGGTAATATCAAATCAATATGTAATTAGATTAAATTATATTGTTATTAGTGTTAATTGAAGAAAGTTATAATTTATTGAAAATTAATAGTTTCTTATCATATTAGACGATATTAAAGAACTTTTGCCTTTCTTAAGATATCAGGTTTAAGGATGGATATGCCGACTTCAGCTTTTGCATAAATTACCAGCTTCCGATAAAATGTAGATGTAGTTAAGTATTAGAAAATTTCTTAAATATTTAGTTTAATGATAAGTCGTAAAGTATTGCTTGATTCTCAGCGATCAAAACTTTTAGTAAATTTTCAATAAATTACAAATACCATTTTTGGCATGAGTCTGGGAATAAGCCATGATTGAAACCTACCTTCTAAAACATTTTTACAGAACAAGACAATTATTCTTACTCAATAAAATACCAAGATATTCTCCACCTAAATAAACTAAATAAAAAATAATATCATGTTTTGTTAACCTAATCAAATAAACATTTCAGCAGAATATATTCAAGGCATCTTCTATATTGGGGGTATAGAATATTCTATATTGGAGATATAGAATATTCTATAAAAAGAGGATCTAATATATCTCTATTTTCTAATTTCTAACCATGTCTGACACAACCATTAACTGGAAATTAAGCAATGTTTGATATGGCCCATGACCTGAACACGAAGAAATCTGACATGGCTCATTAACCTGAAGCCATGTCTGAAATCTTAAATCGACTGGACATCTGACATGAAAGTAAATTTTAACTGTACTTGCCAGTTAACTCAGAATTATTTAATTGTAAGGATTAGAGTGCTGCTCGAGTTCGAGGAACTAAATTAAAGTGTACTTTTTACAGGCCAGTGTATTGAACAACAATAACTATCACCCTGCCGCTCAGGCTCACCAGCAACAAATTGCTGCTTATCAGCAACAACAATATTACTTGCAACAGCTTCAGCAACAACAGCAACAAGCTTCAGCAGCTCAACAGCCTCAGCCTCATCCTTCAGCTCTTCAGGTAGTGTGACTTAGCAATATTTTAGTCACGACTATAAAAGAGGATTGGCTGTTACGTCACACTGACTTGTGGATAATCCTACTGGTGCACAGCCAAGATTAAGCAGAATAATAATTTTAAGTATCTTAATAGAGCCAAGTATTCAAGCATCCACCCTTAAGTTACGATTAGATCGTAGAGGCTTGCTAGAAATAGCAACTATGTGTAGCTCCCTCCTACCCTGACACTTAAACCAAGTTGTGAGAATTATTGTTTCTTAGGGTTTACAGTGGGGAGTCTATATAAGAGCAAAGAGTCCCTACAGCACTACTTATTTGCCACTTTACAGTTTATAATTCTTAACATAGTCTTTCCTGTTTATTTCACCACTTTACATCAGATTACACTATAGCCTTTTGATCATTTTAATTGTTAATTTCGTAAATTCAGTGTGCAGTGCTTAGTGGTCTATCCTTTTAGATATACTCTAATCAAGGTAAACCCTTCTTTTGTAGCCAAAATTTATCATTATTATTTATTATAATCAATATTATATTTTTTTATACTATTTTATTAATTTTGTTATTTTAATAATTATTTGCTCTACCCAGCTGGCCTAACAATCAGATTTATGCAGGATGATTCCGGAAAAATGCTAATAAAATTGTTAAAAAGTTCTTTTTTAAGGATTTTTGGTAATATTGTGAAATCCACCCAGCGAAGACAATGATCTGATTGTGTTTCCATATCTACTCAAAGTATAAATGCTAATTGTGGCTATATTTTAATTACAATAAATTTATTACAAAACTGAGAGCACAATCCAGTTTGCGATCTTCAGAATGCAACTTGCCCCTAGAGGGGGCCAAGTTTTCAATTTAGCACATATTGTTGAGAAAAGTTTAAAAAAAATATGAATAGAAAACTGAAAATTTCAAAATTATATTAACATATAGAAAGCAAGTCGATAGTTTTACATTGAGTTAGTCAGACTGCACTTTCTATGCTAAACCATATGATATTTACTTTACTATGTAATAATACAAAGGGGGTTGTATTTATCAACTACAGTACCTGTTGCTTAGTAATTATTTTTCTATCCAGGTTTAGTTGACCTGGTAGAATGATCCTGGGAAAACCATGGGAGTCATATTTTGGTTGAAACTGAGTCACGGCTAAAGTAATATATAAACCAAGTATATATAGACCTGGCATGTAGTTCACATTTTGTCCACCAGGGAGTTGGCTCAAATTTTCCTATGACCGCGGCCATTTTGTTTTACCCTAGTAAATGTAAACAAACTATTTACGGTGCTCAAAATTTTTGTTTTTATTGCACTTATTTGAACAGTTTAGTTTAAAATGTTAATAATTTGTGTAAGGAATACATTTTGCTACATCCAATAGTGGTTTAAGTCCGAATCTTTAAATACTAAGTTTGTTTAAATTACTTAAAACGAGCGGCTAATTAAACTTTTTTTCGTGTGCACTACTTAACTTAGTACAGTTTTGCAAATGATGAAGGCGCATGCGCAGTTATTCTAATTTTAGCTATTTTTAATTTTTGAGGCAGCTATCAGCTGATCGGGCAGGTCTGAATTTTTTTACATGTGTCAGTATAGGAGTTTTCCTACTTGGTTTATATATTACTTTAGTCTTAGCATTGATATATGGAAGAGGCCAACTGAGTCATAGTTAACTAAGTACATAATATAACCTACAAAATATCTCACCGAAACTTCTTGGAAGCAGGCTGCAGAAACACAAGCTTCCATTAGATTAGAGTTATTTTTGAAATTCTTTTCTTAAGATTTTTCTTAAAATCGAAGTAAAATTCTTTTAGCCCTTTTCTTAATGTAAAATGTTTTTGTTACAGGGCGCGGCCCCTCCCCAAGTACTCCTTCCTCAGCAAGTACCGTACAACGCTCTCCCCATCATGATCATCCAGCAGCCACTTGTCGATCAGCTTGCTCAGTATTACCTTATGCAACAACACTTAGCAGCTTTGCAGTACCAAGCTGTTCCACAAGCTGTTCAGGCCATCCCACCAGGTTTAGCTCACCCCGGACTAGTTCAACCTCAAGTGGTTCATATTCTTCCTCAACAACAACTACAGCTCCAACAACAACAAGCTCAAGCAGTTCAGCAACAATTACAGTTTCAACAGCAACCCCAAACTGTTCAGGCTATCCGCGCTCAAACAACCAACAAACCTTTCCGTCCCAGTCCTCCCCTGGCACCCGCTCAGCCTAGACCTCCCACCCAAACCCTTGTGTATACCCAACAGCACTACAACCCTTACAACACCATCTACCAACAAAACCAACAACAGAAATTTCTCACTGGTGTCAAATCCACTCCCGCCCCCACTATCAAAGATTCTCAGGCTCCCCTTCAAGCAACACAGTATGCCACTTACAAAAGTTTCTAAATCAAACTTAGGAAATATACTTGTAAAATTGAACATCAAAGTTCACTGGGTAATTAACCTGAATGTGTTGTAAACAATGCTGTTGTATTGTATGATAATGAAACTTTGTGACCAGGAGCCTCCCAGAGCACCATAATGAACCTTATTCCATATCATTTCTTCTATTACGTGTCTCTTATACTTTTAATTGTTCTATTTTCTTTCAAACCTACATTATATGTTATCTTGGTGGTTTCACATCTTACTTTGCCCATAACTCAATTCGATTCTTCATTTTCATTCACCTCATTTCTTCATTGCAATCGTCATCATTTATTTATCACCATCCTTGTCAT
>JACMZG010000008.1:8808291-8917368 GCA_018340805.1 Microvelia longipes
ACTGTTCCTAATTGTAGAAATACAATGAGTTATCTATTTTTCCAGAATTCATAATTATTACTTTGATCTGAATTTTCAGTTATAGAAAGCTCCAGTCACAGTTTAACATCTTTATTATCGGGCATTGTTTGAGGTAGTGTTATATCATCATTCTCCCTAACAAAGTTTTCTTTTAAAATATTTATATTTTATGGTTTAATTGAACAAAAACATTTCACGGGTCTTACAGATATATAGAGAATAGGTTTCCTTTATATTTTAACCCTATTTAATGCATTGTATGCCATAATATATGAAAATGTAAAAAAATTGCTGGAGGAATAGATAATATAAAATGGAATAAAAATTCTTAGTTTTTACAATAAAGGTAAATATGTTACCTAAGATTTTTAAAGCCATTTCATAAGTCCGAATGTCTTTAGTAGCGTGTTTTACCAGAATATGAAGACAAGTGCTAAAAGATATTTGTGAGTGTCTTAAGGATGAGTCGCTTTTTAAACTGAAGCTCCTAGAAATATATCCGGATGTTCTTGCTACATAAATAAAGAACTTGAGCTCCTAGAAATATATTCTGATGCTCTTTTTATATACTTAGGGAACTGGAGACTCTGATGCTATATACTAGGGAACTGGAGCTCCTAGACATTATTCTGATGCTCTTTTTATATACCTTAGGAACTGGAGCTCCTAAACATTATTCTGATGCTCTTTTTATATACTTAGGGAACTGGAGCTCCTAGACATTATTCTGATGCTCTTTTTATATACTTAGGGAACTGGAGCTCCTAGACATTATTCTGATGCTCTTTTTATATACTTAGGGAACTGGAGCTCCTAGACATTATTCTGATGCTCTTTTTATATACTTAGGGAACTGGAGCTCCTAGACATTATTCTGATGCTCTTTTTATATACTTAGGGAACTGGAGCTCCTAGACATTATTCTGATGCTCTTTTTATATACTTAGGGAACTGGAGCTCCTAGACATTATACTGATGCTCTTTTTATATACTTATGGGGAACTGGAGCTCCTAGACATTATTCTGATGCTCTTTTTATATACTTAGGGAACTGGAGCTCCTAAACATTATTCTGATGAATTCGAATGAAAAATGTTGGAAAATTTACACAATTAGAAGTGTTATTGTTACGACTATGAGACATACGTACATCCAATACCTGGGTAAGAAATGGATCGGGGAAGAAGAAAGCAAGAATTTCATAGATAGTAGCTTAATTTATATATGTGTGTATTAGTTGACTAGTTGTAGATAAAAATTAGAAAAAAATGGAGTACAAGTTTATACTAAACAGCGATGAAATTTTAGCTTCCCTATTATCTATCTCGGCAAGCCTCGGAAGGTAAATAGTTTATCTAATTATTGGAAGTTTCCCTCTTCAGCTCTGCCTCAGGGAGAAACCTAACTGTAAAACTTACTCCAATCCCTTTGCAATAATAACTAAAACATTTGTAATTCACAGGTACATGTAAACATTTGTAACATATAGGTAAAGTATAGTGTACAGGTCCATATATAATTATAAAAACCTAACTTGTTCAGTTACTTCTAGTTAATATGTACTATTAAAGATAATACTAACCGCATATTCTGATGTTCTTTTTACTTACTTAGGGAACTGGAGCTCCTAGAAAAATTCTGATGCTTTTTACATACTAGGGAACTGGAGCTCCTAGAAATATATTCTGATGTTTTTTTTACATATTAGGGAACTGAGCTCCTAGAAATATATTCTGATTTTTTACATACTTAGGGAACTGGAGCTCCTAGAAATATATTGGATGCTCTTTTTACATACTTAGGGAACTGGAGCTCCTAGAAATATATTCTGATGTTTTTTTTCATACTTAGGGAACTGGAGCTCCTAGAAATATATTCTGATGCTTTTTTTACATACTTAGGGAACTGGAGCTCCTAGAAATATATTCTGATGTTTTTTTTACATACTTAGGGAACTGGAGCTCCTAGAAATATATTCTGACGTTTTTTTTACATACTTAAGGAACTGGAGCTCTTAGAAATATATTCTGATGTTTTTTTACATACTTAGGGAACTGTAGCTCCTAGAAATATATATTTCAAGTGTAATTAAAATTTCTGGCTGCAAGCGCTACCTAGTAATGGTCTTGTAAGCTAAGAATATCCAAGTTTTGTCTAGACAAAAATGTATTTATTATTGGTGCGATTTAAATAAAGTCAAATACATTATTGTGTTTACATAAGCGCTACCTGGTAGAGAACATCAAATCTAAACATTATGAGAATTATATTTTGACAAGCGTTGAAAAGAGAAAACAACCCAGGGATTTTAAAGTAAACTCACTAAAAGTAATGAAATCTCAACCTAAATACTAGTGTAGAAATGCCCTCAAGCGTTATAAGAATTGAGATCAAAATTTAAGCCAAGTTTTATCAGCCTTACGTATTTTATTGGCGTCATAAAAATTTATCAATTTCACTTTATGACTTGACCAATACGCAGTGCATCCAGAAGTATATTGTATTATGGTGGTTCGTTTAACATACACCAACTTGCGATTTCGCAGTGCGACCTGGTGCTTAAATACCACAATATTTAGCGATGTGTTCTGATCAAGTCACAAAGTCTCAAGGCCTTTTATGCTTACTTCATGGGATGCTTATGAAATGTGTGACGCTAATAAGACTTGGCGTAAAATAAGATTTCAATTCTTTTTACCCTAGTCTTGGCCTTTTTACACTATGGTTTATGGAGGGGTGATTTTATCATGTATCGTCTGGGATAAGCTGCATAAAAGATCTGTCAAAACAAATTTAATAATGGTTTTAAACAATAGTTGTAATTCGTGTTTATAAGGATTTGCACAGGTCTGATAAGTAATTGTAAATCTTTAATATATTTAGTGCCACGAATGTTTCAATGAAACACTTCCAAAGCTACGTCCAAGCGTGAAATGAGTAAGTAAATTTATTATTTATTAATTATAGTTTTACCTCAAAAACTGCACTCATACGGAGTGATCAAACCTGATTGAATTCTGAAGAGAGTTCACTCATGTTTCTTTGTAAGATATACATTTTTCACCCGACCATGATTCGGCGTTGTAAATGTTACACTCGGAACGGTTGGTAAGATCTCATTAGTGGATGGTTCTATTATCCTTAATCACCAATACTTGTTATTTACAACCAAGCGGACCCTTTCGACCAATGAAGAGGCCATCATCAGGTCCTAACAAATAAGACAATAAAAAAAAACAAAAATTAAAATTGTTTAGTAAAATACATTCGTTGCACTATGGAATTATTCTTACCCTATAATATCCCCTTGACCGCATTGTTATGCGGCAATGTTGTGTTCCTTACCAAACTCTGCAATGATTTAGGGTGTGGCAATTTGGGGTGTTGGATTTGATGCTTAATTAGGACTAAACTAAATGTTTTAGAAAAGAATCAAGGTGTAAATTTATTGTTTATTTAAAGCTAGACGCTATTAATTATAATTTAACTCACTTAAATTTAATGTAGAGTTGCAACTGTGTTGCTATAAAAAAATTAAATAAATTTAAACCTACGACCGTCACCTCAGTGGTAGAGTGCTTGCCTTGCGATCTGGAGGTCGATGGTTCAAATCCTGCCAGAGGAGGACCTTATAAAAAAAATTATGAAAATTTAAATCCAGTCTGAAATGTCATGTTGAAACCAATATGACAACAAAAATGGCGGAAGAAAAGGTATCTGGAAGAAAGTAGTGTTTAAAAATTATTAAGATATGAACAGGGGCGGACTGGCCATTAAGGGCGGGGGCGGCAGCCCTCCTTGAGCCCCTCAGCCGAAAATAAACTTAAAGAAAAAACAACGAAAATTTAAAAAAATGATTAACATATTTAATATTTGATAAATTCATAACAAAAGAGTCAAAGGGGCCCAATACTCTAAGGTAGGGCCTAAAAAGCTTCAAGAGACAAATGTTTTTAAAATACTTAAACATTTAGGTCCTTTAAGGCCCCCATTCCCTCTACTTGGCCCTTTTAAGGTCCCAAACCGAAGACTAAAGGTCTAAAAGAGCCCTAAAATACATGATCAGAGCCCTAGAGTAGTACAAAAGGGCCCTAAATATTAAAAATAAAATAGTTTAGTTAATACTTTCATTAAAATGAATAAAATTAGGTTTATTTTATTTTTACTTGCTTATTTTATTTACATGTTTATTTTATTATTATTTGTTTCTTTTATTTTAATTTATTTTAATTTATTTAAATAAACTAACATAATTTGATTTAATTTGATTTAACGTGAAATTAAATTAAGCTTGCTATAATCATTAAAACTACTCCCCTTAATGGGCCCCCTTAAATGTAGGTTTGGGCCGTTTTAGACCAAACCCTCGTTATGCCTTTTTTGCTCCGCCACTGTACACAATTAACCATGCTTGGACCTCTCTGGTATGGAAATGTCTGAAACCAGTTCTTTAGAAATCTGATCACCGAAGGATAGTATTATCTCATTATCTAGTAAAGAAAATAATTTGGGTTAAGAGTTGAGAAAACTTGCTGACTTGAAAGAATTGGTGGTTTGAAGCTTAAATAGAAATACCTAAATACCTTAAACCTTTAAATCAACTTAAATTACACACACTGATGCTTACATGGATGTTTAAATTTTAGATTCAGCTAGAAATGAGAATAACGGAGATAGTGTAGTTAGGATCCGAATTCAGCTGAACCAAGCATCACCAGATTCATCGAATCAAGTAAGTTGTTGTGTGTTGTGTTGTGGGTATTGCCGAGACTTATAGAATTTCAGATGAACTTGTTCGTGGTAATTCAGACGATATCCAAAAAAACACGGAAAAATAATAAAGGGAAAAAATTACAGAAGAAATATTACGAGAAAAATTACACGAAAATAAATTACACGCAAAACAATTACAGGATTAAAAGGACACCAATATACTTGCAATGCAAACAATTCATTGGATCTGGATATTTAGATGATTAAATCTATATGTTTTCCTACATTGGTAACTACATAGTAAACTTAAGTGTAAACAAAAATAAAACAATATATGTAACATAATTTATAATTGTGAAATTGTAAGAAAATACTGTGTATGAATAAAAGAATGTAGAGCTTGGAAACTATTTAGATTTGATAATTTAAGTATCCAAATCCAGTGAATTGTTAGGATAACAAGTTTATTCGTGTGCTTTATTCTGTGTCATTTCGTTACATTATTATTTTTTCTCGTGTAATTTATCCTTTGTATTTATTTTCCTAGATTTAATTCAGTCCCGGGGATGCCTATTTCGTAAATAAGGTTATTTGACACCTAATTACTTCATTAAGTGAAGTAAGAGAAAATAATGTGTAATTTCTGTACTTTAAGATTTTGTTTCTGTATATTTGAAACCTTAGGTTGCCTTGACCGTTCAATCTAGTGATGGATCCTCGTTTTCAGCTAGAGGGCACTATTTATTAAACTTGTCATTAATTTTCCATTATCTTGCCTTATAGCATTAATATAAGGCAAGATATATATACAACCATCTATTGTAACATTAATATATAATTAAATATATTTGATTATTACTAGGCAAAAAATAAGTTTCAGGTATCGAGAAGAACTAAGTTAAATATGCCACTTAAGAAAATACCAAAACGGAATCATAGAAATGAGGTTGTCAGCTTGGATCAGGCTTCGAGTAGCAGACAGTTTTCTCAACAAGTGAGGCATGCTTTACATAAGTACTTTAGGTCCATTCAATAACTACACACAATGGAAGACTTAAAGCATTCACGTGTGCTGAGAAGTTTTACGGTGCAAAATGAGCTTCATTCTATAAAATCATACTTCACTATACTCTACTAGGTGGAACAAGTCATATGCGCCAACATTATAATAATAATGCCCGTTTTAGGGCCTTTCGGCCCTTCAGGTTATTCGCCCTGCGGGAACCACCTACTATGCTCAAAGTGAAGCTAAAGTTAGCGAAATTTATTTTTAGAACAAATTCTATTCATAATAAACTGAGAGTATAGCCCGGGCTGTGAACCCCGGACCTCCGGTGCCGAAGCCTAGTACTAAACGACTACGGCTACGGAGAGCAGATATGCACCAATATGGACCATAAACAAATATTGGGGAATTTATACTTGAAATGGTCGATTCACTGGAGTAAATACTATTTTCACTGGTCTATGTTATACCTATTTTCGGTGGTGTAATGTAGATACATCAGAAAGGTTCCACCAAAATTAAAATTAAGTTATATTATTTTACGTCTTTCTAGACCAAGAGCCCAGGGGTGTTTTGTTAATAAAATGTGTAATGGCTGGACCGGTCTCAATTTTTCGTGAATACCTTCCTGAACAAGAATCTGCAATTCTGCCGACTCGTATCGGATGGGTGTCCCAGGCAGAACGCACTTTAGGGGTCAAAGGTTCTGCCTGGGACACCCATCCGATACGAGTCGGCAGAATCGCAGATCCTTGTTCAGGAAGGTATTTATGAAAAATTAAATCCGTTTCCAGCCATTACACTTTTTATTAACTTGGGTGGTAAATTTGACCCCTAAAGTGCGTTCTTCCTGGGACACCCATCCGATACGAGTCGGCAGAATTGCAGATCCTTGTTCAGAAAGGTATTTACGAAAAATTGAGACCGGTTCCAGCCATTACACTTTTTATTAACAAAACACCCCTTGGCTCTTGGTCTATTGGGAATAGGCAAAATACATCCTGTCATTTTTAATATGCTTGATGTGTTTTAGGCTATAATTGAGTCATCAGTACAATCTAGCGGAGACATGTTTAAGCGTTCAGCAGCATTTTTCCCACAAGGTTGCTTACAAAGCACAAAATATGCAAATACTAAACCAAATTACCATGTATCTAGCAACGGAAGGGAGTTGAACCCTTTACCACCGCAATTCGTATCGGTCGTCCAATCATTAATGAGTAATCAATCATGTTCTGGTTCTAAAGAAATGTTGAATACAGCTAACCCAGCATTATCGATAAATGTTAACCATTCTGGATCATCAAATAGATACTATGTCCACAAAAGTGGTTCAACGAGTGACAGTTGCAAGGAAAAAGGTAATAAGCTTATAGGGAATTTTGGTAGAATAAACCTGGAATATTTAAACGAAGCAACATATAATTGCAATAACAATTATTATTTGAGATCTCCAGAGTTTTCTAAAGATGAAACTTACGGGTCATCACTTCTCAAGCCAACCAACAGCTCCTCCATCACTACCAGCAACGGCAGCAGAAATTCCTATTTCAGCGACGCAATGTCAAATTATTTAAAATGTGACGATTTCCCAGATTTCACGGGGTTAAATGCATCAGAAGGTTTATTTGGTGAATCATTTGATCTTGAAAGTTTGGAGAAAATAAAAACGGCGGATCTGCTGGTCACAAGTGAAAACCAATCAATGACAAGAATCCTCAAATCCACATCCAATAGCACATTGCTAGCTCAAGCAGTTAAATCTTCAGGTATAAATAATGCGAGCACTACTAATACAAATATGCCTTCTGGACCAGTGCGACAATCATTATTGCTTTCTACTTCACCCTTTAATAGTATATTGTACCCTAACAAACCACCCGACCTAGAAAATTTGAATTTCCCAACTCCAGCTACACCACGTGAGGACATAGCCACATCATATCAGGTAAAAATTATTTATTAGTGACGTATTGTTACTCTCTAGATGATTCGTAAGTCAGGGCAAAATTTATCTTTGAGTTTTATGGATTGGAAATTGACTATTTATAAAAGTCCTAATAAGATGGTACTAAGTAAACTATTTTATACACTGTTCAGTAACCATACTGGTTTCTGTCTACCTAGCCACCGATTCCAATTAAAAGAGTCCCAATGAGCACAATTAGCAGGATGAAAAAAATAAAGAACTCGACCACACATGACAATCATGACATACCTTATAGATTTGATTTTAAGGATCGATCTTTCGAGCAGCTTGCTCTAATCTTTAGAGTCCGTATATTTGTTCGGGGTGTAAGAATTCAGGAGGCATAGAATTGATTAAGGCGATTTGCATGTTTAGTCAACCTAATAATTTAAATGCTCTGGTTACCCTCTATGTTCGTTGAAACAAGGAAAATATTTAAATGAATTGGAATTAAATCATTATTAATTTGTGGGGAAATATTTATGTTGCGGGTATGTAAAAGTATCCTGTCCGTACATATTATTTCGATTTCATTTAAATAATTGATTTTTAACCGTTTTTATTGATTACCAATAATAAATGTTACTAATTTTGATGACGTGAAGTGTTGTCAGAAATATAGTCTCTGTACTCTTATTATATTATTTATTACGTAGCCTCATGTAAAATGTCAAACAATGTGCAAAAATTTACCTGAGATCTAAACCTCAATCTTAAGTTAATAGAATTAATGATAAATAACAATAAATATTTAAACAAATAATTTCTTCTTAACCTAACTAGTACCTATGTTGATCGCGTTCGTAAAATCAACCGATTTCATTAATTAATTCAGCGGTAGTTTTGCTTCTAATAATAACATATAGATAAAAGAAATTAAATTAACGGTTAAACATGACTTAAGATAAGATAAGATGCCATTTACCGGGTAAAAATATAATAATACAGAGATTTACAATAGCAACTCAAATCAGGCTTAGTAGACTGTGGCGATAAACATGATTTATGGGGTGAACATAAGTTATTAAATTGGATTTGAATGAAAAAATAATTTGTTTAGATTATAGATAACTTACATTAAAATAAAATAACTTTATTACCAAACAAGACATAAAATACTTTATTTTTTGCAGCCTCCGACAGCTAAACATAGAGTTAATTCAGTACCAAGTATTTGGGACTTGTGTAGAGTTTCTGTCAGAGGGCTAGGGAAACGCTGGTAAATAATGTTAAGGCAGGGTTTGCAGATTTCAGAGTCACTGTCTTCTCAGACAACCGACAGATTACTTGGATGAGTTCATAGGAAAGAGGTTGAATAAATGGATTATGATAGTCTACTGGGAGATTAATGAAATTTTTATAGATGTATATGAAGAGGTCTGTTATAAAAAGAAAATTAAGATCGTGATTATTAGTTTGGTTACAATCGTAAAAGAGTGCAAAAGAAAGGGTTTGAAAATTATTCTAATTAAAAGGCTCGCTATTCTAGAGCATAGGTTCACTCCAAGTGGTATGACAGCAGCTGATGTGCCAAGCTTAGTGCTTATTGATAATTTTTACGTGTGATCCAAAATCCATAGACGTAATGAGACGTTAGTACTTTTGATTTTTGTGTTTAGTTGCCAGAATCTGTTTAGATTCAGGCGTATGAAGCAATCTTAGTTGAGTTGAGTAATAAGAACTTTATTGAGGGTGATAGAGGTCAATGCAAAGACAAAAAAGATTTGATTTCTTTTCTGTTTATTGATTTTGTTCTTTCGTTTCCTCAACTTAGGTTCAACTTTTGTGTTACTGTAAATGGATTTATCATTGGCAAAAGTATTAAGGATTATTAATGGGAGTTTTGAGATTTTTTGAGTGTAAAAGGAATACAAGACTGGTCGTAAAATACAGCATCCAAAAACTCTTGCTTTGATAGAATAGATTTTGGAGTAGGGTTATCATATGATGACTCATAAGCATCTATCTGCAAAAATAACTTAAGCTGAGGAAGTAAGTTAAAGGAATGAGGCCAATGAGTTTTCAAAGAAAACAAGCGTGCAAAATTTGCTTTCGCAAGTGTTGCCGAAAGATTTCCTCTATAGAGAGGAAGTGTAATCGACAAGTCGATGATGGTGTTGGAAAGGGAGATGAAATTTATTTGTGTTGGACAAAACTAACAACAATCATATGACATTCATTGGTGATATTAACATTAGTTATATGAATACTAAAATATTGCATGTTTCAGAGAAATGTCTACCGTTCATCCCAACCAGATTCATTGGATCGCTTTAATGTACCAACGGACCTTTCTGTAGATATAGACGATGACGTCATTATAACAGGTATTGTAAATTTAAATCCTGATAGTCCCAGTAATTTGGAATCTATGTTGAAGACAAAACCGTACAAAGCAACTCGACAAAAGAAAAGAAACGCCTCCAGCAATGAAAATATAGACTCCGTGGGAAAAAAACGAGTTTCCAACCGACCGAAAAGGTACAATAAACGTGGAACTGGCAGGAGGCCCACGAGGGGACGTCCTAGCCTGGCTAACAAAATGGCTTCTAGTAGCCACTTGGACTCTGAAAGCATCCTAAACGCGAGTAATGTAGACAGATATCAAAGCGTTCCACATTCAAAAAGCTACTATAGATATGGAATCTCCTCCTCACCCCGAGAGCAAACTAACTTATCAAATGGATTTTACTCCTCGCAAGCGAAATCTAGAATAGAAAAATTACAAAACCCGGACAATCCGGGCAAAAAATATGAATATAAATTAGATGATATTAAGGAACCAAAAATCGGACAAAGCAAACAACCCTATAAAGATATTGCCCAAAAGTATAAAATTGAAGAGAAGTCGATACAACCATTTGATTGGCGATCATGCTTGATAATATTTGATGATCAGACCAAAGGTGTGATTTCGGAATTAAATGAGACAGGCAGTGGACCAGATTCTGGGGAAGATGACACGATATTGCGAGACCTAAGCGAATTTTTAATGCTCTCTGAAGATCGGAGAATATCTTGTAAAAAACCGATCGATCCAGAAGGAGCATTGGATCATAGTAAATTAAATATAGAAAGATTGATTGAGTCAGAAATACGATCAGCGACTAAAATTAATTTAGATAATTTAATCGAATCTGAAATTAAATCGACACAATTCAATAGAATAGATCATGACTTACCGGGAATAAATGAAACTGATAAATATTCATCGTGGCATTCATTGTTTGATAACTATCCTAAACCATCAAATTATAATAACAAGTATAAAAACACTGTTCCGAATCAGTGGAAGAGATTCCTAATGACCGAATTCGATCCCATGTTACTTGATTCCCAGCAATACACCTACAAATCCACTTTCATAAATCGTGACAAATGTTTGGAAGAATTCATCAACGGAGCAGGTTATATAATTAAATCGGAACCGAAAAATTTATATTCAAATAGTTTGGACCCCCCGAAAGAAAAACGGACTTACAGAAAGAAAATTAAAATAAGAGATTACGACGGTAAATGGTAAGGTGATTAAGTAGGTTTCAAACCAGTATTTATGATTTAAGGTTTACTCATTTTAGTTGGTGAATAAACTCTCGGCTTCGGACGTATTATATGGGCGGTATTGTCTAGTGTGACACAGTCAGGCTTGGTGGTACAGCTTTTAGATAACATTTCTTTGATCTATTATTATGAAGCATTACACCCTTGCAGATGGTGCAAACAGAGGAAACAAAAGGACAGCAAATTCTCCTTGCTATGCCTCATCAAAAACACTGACAAGTTCTTTAGTATTAGTAGTTTGTCTATTATTATTTAATATACTCATAATTAAAATTTAATTAAAATATATTCTTTTAAAAAATTAATAAATAATTCATTTTTAATAATAATTATTTATAAAAATACATTTACAATTTTGTTAAAGAAAGTGAAATGTTTTATTTATGCATTGCCAAAGACTACAATGCCACGGTCAATAGGTTGGTTTGCCTCCTGTATTGAAATCTCGTGAGTAATCTCATTGGTCCAGAGTGTCATACTCAGGCTGAAATATGGTTGGATAAACTGATAAATTGGTTGATTAATGTAACTATTATCAACATAAAATTAATATAATAATATTTATATTAATTTATGTTATATTAATATAATGATAATAATAGCCTTTTATTGGAAAAATTACATAGTTACAATAAATTTTAATTTACAGTTTCACAGATTAAAATATCTTTTAAAATTATACTAAATATTATATTCTTTAAAAATATAATATTATTATTTTTATTAATATACAGAAAATATCAAACACAGAAAAAACATAAGACATCTAATTTAAAAGAAAATTATTGTTTAGAAGATGAAGTTTAAATCTTCAGAATGTGGTCTATTCGCTGATCTATAGCCTTCTGATTCCACAAATATTTATTAACAAGGTTTATATTATTCATATTGAGGGTCATATATTATTAAATAAGTAGAAATAATAGTTATTTATGCCATAAGGCTGAGAAGTGTGTCTTTATGTCACGGCAATTAGATTGCCAAGATATAAAGACATTCTCAGCCGGATGGCATACACTATTTTTTTTTTTTGATGTAGCACTCATTAAATAAACTGCGCTATATACTTAATTGAAAAAAAATAAACGTCAAATTAACTCCATATTATCGTCGTCATTGAATTCATCCATAGCTTCACACTTTTACTCAAAAATGTAAAAGCTTTACAAATAAACACACAAAAATTGTCAATTAGAACACCTTTTAAAAACGAAAAAATATTAGTCTACTAACAAAAACAGAAACAAAATGATCGTTTTTAAAGAAACCTTATGAAGGTTTTACACAGATTGTTTTTTGAACACGCTACATTACAGTAATGGCGGCAATATATGAATTACTTTTACGTCCTAGGAGTTTTTTTACATTCATTATATTCCTCGGAGGTGAAAAGTACTAAATAACCTCCTATAACAATAATGATTGGCTTCTCATCCTAAAAACGGTCCAATAAAGTGCTCAATTACGTACTACTACAAAAAATAAATTATTATTGGATAACTAGAGGCTTTCGGCCTCGTGGACGCAGCTAGGGATTGTTGCCTTATATTAGTTTGTCATATTACTAGCCCCAAAAGTTTATCCCTCTAGATTGACTTATTTTGGCTCCCTTATAAAGGATCTTGTGGTCTGCCGTTTAAGATTGGGAATTTTGACCCTTGAGCTCCTTCAAAGTCCGAAAAATTGCCCCAAAATCAGTTTTTGCCATCACCGCTGTGGCTTTATCAAAAGAAATGAAGGGGTCTTATATTAAGTTTATTTAATCAGTGAGAAATCAATATTTTAACTATTAAAGTTGGTTTAATAGAACCACTGATATAATAATTGTTCAAATTTTTGTTTTCAATGTTGTAAACTGTTGTAAAATTGTTTTCCAGATGTGTTGTCTCATCCCGTCTCGTCCCGTGTTTTGTGTGCACTTTATCACTTGTGTTATTTTACTTATTTATTTTTAGGCTCAAACACCTCCCAATATTTATTTATTATATTTTTTAACTTCTTTTTAAATTAATTTACTTATTACTTACTCTTATTCTTTTTTGCATAATTCTTATTTATGTATTTAATTATTTTTTTTATTTTTTACCCGCAGTTTACTTTTTAACTCTTTTTATTGTTAACCTGATATTTTGGTGGCTAGATATAAGTTATTAGAATATTTATTAGTATAATGTATTTAGTATGAGTTTGACAAGTGTCTGTTCACTTAAACTCATCCTACTAAATTGTTTTCTATGTAATTAATGATACTTTTTGTCAAAAATATTTCATTTCATTTCATTTAATTTCATTTCAATTCATTTTATTTTATTACCGAAAATACAACAAAGCTCTCTAATTTATTCCCCAAAACACACGAAACCCTTAAAATTGAATGTTTTCCCATGTTTTAATGTTTAAGATATAGGTAGATGTAGAAATCAGACGTATTGTATAAAATACTAGGTAATACAAAGTTGTTTTAGATATCAAGATTAGCACAGTACTCATATATGATGATTTATTGTTTGACATAGAATGCTACTTTTTTTGCTATTGTTTGAAAACGCATATTTTTATGAAATTTAAGTTATTGCCTACTTTTCAGCATTTTATGTAGTTATTATAAATTATTAATATCAGTTTGTCACATTACTGGTTTATATAAGTGACATACTGCCGCGCTATAAGCGAATTTCCAAATGAATTATAGTGTATCATACGGCTTACGTCAGTTGACAACCAAAATCTCAATACTTTCAACTCTTTTTTTTCCACAAAAAATCCATTCTTTTAAGTAACAAAAAAATCCCTACTCGGGCAACACTGTCAGGTTGTGTTTTGAATTTTATTATTTGTTTTATTTGATATTGTTGATTTTTTTATTTTTTTAAAATTATTTATTTAATTTTAAATAAGGCGCGGTCGAATATCCACGGCCTTCTAGATCGTTGGATCACCAACAAACTTTTTTTATAACTTTTTTTTCAAAATTTTCAGTAATTAGCCGGATTTGTGATAAATTAAGCCTAATTCCGTAATCTGCACGCTCTTCTGGTTAATCTCAAAGAGTATTTACATTCACTCAACGATTTATTTTTAATATAACTTGGTACATACATAACTACTGTTAGACGTCAATATTTTGTGTTATATTTTGACATGTCATATTTGTTAACATTGACGTCTAACAGTAGTTATGTATGTACCAAGTTAGATTAATAATAAATCGTTGAGTGAATGTAAATACTCTTTGAGATTAACCAGAAGAGCGTGCAGATTACGGAATTAGGCTTAATTTATCACAAATCCGGCTAATTACTGAAAATTTAAAAAAAAGTTATAAAAAAAGTTTGTTGGTGATCTAACGTTCTAGAAGGCTGTGGATATTCGACCGCGCCTTATATGCCTTTTAAGCAGGGAATATTTTAAATTGATCAACCAAGTGTTGCTTTAACTTTTTCGGAAGTATGAATTAAGTGGAGTTTAAGTTGTTAATTGGTTTTGAGACAATTAAGACAATCAAGTGTTAATTGTGTTCAAGACATTAATTTGCTGACAACCACTTGTCAGCCAGTTGCCTTTGTAACTAAAACACTTTAACCAGCAAAACCACGGAGTATTCGATTCATTTTGCTCCGGTTATAGTGATGTTTTGCTTATGGACACAGATATCTTAATATTCGATTCATTTTGCTCCGGTTATAGTGATGTTTTCTCATGGACACAGATATCTCAATTCGATTATTTTGCTCCGGTTATAGTGATGTTTTTGCTCATGGACACAGATATCAATATTCGATTCATTTTGCTCTGGTTATAGTGATGTTTTGCTCATGGACACAGATATCTCAATATTCGATTCATTTTGCTCTGGTTATAGTGATGATTTGCTCATGGACACAGATATCTCAATAGTCGATTCATTTTGCTCCGGTTATAGTGATGTTTTGCTCATGGACACAGATATCTCAATATTCGATTCATTTTGCTCTGGTTATAGTGATGATTTGCTCATGGACACAGATATCTCAATAGTCGATTCATTTTGCTCTGGTTATAGTGATGTATGGACACAGATTCTCAATATTCGATTTATTTTGCTCCGGTTATAGTTATGTTTGGTTCATGTGCAGGAGCGCAGATTACAATTCCTCTGAGCGTTCACTAATACCACAGTAAAACACAGAGAAGGCTTGGAGCCCTAAATCTTGCAAACCACCTTTTCTACTTTTTGAAACGGTAAGATTGCATACGGCATGGCTGTAGTTTAGAAAGTTTAATATTGCACAATACTATCCAGAAATACGTATTTTGAGAAGGAAAAATCTTGACACCATAAAATAAGATGTACTGGTGTATTACAGCACATACTTGCATTTTCTCGCCTCTACGTGATCTGTTTTCCTGTTTAAATTCTCTAAAGAAACGTTTATCTCGCAATACATAACCCAGTATGGAGAGAGAAATATCGTTACTTCAGTGTTATCAGTGCAGAGACAGAGCGACAGGCTAGGTAATACATTTAAAGTTAAAAACAGCGTCTTTGGCTAGCGCTGGGATCTATAAAATTCTGCTGCTAGTGCTTAAAGTTTAAATTAATATCTATAATAATAAATAATCTAAAAAGACATTAAAATCATGTTAAAAGTGCATAATACAGGTGAGAATATTATAAAACTAAAATAAATTAAACATTATTTATTTATGTTTAATTTTATTTTTATTTTTAATATATGTATTGTTATTAATTATGTATATTATAAATTTAGTATAATTTATGTTTAATTAACAAGAGTTACTGAGAGGTCTCATCATAAAATTATATTAAAGATCAATATTCAAAAATTGATTTTAAGAAAATAAAATTATATTTTAAGCATTTTATGTGATGAAAATAAAGAATTTTTTTTTTTTTTTATAGAGTAACAATAAATGATTGATAACATGGGTTGCATATGCGAGATTTAGATGCAATTATATTATGCGCTTGTCTCGAGCCATTGTTTGTGTGCGCATGCCTGTTACTATCATAGCTATCAATCAGATAAGGAAAGAAAAAGTTCACAGGTACCTGAAGTTGAACCCCGTACCTGACTTTTTAGCTTGTATAGGAAATATTTTCTTACAAATCAATGATATAATTTAAAGTGTTTAACAATTTCATAAAATAACTTATAATTTTGAAGGAATAAAATTTAGCAACACTGATATTTTAGGCTTTTTTTTTTATTTTTTATTTTTTTTATTTTACCACAACAGTATCCCTGCTATGGCTCTTTATTTTCTAAACATGTACCGCTTTTGCATAACATGTTGATCTTTTATCTTCTTTTTTAGCGAATTTTCATTATGAAAATGACGCTTATGAGGTTGTTCGGATGACGGAAGTTGAGGGTGGGAGTGAGCGGAATCGGTTCCTATTGACTTCCTGATAACAAAAATATATGTCCGAAAAAAGTTTATATATATATGTATATATATATAATATAATATATATATATGTATATATTATATATATGTATGTAAGAGTTTCTACCCTTTCGTATGGCGAACGATAACTCTCGAAGGCGTTCTCAAATTGAAACGAAACTTTGCAAATCGCGAGATGTCGAGGAGGTTACGAGGCCTATTGTTTATAAAAAACATTATGACGTCATCAACAAGTTATGACGTCATGAAAACATTTTTTTTTTGAAACTTGAAATGGCTATAAAACAAGGTATTTGTGTTTAGGTAGACGGCTAGCTGAATCGATTAAGACCGATTTCAGCTCAATCGAACCATCACACAAATGGCGCAAACGGTATACATATAATATATCTTGTATATATGTATACGTCTAGGTCAAAGACTCGTACGATATCTGTTGGGTTCAGTAGTGTTAGAGGGTGGTGATATAGTATAAAAGAGGGGCCTCTACCTCTAGCTCCATCCTGGTAAGCCTACCCAGAGAGACAGGACAAAAATGGCTTCCACTAAACCACGCCGAGCTAAGCAGGCCCGTAAAGCGGAAGAACCTCGAAGTAGTCTTATATGGTCGAAGTCATTCTAAAACGATTGCGACCGGTTTCAGCTCAGTCAGGCAATCTTAAGTGACGGAAACGGCATTTTTATTTAAAAACTAAATCATGAATATATTTTTGTTTATAATTGTCGCGGCCGCCGCTAGGTTTATTTTATCTATATTGTTTTGTAATGTTTTTGTTTTGGACAACACTGTCAGGAAAGAATTATGTTTGACGTATTTTATTCTAGTTTTTCGATTCGTTTCAAGATTTATTAGTTTAGACGGTAAAATATTCTTTTACGGGTTCTTGTTCGATTATTGTTCGCGAAAACGGGACGTTTTATGTTACAGTTGTTCCTTCTTCGTATCGATACTTATATCAATAAAACTCTGTGAAAGTTAAAGCTGTCTGACTTTAAATTTGTGTAGCTAGAATGAATTTCGTGACGGTTGTTGCGCGATTGCCGGCACAATAATGCTTCTTAATTTTAATATTATAGCATACTATTAATAATAGAGTATGAATAAAATCTCAATTAGCAAAATTAAATTTGTGAGAAAGCCTCTCAGGCCGCGAAGCGGGCCTGTGTGAAAGGCTGTGAAAATTCGCTAGATACATGGCAAAATGCCATGTAACAAGAACAACACATAATACAAACCAACAACAATGTGGCCGCGAAGCGGTCACAGGGAGGCCCCCGGGCCGCGAAGCGGCCCGGTGGGCCGATGCCGTGGAGCGGACGAGGCGCGAAGCGCCGAGGCCGCGTAGCGGCTACGGGCCGAAGGCCCGTATTTCTTTTTTGCATTTTCATTTTATTTTAGTTGTAGTATTTGGTTCAAGAATAATTATGGGTACTCTTTTACCTAGTTACCCACCCCCAAAACCACCTAAAAATAACATAATTTCGAGTTTTTGTTAAGGAAAATAAGATAAATAAAACATTTTGTATTTGCAGCCTATTTTATTTTATTAAAAAGATCAATCAGACCTTATTATTCAGCCCTATCCCACAAACTTATTTCTGTCCAAAGTTGTTGGAATTTTGTGTCCTCGAACTCAAAAACTCACTTATATAAGAATTGAAGAGAGATCTTGCGGTTCCATATTGTCTCTTGTGCCTGGACTTTAACTTTGGCTAAGTAGTCTCAATAGCTTGGGTATGGGCCCTAGTGGTGGGATATATATATATACTCTCTTCCCATGTTTTAGCCCATACAAAAGCCCTAGTGCTTTTCGATGGTATCATATTAAGATTGTAAATTATTATTATTTTTTTTTTAATTTTTATTGGTAGTTAACAAACTAAAAGTTTTCCCTATGTTTCCAATTTTCCTTACAAACATTCTTTGGTGGGTAACCAAGTAAAAGAGTGCCTAATTATGATTCTTTTTTTTATTTTCTTTAATTCTAATCTTCTTTTAGCGAATTTTCATAATGAAAATGACGCTTATGAGGTTGTTCGGATGACGGAAGTTGAGGGTGGGAGTGAGTGGAATCGGTTCCTATTGGCTTCCTGATAACAAAAATATATATCCGAAAAAAGTTATATATATATGTATATATATATATATATATATATATATATATATATATATATATATATATATATATATATATATATATATATATTATATATATATATATATATATATTATATATATATATTATATATATATATATATATATATATATATAATATATATATATATATATATGTATGTAAGAGTTTCTACCCTTTCGTATGGCGAACGATAACTCTCGAAGGCGTTCTCAAATTGAAACGAAACTTTGCAAATCGCGAGATGTTGTGGAGGTTACGAGGCCTATCGTTTATAAAAACATTATGACGTCATCAACCAGAGTTATGACGTCATGAAAAAAAAATTTTTTTGAAACTTAAAATGGCTTTAAAACAAGCTGAATTGATTAAGACCAATTTCAGCTCAATCGAACCATCACAAATGGCGCAATTGGTATACATATATATATAATCTTGTATATATGTATACGTCTAGGTCAAAGACTCGTACGATATCTGTTGGGTTCAGTAGTGTTAGAGGGTGGGGATATAGTATAGAAGAGAGACCTCTACCTCTTGCTCCATCATGGTAAGCCTACTGTCCCAGAGAGACAGGGCAAAAATGGCTTCCACTGAACCACGCCGAGCTAAGCAGACCCGTAAAGAGGAAGAACATCGAAGTAGTCTTTATATGGTCGAAGTTATTCTAAAACGAATGCGACCAGTTTCAGCTCAATCGGACAATCCTAAGTGACGCAAACGGTATTTTTATTTTAAATAATCATGAATATATTTTTTTCAACCTTAAGATTTTACTCAAATAAACAATTTGTTTACAAAAAAAATTTGACATTTTTCTTTAAATTCTATAAAAATCATAAATGTAAGTAAGAGTTGAAGTTGTCTTTATATGGTCGAAGTCATTCTAAAACCATTGCGACCGGTTTCAGCTCAATCTGACAATCTTTAGTGACGGAAACGGTATTTTTATTTAAAAACAAAAATCATGAATAATATATTTTTGTTTATAATGCTTCTTAATTTTAATATTATAGCATACTATTAATAATAGAGTATTAATAAAATCTCAATTAGTAAAATCAAGTTTGTGAGAAAGCCACTCAGGCCCGCGAAGCGGGCCTGTGTGGAGAGGCTGTGAAAATTCGCTAGATACATGGCAAAATGCCATGTAACAAGAACAATAATGAAACAACACATAATACAAAACAACAACAATGTGGCCGCAAAGCGGCCACAGGGAGGCCCCCGGGCCGCGAAGCGGCCCGGTGGGCCGACGCCGCGTAGCGGCTACGGGCCGAAGGCCCGTATTTCTTTCTCGTAGCAATCTTCTGTTTATTATTATTTATCATTTAAGTTTTGATGAATTTAATATTTTAAATATTATTTCATCATTATTTCATCATTATTTCATCATTATTTCATCAATAATCATAAAAATATTTTAGGCTTATTTTAATTTCTACCAGATAGTTATGAATTGTTCAGAGACATAACTACTAAGATCTAGGATCTTCCCGCCTACCGCTACCAGCTGGTTATGTGTTGTGCAGTGATACCCAAATTTAAGTTAATTAAAAATTCTATTGAATCGTAGGAGTTAGCTAAGAAGGAAACTGGATAGGCATCTTTCACCAAACTTTATTTTCCAACAGTCTGATACAGATTGAAACACAAGAACTTATCGGTCCAAGAAATACTGCTGTATTTTGCTGCCTAATGCTTCATATGCTTCATATTCCTGCTTCTGCCTAATGATGCATATTGGTGCCTAATGCTGCACATTGCTGCCTAATGCTACGAATTTTCGCCTAATGCTACATATTGCTGCCTAAAACTTTATATTCCTGCCTTTGCCTAATGCTGCATATTTGTGCCTAATGCTGCACATTGCTGCCTCTGCCTAATGCTGCATATTGGTGCCTAATGCTGCACATTGCTGCCTAATGCTACGTATTGCTGCCTAATACTTTTCCTATACCTGCTCCGTGTAAATAAGGAAAAGAGAAATTATTTGAGCTTTTGAGGAGGAATAGGTCCAAATTAATTAAAAAACTAATTTTGCCGAGCTTTCAATATAATTTTATCTTTTTCAAGGCTTAACATAATAAATAATAACAAACAACAGTTACATGGTTGCTAACAAATAGATGTTTGGACAACAACTAGAGTAACAGACAAATAATACTGTTAAAAACAAAAAAGGTAACAATTTTGTTGAGTTACATTAAGTTCTAAACAAAGATCTACAATTAAAAACTCCTAGTTGGGGCAAGACCCTCTTAAATTAAATACATCTTCAAAGCTAAATGTTATTGATTATAATTGCACTATTATTTCTATATTATTAAATTATAATTTATTATTTAAATATTACTAAAAAATTATTTATTATTAATATTTATATTAATAAATAATAAATTAATAATATCCCTGGGCGAAAGCTCTTCGTGAATTTATTTTCAATAAATTTTAATAAAAAAAGAAAGGACTGAAGTCTTCATTAATTTAATTGATATCATAAATATTAATAAGAAAATGAATATGAATATATATTAGTTATCTACTAATAATATATAATTTAAAATACAATTGCACTAATTATTTTTTAAAGGAGGTAAAAAATGTTTATAAATAGCACTCAGGTTTGAAATATCAGACTTTTTATTACCAACATTAGGGTTAGTCGATATATATGTCATTTCTTTAAACAGCCTTTTTTGTAGTGTGGTTCAAATTCTAGAATTTTATCATTTTTAGATTAAAAGTTGTGGTCTTGGGAGATTGAATGTTGGGCCAAAGCACATTGTTTTGAGTCATCTTTTATGTCTGATTTATGTCCTGCAATTCTTTGTCTTAGTTTCTGTCCTGTATGTCCTATATATACTTTGTCACAGCCGCCACACGGAATTTGGTAAATTAATTTAGAGTTATCTTCTTTTGAAATTTTGTTAGCAATCTCTTTTTGTTGTTATCTTCTTTTGTTAGCAACCATGTAACTGTTTTTTGTTACTATTTATTATGTTAAGCCTTGAAAAAGATAAAATTATATCAAAAGCTCGGCAATTCGGTCCTAAAGGTTTTTATTAATTTGGACCTATTCCTCTTCAACATCAAAAATAATTTAAAATAGACGTCCCTATAAAGTTTTTTGTCTGAAAAGAGAAATATGTTGTTTTTTTTCAAATCGAAAATCCGCGAAATTTAAATAACCTGCAACATTATAAGGCGCGGTCGAATATCCACGGCCTTCTAGAACATTGGATCACCAACAAACTTTTTTTATAACTTTTTTTTCAAAATTATCAGTAATTAGCCGGATTTGTGATAAATGAAGCCTATTTCCGTAATTTGCACGCTCTTTTGGTTAATCTCAAAGAGTATTTACATTCACTCAACGATTTATTTTGAATCTAATTTGGTACATACATAACTACTGTTAGACGTCAATGTTATCTATCTGATTTGTGTTATATTTTGACATGTCATATTTGTTAACATTGACGTCTAACAGTAGTTATGTATGTACCAAGTTAGATTAAAAATAAATCGTTGAGTGAATGTAAATACTCTTTGAGATTAACCAAAAGAAAGTGCAGATTACGGAAATAGGCTTCATTTATCACAAATCCGGCTAATTACGGAAAATTTTGAAAAAAGTTATAAAAAAAGTTTTTGGTGATCCAATGTTCTAGAAGGCCGTGGATATTCGACCGCGCCTTATATCCTTCACTTATTAATTTTCCCTCTCTATTTTCGTTTTATTTAAATATACTATAAATACTACTATACTCTCTAGGAGGTAGAGAATTCCCAAAGAAATGCCTAAAGTATTTCGTTAGCAGAGCAGGTTAAACAGCATTTTGCTGCTTAAAATCAGATCAGTTATGGCTTGTGTTGCTACTGTAAGACGATAAAAACTTTCAGCTCTATAAATATATTTATTTATTTTTACTGCAAAAGTTAAATTTTAAATTTAAGTAGTAACTTTAATTTAAAATTATATTTTTAAATTAATTCTAATTTTAAATTAAATTAATTTTTAATTTAATTCTACTATTTTTTCTAGAAAACCCCACTCACAGACTCCAGTCTCGTGGGATTGCCTACATAGTTTTATGTAGTTACTTTTATATATAGTTTTAACTGGTATTTTTATATATTTTATAATTATTATATATTTTTATACTTGTAGTATATATTGTTTGTTTTGTTTATAATATGTTTATGTAAATTTTACTTATACCATGGCAATAAAAGTCTTTTTGAATTTGAAATTTTGAATTTGAAAAAGTTAAATTAAAGAAAGCCAGCGTGTCACATTATGAGCTGATACAATGGTTGCCAGGTCTCGATATATCGTTTAGTTTGGCATTAACAAAATATAAACCTGCTAAACCATTGACACGGGTGTAAAAAATAATTATTAAATTATAATTATTTTATATAGAAAGTGTAAGTGATAAAAATTTCATAACTAGATTGGGATTAGAATTGAGATTGAAATGTACCTATGGTGGAAAGCGAAAGTGAATCTCAGTAACCATATAATTGGATGCATACTCACCTCGTCGCCACTGCAAGACTCATCAACCATGCAGGGCCACGCCACAGCTTCCACCTCACTTGCCTTCCTATAAAGTACAGTGAAAAAGTAACTTGGACATGATAAATGACTTCATTCGAGAAAATAAAGGAAATGGGAGAGATTATAAGATTTACATAATATAAACAAAACAATGGAACGAGCCGAATAAAGAGTGTGTTGAAGAATCGATGAAATAATAGATAAGGAATTAAACTTTGATAATAAATTCTCAATTACATTGAAGCAGCCCTCAAATCCACAGGTGGGCGTATAATCTACTGGTGGGCGGATATTCCAAGATTTTAAATAAATTAATCAGTCATTCATTTTTAAGTCTACAGATTAATTTATTGAAAATCTTGGAATATCCGCCCACCTGTGGATTTGAGAAGAACATTTAAAAATATTTATATTACATTTATCAAGTATATATTAATAATGTTCAGCAAATATCCACGATTAATTCATTATAACTGATTATTATGTACTTTACTTTTTTTACTCTTTAATTTTTTTTAAATTTATATTTGACCAGACGTCAAAACGGAGCTCTCGCTCTAGCACTGTTCTGTTTCTGTTCATAGTGCTACTGAGACCTCTCATCCTTAATTGTTGAAAAAAATAAAAAAATAAAATAAAAAAAGGAAAAAGTAAAACATTAAACTATTTTATTTTGTTTCTTTATAGATTGTATATAGACATGTAAATGGATGAAAATAAAGATTTATTATTATTTACTTAATTTAATTTAACTAATTTTTCTCCAATTTTTTTTTTCGGTGGAAGATATTCCCAATGCACTTAGACTTTTTAGGTCCATTGTGCCCGTTCCGAAAAGATTATAATACAGAAATAAATATACGAATATATACATAAACATATAAAGTAAATAAAGAAATATTGATAATACATGTATAATAATAATAATAATAATAATGCCCGTTTAGAGCCTTGCGCCTCATCAGGGATAACCCCTGCGGGAACCACCTCGGGTGTTAGTTGCAACCGTTACGCTCAAAATTTATTCTAAAGCTGGCGATAATTTATATAAACAATAATCTTCTATAAACTGAGAGCGTAACCTGGGGTGCGAACCCCAGATAATACATGTATTTAAATGTATTATAGGTAATAATAGAACATAATTGAGTAAGCTGCAAAACCATAAAAAAAATGTAGGTACGGCGTACCTCGGAACTTTTCATCATTACATCGAGTCCGATGTAATGATGCTCGTCCTCAGAATATACAATTCACCAAATTTATACTGTAACGTGTGCTCGGACTTGCTTCGCACGTCCTTGAATAGTAATCACATAAGTTTTATTTTATTCCCGACGGTCATCCATCCAGTCATTGACCTCGCTTGATCTATAGTCTCTATTCTATAGTCCAACATTACATATATATTTGACGTATGGAAACGAAACATAGTATACTTATTATATAAATAAGTAAATAAGCCATTTATTATTTATAAAAGGTTATAAACTATAGATACAAGATTACAATGACTCAACAAAATAACTTTTATAAATGTTCGGCCATAGGCCGTGGCACCTCAAAGAGGTTGGTTGGTAACATGCATACATCTAAAATTAATTTAACTATAATAAATATCTAAAACATTTCTTATCTCTAATATAAATACAATAAATTAACATTAAATTTTCTATAAATAAAACATAACACATTTCAAATTTATATATTTGTAGTCCATATTTTACTTCTATAATTCTTAATTTTATTCTCCTCCATATCATACTGATTTTTCTTTATTTTTCAATTATTTTATATATAATACATTTTAAGCATAAAGATCATAAATTTATTTTTTATTTTTATTTTTTTTTTTAGCTCATTTTTAATTTACGGATTAAACATTAAATTAAAATAATCGGAAAAAATACACATATTAACTTATTCACTTTATTTTTTAGGCTTAGGTTTCTTTAATATATATATATATATATATATATATATAATATATATATAATATATATATATATATATATATATATATATATATATATATATATATATTTATTATTTATAGAATTTAGAGAAGACTTAGAAAAGAAGATTTAGAGATAGGGAATCACCCAAGCTAGAGGTTATGTTTCTTGGGCCGGGGCCATGAGTACTGCCACTCACTCCTGTCAGCCAAATGCTCCTAATTTACAATTTTGTCAGATGTATCTAAAAATATTATTACCAGAGAGTAAATTCGCATTAACGATGAGTCATTAGTGCAAGTTAATGACGTCATAAACAACTATTTTCTGGATAGCACAACTAGAGCCAAACATTGATTTTCGTAGCAAAAATACCCTGGGATATACCATATGATAGAAGACAACAAGGGAACCACCTCAGGTGGTTTTTACAATCTTTTTAACCATTTTATCATCTTTACCTCGTTTTAACCATTTACCATTCCGCTCAATGAGTAATGTAAAGTTGGCGATATATTATTTCAACAATAATCTTAAACTGAGAGCGCAATCTGGGATGCGAACCACAGAACATCCGCGGTGTCAATGGTCAGAATATAAACAATGACACTCTAACCACATCTACCACGGAGGCATTATACTTTACATTAATCAATCTTAATAGATAGTACGTATATTTTAAAGGCAACAGCAAAAATTATACCAAAGAATTATCACGAGTGAATACCCCACCCCTCTGCCATAGGGGATATGGAGGGAACAAAAGGGGGTACAAAACAAGCATTGCTATTGGTCAGTTTAGTGTTTTAGTTGACATTTGGATTCCCATTAATTCAACTGAGACAGGGCTAAAATATGCAAATAAACTTAAAAGTCTTGTTTTATTCATAAACTAATTTCACTACGGGACTTGAGGGCATTCCTATGTTGTTCAGTTCTTGTTCAAGTGAACTACTATTATTCAAATACTCGAGCAGGCAGGCACCGCGAGACAGCCTAATTATAGTAAGTTATGATTTTTTTATCTTAGTAACTATATTAATTATGAGTTGCATAATTTATTCACTGTTCACAAAAATTAAAATTTCCACACAAAAGAAAAAACTATCTAGCGACGTCTTTCTCTAGCAAATGATAATTTTTTATCGAAGATATTTCCTCTCCGATATAACTAGTTCCGTCCTAGATAGCAGGTTAGCCAATCTACAGGTAGGATCCGTAAAAAGAAGTATTTATGTATGATAGAGAAACCTGGATGTGGGTCTTCTCATACGATGTAGGAGACGTGATTGTTAGACTCGGTGCCTGAGAGGACGTTGCCAGTATTGGTTTTCCGTAGCGATGATCTTTCCGGTCGAACGTGTCGGTTAACAACACGTGTTTACCATCGAAGCGACTATTAGCCAATAAACCCATTAGTTTTATTACTGATACAAAAATCTCGTTAAAGAGAAAGATTCACTTTCGCTTGAAGAACTCTTCTTTAATTATTATTTCTTCGACATAAAGAACTTCAACACGATCCTCACAGATAATTCACGTTTGTTTGAATAGGAGAGGTTACGTCTTGAATTATGTTATATCTAATCTCTACCTCCTAGGAGAGGTTACGTCTTGAATTATGTTATCTCTAATCTCTAAGGTTACGTCGTGAATTATCACTACCTCCTAGGAGAGGTTACGTCTTGAATTATCACTACCTCCTAGGAGAGGTTACGTCTTGAATTATTCCTACATTAGTTACGTCTTGAATTATCACTACAGATAGACGTCTTGATTATCACTACCTCCTAGGATAGGTTACGTCTTGAATTATCACTACCTCCTAGATAGGTTCGTCTTGAATCACTACCTCCTAGGATAGGTTACGTCTTGAATTATCACTACCTCCTAGGAGAGGTTACGTCTTGAATTATCACTACCTCCTAGGAGAGGTTACGTCTTGAATGGAGAGGTTACGTCTTGAATCATCGCTACCTCCAAGGTGAGACGCAAATAGGCTGCAGATTACGGAAATAGGCTTCAGTTATCACAATTCCGGATAATTACTGAACATTTTGAAAAAAAATTTATGAAAAAAGTTTGTTGGTGATCCAACGTTCTAGAAGGCCGTGGATATTCGACCGCGCCTTATAACGAACGCTGGTGCTCAGGTTACTTATTTAATGTATCAAAATCCAACCAGTAAGGCCTCTCTAGTGATAATATCTCCATGTTAAACCTAACTTAATATCAATAATCAAATTACCCGAGATTTCTATTATAATTCCACTCGTAAACTAACAATGGCACAATAAACTTAAATCCTGTTTCTATTTAAGTTCTGGACAGGTAGTTAGTTACCTGTCTTTCAAGTCTTTTTAAGTATAAAACAAAATATTTATAAGCCAACCAATAGCCTTTATCAATAGCAATATTGCTTTTTCAATATACTTTATAATTATATGTAAGACATCAATTATGACACAAAGCATTGTAAAGATTCGTCTTCATCTTCCTTAAGCCGAGTTTTTCAAATCATTTTTGTTATTTTTACAACAAGATTTACTTTTATGTACAGTCTCGTGAATAAATAAAGTGTTCTCAAATTTATTACCTTAAATCTAAGTTACAGTTGAACGATTGTTCTACTTAAAATAATGCTTTGATTTTTAAATTTACTTTTGACTAGTTTTAAGTAAAGTATGCTGGTTTCATTTTATTTTATAGACTTTTTTTGTACCGATACTTATTTTATAAATAAATTATCGACAAGTCATGCACTGCCTATTTTGTTTTTTAAGTCTTAAACTTGAATTTGTCTTTCACTTTTTGAAATTTTATAAATTCTGTTTTTCGTAGCGGAACGGTGCTGTTTTAGATAGCTAACATGATTGAGAGATCATATAACATGTTAGAGTGAATATCTAAACATGTGATTATCTAAACATATCAGAGTGAGTACCTAAACATGTTAGAGAGAGCATATTAACATGTTTAAGTTAGTATCTAAACATGTTAGAAGAAGCATACAAACATGTTAGAGTGAGTACCAAAACATGTGAGTGAGTACCAAAACATGTGAGTATCTAAACATGTAAGTATCTAAACATGTTAGAGTGAGTACCAAAACATGTGAGTATCTAAACATGTAAGTATCTAAACATTAGTACCAAACATGTAGTAGTATCTAAACATGTTAGAGTGAGTACCAAAACATGTTAGAGAGAGTATCTAAGCATTTGAGTATCTAAACATGTTAGAGTGAGTATACCTAAACATGAAAGGAAGAGCATATTAACATGTTAGAGTGAGTATCTAAACATGTTAGAGAGAGCATATTAACATGTTAGAGTGAGTATCTAAGCATTTGAGTATCTAAACATGTTAGAGTGAGTATACCTAAATATGAAAGGAAGAGCATATTAACATGTTAGAGTGAGTAACAAAACATGTTAGAGAGAGCATATTAACATGTTGGAGTGAGTATCTAAACATGTGAGTATCTAAACATGTTAGAGTAAGTACCTAAACATATAAGAGAAAGCATATTAACATGATAGAGACAGCATTTAGGAAACTACAGACCTGCTGTCATGTTGCCAATACTATCCAACATTTTAGAAAGAGCCATCATAAAAGAGTTTATCAATTTTTAGAAATAATTGGTATTTTAAATGATTGTCAGCATGGTTACAGAAAAAATAAATCAACTATTACAGCCTTGACATATATTACTAATAAATGTCATGAGAGTTTAGAAAGCAAAAAGAAATGTATTGTTGTTGTTGTTGTTGTTGTTGACATGTCAAAAGCATTTGATCTGTTAAATAATTATTTATTATTAAATAAACTAGCCGTGATACCCGAGCTCCGCTCGGCAAATATTTTATTTATCAAATAACAAATTTTAATTATTCAACTCAATTAAGTTGTTAACAGCTGTAACAGCAAGAAAATTTTTTGTTTAAGATGTTTTTGTCTATCTGACGATTCTCAAGCCGTGCTTTATGATTGCTCAGTAAGTTCCAAGTTTTGATAAGTTGACGATAAAAAATGAAATTCTTAAATAATTTTTTTAAATTGATTAAAAAAAATGATTTTTTTTTAAAATTAAAATGGTTTGTTTTGTCGTTTAATGACAACACAATGATAGTCTTAACAAAATAATATGCTATGAATTAAAAACATTTAAGGCAAAATACAAAATTTTAGAATTATATATCTATTATATATCTACACTGTTGCGTTAATTATTGATTTATTCTTTCCTTTGTATCAATATATAAGAAATATTTATTGATTAATAACATGCAAATATATTTGCATAGCTTCCTAAATCATTTGTTGGTTTTGATATATATATATATATATATATATATATATATATATATATATATATATATATATATATATATATATATATATATATATATATATATATATACAGATAAATACATTAATATTCATTATGCTAATTTTTATTATGAAGAATAGACTATTTGATTATATTTTGATTTTATGATTTAAGAAAAAAAAACTATATAGGGCAAAAAATAATCTTATTTCATAATACACTGGTATATATTCATTTTACTTATTGATGAGAGCCCTCAGTAAGTGTTTTAGAAACACCTAGAGCGAGGGCTCCGTCTCTAGTATTCTCTATTTAATACATTTTATTTATTTGTATAAAATATTTAAAAATTTTATAGTGTTTTATATTATATTAGTGTATATATATATATATATATATATATATATATATATATATATATATATATATATATATATATTATATATATATATATATATATTATAATATAATACATGATGCCTATCCCATTATAATCGAATTTTTCTTAAAGGAAATTTGTTAAAAAGATAAGTTATAGCATTTGTCACCAAGTGTCTGTAAGCACGAGCCACCCTTAGCTTCGATCAGTAGTCTGGCCTGTTTTATTTTGTATGGTTTCTAATCATGGCAAGCGTCAAATAAATTTATATTTGAAGTGTTTTTTTTTCTACTTCTACTTCCTGGTCATTGTCCTGCGATATTCAGCTCTGTCAGGACTCGTTGCAGGACGCTCTACAAGTAAATTCATTTATTATCTTTTTAGTCATTGAAAACCTAACTAAAATTGTAAAACCAACTTACAGAAGCTATTCAAAAATGGTTACATTAGTTTAAACTTTGCATGTCCCATTGTCCTATACTTATTTTCTCTTGTAAGTCCTACTTAGCTATCTAAGCTATGTAAGCTTAGATTGCAGGATATATTATTGTTCTTTTAACAATTCATTTAGAATAGTAATGTAGGAGGATACAACTTTAATATCCGTTATTATATAAAATCTACGATTTAGGTTGGATTGATTTTTTTGATCGGGGTTTCTATCCTGAGGTTGGACTGGGTGGTTCCAGGTGACCTGTACTACGATGTGGTCTCGCTTTGCTGCAATCCAAACAAAAAATCCCCATAAATTCCTTTAAAAGAAAAACTTTTATTGTATATCTGGACTATCTAGCAATCTAGTATATAGTAAAATAAGATAAGAGTTTATGGATTACCAGTTATAAGTTGATGTATTAAATAAGAGTTATTTCTCCCTGTGGCGATTACGAGGTGTATCAATTATTTTCAATTTTCCTTCCCTACTAGGTAGCTGTAAAGAAAAGTATAAATCTAAAAAGCTAAGTTTCAACATGTTGAAACATGTAGCAACATGCGTTATTGCATGTTTCAACATGTTGAAACTTGCAGTAACGTGCGTTACTGCATGTTTCAACATGTTGAAACTTGCAGTAACGTGCGTTACTGCGAGCGCCGCACCCTACACTAACCAGTATGTGTCTTGTTACAAGCCTGCTCAAACCTCTATATTAATTTTGTTTAACTAATAATTCTATCTTTTAGTCTTTGCTCAAAGGTAAATTTATTTTATTGATTATTTTAACTACATTTCTGTTCTTATTTGTATACTTTGTATTTTTTTTCTTTCTATGTAGGGTTTTTAATTTTTTTTCGTCTTATGTGTTTAATAGGCACTAATGATGACCTCTTGTTAGGTCAAAAGCGCTCTGCTTTATTGTAAATAAATATAGATGTAGATTGTAGACAAGCTATAGATGTACATATTCGTCTAATGTCAGCTCCAATATCGATTTTTAACGAATGTTTTAAGTTATTTATGACTCAGCAAAATAAGCTATCGTAGTCTGAAAGAACATATTCTGGGCAGCTCAATTAAACCTATAGTCTGATTTTTGTGTCTAGTTCCAACTCTCTAGCACTCTATAAATTCTATAAACACAGTAGGAGTTATTTATAGACACAGGCACACACACACAGCATGATGTAAACCACTCAGAAGTAATGAAAATGCCTAAAACGAAATTTTATGTTGAAACTTAAAGAACGAAAGAATAGAAAGTCTCTTCACAGTTTAAGATATTTATTTACAATAAAGCAGAGCGCTTTCGACCTAACAAGAGGTCATCATCAGTGCCTATTAAACAAATAAGACAAAAAAAATTTAAAATCCTTAGAAAAAAAAATACAAAGTATACAAATAAGAACAGAAATGTAGTTAAAATAATTACAAATAATACAAAGGCAGCAAAACCAATAATACAAAGGTAGCGGGCAATAATACAAAGGCAGAGGACCAAAATTCAAAGGCAGCAAACCAATAATACGAAGGCATCGGACGAAAGGGGTAATTCTTTAAGGGTTGAGCAAATTCATGTTAGTGTTGAGTAGGAGTCGTTGTGAGTATTGTACTTTGTCCTGGCAAGCTATGTTTGGAATGAGATACACATTATCTGCCTGCTAAACATGTGTGTGGGATCACTGATTTTTGAATGGGTGATACATCAATGAGGATACAGTCTTCAAGACCGAGGATGGATTATTATTTCTGGTTTTGTTTATTTTATCCTTGATAGCAGTTCTAAGAAAAAAAAACAATTAAATAAATAAATTCTTAATTTTAAAGCATTTTAACCAATCAGGATATTTAACCTAAGGGAGCAACCTCAGGTAGATCCTATCAGCTAACCTCTAATTAATTGATAAAAGTATGTGAAATCCTATTTTTTAAGTACTATTCCCGCAGTGAACCCCGGACCTAGTGCTTCTTGGATCTCAGCCCGTATTAAAGCCGTATTGAAATGCCTAACACTTGTTTTGTTATTAAACATCCCGTTCTGCATTACCTGGTATTCTCGTCAACTATAAGAGGTAAAATTATAAGAAAAAGTCAAAATCTCGATAAAGTCATTAATTCATAAATATGTTTTTTGCGTAAGAGTCTAATCAAGTAAGACTGGATCGATCTAGTATTACCTAACGCACAATCTATGAAACAAAAACTGATGCATAAACAGGAAAATAAGAGTCATCAAAAGAATTTTCCAATTATCTGCATAACTGCCAGGTGTGAAAATAAAAGACGTCAGGCCTAAAGGATCCGGAGTGGGAAAGTGTATGCGTAACTTGCCCAGGTATATGGAGCGTAAGGAAAACCTAATACTCGGCTCTGGTTGGTCGGTTCGTGGTAGGGGGCCCCCTGTACTTTTGTACTCTGCACTCCGTACTCACAGTCCTTTTAGTCCTGATTTATGCTCAGAGTTAGTACTTACTAACAAACATATCAGTATTGTAGTGATAGCCGAACATGTCTTCTCTTCATGCGGCTCTATTATTAGTAAGTGACAGAGATTTAGTGTTTAAGTGATATTTACTCAGTGTACCGCGTCTCCCCGAGTTACTTAGCAGTGCCAGCTCTTTCTTCAGTGGATTACCCTCATTTTGTGATATATTTTATTATTATTATTTGGTTATAATTTGGTTACAACTTAATTTTTAAGTTAAAACCACTGCAATTTTTAACAACTTAAAAATTGTATTTGTTCAGATCGGTTTGTCTTAGATCTAAAAGTCGAATAAATCTAATATTTCTTATCTGATAATCTTATACGTAGTTTTTCCGTTAATTTTTCTCAACCAGTTGCATAGGGAAAATATAATGATTACATAAAAATCCATAACCGATAATTTGCCTCAATTATCAGATTACATGGTTTGGGTTGCGTTATGCTCTATTGTGGTTGTACTGATTATGTTACCGATGTGAAGGCTAATAACTAGGTACCACAGTATATAATATATAATATATAAGTATTATCACAAACATAATATAATGCTTTAAAGAACAAAAAAAAAAGAAAAAAATATACAAAACATAATTTAGAAAAAAATAATAAGACAAAAATAATTTAAAAAAAAATTATGTGACAAAATAGTATAGTTACAAAATTGGAAAAACAAAAGCAAAGATTAAATAAAATACTTTACTATGGTACAAATCATAAGTATAATATATATTTATACTGCATCTATATTTATTAATAATATTCATAAATATTATTTTTTCAATATTATTCATAGTTTATATTTATACTATGATTTTACTGTAGTGCTTAAGATAAGTTTAATCTTGCCAAAAACTACTTGCGTGGTAAAAAAAACTCCCCGCCTAGTTTTTGGTCCAAAAAAGTAGGGAAATCAACTTTTCTGCCCTGCCAAGTCATGTCCGTTTTGGTTAGAGACGGTCATAGGCGTTTCAAAGTGAAGTTGCTGGGATAGCAATACTAAGTGGCATTATTAAAATTGAGAGGAAATCATCAGCTTTATCTCCTAAGCGGCGAGCCAGCATTGTAAACGAGTTATAAATCTTCTTTGGCTATATTTTAGGATATCAAACGATTCAGGTGTTCGTGGATATTAATCATAACAGATTTTAGCAGTTGTCATAATTGCAGCAGTTTTACTTACCTGCATAGATCCAGGAATAAACACAAGAAATGAATGAATAATACAATGAGAGTACGATATAGTATAAATTGTTTGACATCTAAAAAATATAATAGCAAAAGAGGCCAATTCCTTGGCGGGGAGTTTTTTTTACCACGTAAGTGGTTTTTGGTAAGATTTCATGACTTTTTGTACAGCTTCTGTTTTATGTAAAAACAGAAGTAAGCAAGACACTTGTAGTAGATAAAGCTGTAAAGGGTTTCAAGGTATTGTATAAATCACTCTTCAGGTCTGTTTTCTGCGGCACGTACATCATAGGAATTATGAATTTAGGATTTATTGATACAGGTATTTTAAAAGGCATCAGACAAATCCAATAGTTCTCAAACACCCTAATCCATTCAGTAGTAATGAGTACAGGTGGGTCAATTTATATAAAAGTAGCGTTCGTTAGCTAAGTTTCTAGCTCCGTGTTTAGCATAGGAACGTCGAATTTGAGATTATATCAGGTATGGCTACGCACGAGAATAAGACAAATCCAAAATGTCCTCACACATCAAAAGTTCAGTAGTTTAGGCAGTAGGTGCCTCAACGTATAACACTACCGTTCGCTAGCTTAGTTTTTCGCTCCGCGTTCAGAGTAGGAACGTCAAATTTGAGGTTTTTTAGGTAGGAAATGAGCATAAGACGAATCCATAAAGTCTTCATACGTAAATCCATTCAATAATTTAGGCTGTAGGTGCGACAACTAAAAGTGCAGGAAGAATAAAAATAAGAAGTCAAAAATGTCATTTTCAAACCTATTTTTCTTTACTTCTACAAGGGCGATTTGAATATTTTTTTATTTTTAATTCACAACGGCACTCCCTTTAAAAATATTATAATATTATTTATGTGCGCATAGCCGTTTACACGCTACAGACCCTCAAAAACCCTACTTTGTTGCGTACAGTATAATATACACTGGCAGCTTTATTGTGTTTTTGACTTTTTTACTGACTAAGCAGGGTATTCTAACTGTTCTTCTGGACTTGGCGGGGCGGAACGCTGCTGCGTTCCTAAATATACATATTTATACTAAGCTTGGTACTATGGTACATAATATTAGTATAATACATTACACTTATATGTATCATACTTATACCGTGTCAGATACTATAATAGTATATTGTATAAAACATACTTATACTATGCCAGGTACTATTACATATTATATGTATAATATACATAACTTTTTTGTAATTACAAACATATAATGTAAATAAAATGATAGAAAATTATTATTCTTATCAGTATTCGAACGTAGGTACTTAAGCTTTGAGCACTTTAAGAGCTCAAATTAACTCAAGAGCGTTTTTATCAAGCTCAGAGCCCCAAAAGCATCAAAAAACGACACCTCACTCCAAATTTTCATGTTTATCGACTTCCTGTTAAGAGTTTTCGGTAATTTACTACAGTTTTTTTGACTATTGGTCACCTTACTTGGTCGTATTGACTTCGGACTAGTTTTATTCGATTCGACGACACCTCATTCGTTTTTTTTATTTACAATCCATAATTTTGGTTTCCGGATGGTTACTATCGGTTGTCCTACTTTTTGGTCACTCCGTATCGATTTGAATCAGCACAAATAAATATTTATTTGTGCGTGCATATAATTTGTGTATACATAGTACGATCAAAGATTCTTAAGATAAAGTTAACAACTCGATAGATCAAATATTTATTTAAGATCATTGAATATCAATTTTGTTTGTTATAAGCGATATAATTATTTTTTTAAATAATAATAGTTATTTATGCCATAAGGCTGAGAAGTGTGTCTCTATGCAATTAGATTTACCGACAAGCGAAGCGAGTCGGGAAAAATTGCCAAGACATAAAGACATTCTCAGCCGGATGGCATACACTATTTTTTTTTGAGGTAGCACTCATTAAATAAACTGCGCTATATATACTTAATTGAAAAAAAAACGTCCAATTAACTCCATATTATCGTCGTCATTGAATTCATCCATAGCTTCACACTTTTACTCAAAAATGTAAAAGCTTTACAAATAAACACACAAAAATTGACAATTAGAACACTTTTTTAAAAAAAATAGTCTACGAACAAAAACAGAAACAAAATGAACGTTTTTAAAGAAACCTCATGAGGGTTTTACACAGATTGTTTTTTTGAACACGCTACATTACAGTAATGGCGGCAATATATGAATTACTTTTACGTCCTAGGAGTTTTTTTTTACATTCATTATTGTCCTCGGAGGTGAAAAGTACTAAATAACCTCCTATAACAATAATGATTGGCTTCTCATCCTAAAAACGGTCCAATACGTACTACCTCAAAAAAAAAAATATTTTGTTAAATAAGTTATATGTTAGACTATTATAAAGTTTTATGTTTTAACGTTCCAAGTTATAGTAAAGTATGATTCAAGTTCAAGTTATATGTTATAGTAAAGTATGATTCAAGTTCAAGTTATATGTTATAGTAAAGTATGATTCAAGTTCAAGTTATATGATTCTTGTAGATGCTTTGTTATTTCTTTCTTGCACGTTTTACTTTTCCTCATTCTCATGTACATTAGAATACATCCGAAGTAATAAAGGTTCAGAGCTCGCTGTATTACTATAAGTATATTTGCATATAGAGCTTGCTTTGCTCATAAGATGGCAGAAATATACAATTAGAATTATTAAATAGGATTAATTATACATGCTCAAAGCTTAATCCACTAGCAAAATTGCTAAAATATAAAATTAGGTTTATTAAAAACGACTCGCTGCCTAGATTGCAATAAATTTATACGTAAAATTAAGAATGATGACTATACAAATATATGGAACTGAAGAAATAAAGCCAATATATCTGTAGTGGCTCTCTTCGCTCTCTAGATTGCCAAAAATATATATGCAAACAAATGCAATAAGATTCGGATAGCTCCAATATTGGTAAAAAATAATTTTAGGTACATAGAATAGAATAGAATAGATGTTTTTTATTTACATACTTATATATTTAGTACAAAAGTAAATAAAATTCAATATACATAATTGATGTATTTTATTATATTATATTAGCGTACCTTAAAAGAAATATAATTTAAAAAAATCGGGTACGGGGTACCTCGGAACTTTTCCTCATAACATCGGACTCGCTTCGCTCGTCCTCAGAATATACGATTTACCAAAATTATACTGCAGCATGTCCACACAGCTCTGACCATGCTCAATGCTAATTAATTTTTATGATCCAACAAAAATTATAGATATAAATGTCCTATTGAAAAGAAACTCAGTGTACTTATTTATTAAGTAAATGTATACACTTGTACCAAATTTAAACTCAATCGGACCATTTTCTGATTTTTCACAATTTAAAAAAAAAAAAACGTATATATGTCATTCGATAAAAAGTAAACTAATGCTGATAATGAGATCTTATACATAGCTACATGCGTGCGGAATTTCAATCTGATCCCATCATTTTTCCACGTTTTATGAGCCATTATTGCGGGTTAATGACGTAATAAAAAAAATATTTTCCGAATAGCACAACTACAGCGGTAGACTGATTTTTGCACGAAGTTATAACTCTCTAGCATGAATACACTATGAGCTACGATGATAACAGACACACATACATACAGACAGATAACTTTGTAAAAAAAAACACTCAGAAGGCCTTTAAAACACCTTAAACGGTTAATTCCGGTTTCATCCCGGATTCGGATTTTTTTGCAAACACAATACTTTACAATGCTAAGAAAACGATTTACTAGGTAAACATATTTACTACTTATAATTTTAAAATATGAAAACAATGAAATAAAATATTAAATAATAAAAAATAAAAAAAATAAATTTGTTTACTTAGTTTTTAATATTTTTTGTAACTTACTTTTTTCTATTGAGAAACTGTTCTTCAGTGTAATAAGTATCTTCTAAAATAAGCTTTTTAACATTTTTTAAGCTTCTTAACATTTTCTTAACTAGTTTTATTATCTACTCAATTCTTTACACTATATTCTAAGTTATTATACAATATAACGCTATTGTATTTACTAGTGTTTTCATAGTAATTTGTCTTATGTTTTTTATTTTTATAATTCTTTTTGTTTCTAGTCTTATAAATATGATTGCCAAGAAAATATTCAAAATATACTAAATTATTTCTTGCATGCTTTAAAAATTCCAATATATATAGCGAAGTACATATTATTAGTTTTCTTTCTTTAACAATTTTTTGCAACTAGTTCTTAATTTCTTTTTAAAACTTATGCGTAGCATTCTTTTGTAGCCTTAAGATTTTTATTGCTGAAGGAGATTTCCCTTACAAGATAATCTTATAAAGTTTTGACTGAAAAAGACCAAAATAAAGATTAATTGATTTTTTTCTCTGACAATGATCTTTTGAATGATTTAATTAAATAAATAGATTTCTAATTTTTTTAGTTAGAGATTCTATATGTATTCTATATGCTCCCAGTAAAGTTTGTTATTTAATGCCATGACCTAATATTTAACCATGTTATTTTCTTTTAATTTTTCATTGCTTATATTTATGAATAGATTTTTTACTAATTTTAAAATAAATATATTCAGTTTTATTTAGGTTCATTTTTATTTTGTTTATTAATGCCCACATAAATAGCTTATTTAATTCAATATTTATTTTATTATTTAAACATTTCTTTATATTTTCACATTTATTATGATTTTGATCTTGAGCTTTAACTATGTCATTTATATATAATATAGGGTCCCAAATAGAGCCTTAAGGAACTTTTCTATTTATTTTTCGTTTAGTGAATACATACTAAAGTGTTAGCTCCGCTTGCTAGATATCTGTAAACATGCGTGAATGTCAAAATTGAGGCTCGCTTCACTCGCAAAATTACTAAAAAGTAATTTTAAAACATGAAAAAAGGGCTCACTTAGCTGACTAGATTGCTATAAACATATGTGTGAATGTTGGAAAAGAAGCTCACATCCCTTACAATATTGCTAAAGTATATTACATAATACGTTAAAAGAAGCACGCTTTGCTTGCTAGATTGTTTAAATTAAAAATTATGTGTAGTTATAGAGGCTTGCTTTGCTAGCTAGGTTGTTAAACAATTATTTTATATGTTTGAAGGAACTCGCTTCACTCGCTAAAGGTCTTAATATTACAATTTTTGTCAATACACTAACATTTAGTTTAGCAAATCCCCTACTCCTGTGGTTTTCTGGACTCCTATCTCTGACTTTTGTCAAAGGATGCTAAAAACTAAACCCGCAGGACATTACTGATTACTGAACTTGGGAGCTTTGACCCCCCTCCCCCCCTCCGGAAAAATCCAGCGGATACCCATGGCGTGTATGCTTGTGTGTTTGTACATGTGACGATCAAATTTATTATCAGTGATGTCACATGACTTAGTATAAACAACTTATTTATTCAATGGTATATTATCCTTGATTAAGTAAGTTGTTTATACTGTCATGTGACATCACCAATAATAAATTTGTTCGTCACACACGATAACTGGCGTAAAAAAAATTAACCGTTCAATGAAACTTGGTATACATGAAGTATGAAGAGTATAGTTTTTTGGTTATAGCAGGGACAGTATTTTTAAAATGGTAGTCAATATGGTGGACTATATAAAAAGTATTTTTATTTTATTTTTACAATTACTAAGTAGTAGGCTGGAAGCCTGTATAAACTTGAAATATAAAATAACAAGAAAGTATACAAGTAAGAGGTACAAACATCTAAATAAAAAATAAATAATTCAAAAACACCAAATATTTAAAAAAAATTGAAAATAAAAATCTAGAGTACTTTGGTATCTTTGAAAAAATTTGGTAACATAAATTTTATAAATTTGACCGAAAAATCGTATTGTATATAATTGAAAAGCTCTTAAAGAGCATTTAATGCATTCTATCGAGCGAAGCAAACTCCTTTCTAAGTTTTTGCGTATAAGCGTCTGAATTTACAGCGAGTGAACCGAGCCTCTTTTTATTGAGGCATTTTACGTGTATATTAATTGCATTCTAGCGAGCGAAGCGAACCATTTTTAATCAACTCAATACCGAGCTCAGCGAGCGTAGTGAGCTTCAATAAAAATATTTCTCGCAAATCTTTATTGCATGTAGCGAAAAAAGCCTCTAAAAGTACGCCCAATTTTTTTTAAATTAGGCAAAAATAAATTATCAAATCATCTGTTCCTGTTGTCAGTTATTTGTATTATAAGCACTCTTTTGACGTGAGTTCCTCAAGCAAAGCATTACTAGTAAGTATTTAGTTACCTTTAAAAAAATTTCTACAATTGATTGTTTAAAGAACACTGCGAAGGTTAAGACATTAAAGTCTATAAAAATATCATTAGTGCTCTTCGATAGAGGTCTAGACAAATTAGTTTTTATGATTATTTTATACTTTTTCTCATTTTTACCGTAGGTATATGGGAAAATTAAATTTAGTTAATTTAATTAATCTATAAAGGTTATTTCCGTAAATTTTATGTCGAAAAAAATGTATTATAAAGGTCGAAGTTTGCATTTGTTTCTCGCTGGTTACGGCAGCATACTGAGAGGACAAGACTAGAGATGATCCGTACCTTAAGTTTATCTCTATCGTTCTATATTTCGTTCGCAATACAACAGTATATTGTACATATTTTGCCAGTCAATGTCAGATACAATAATATTGTACAGATTTTGCCAGTCAATGTCAGATATAATAATATAGTACAGGTCAGATATGTACAGATTTTGCCAGTCAATGTCAGATACAAAATATTGTACAGATTTTGCCAGTCAATGTCAGATATAATAATATAGTACAGATTTTGCCAGTCAATGTCAGATATAATAATATTGTACAGATTTTGCAAGTCAATGTCAGATACAATAATATTGTACATATTTTGCCAGTCAATGTCAGATACAATAATATTGTACAGATTTTGCCAGTCAATGTCAGATATAATAATATTGTACAGATTTGCCAGTCAATGTCAAAACAATAATATAGTACAGATTTTGCCTGTCAATGTCAAATACAATAATATTGTACAGATTTTGCCAGTCAATGTCAGATATAATTATATTGTAAGATTTTGCCAGTCAATGTCAAATACAATAATATAGTACAGATTTTGCCTGTCAATGTCAAATACAATAATATTGTACAGATTTTGCCAGTCAATGTCAGATATAATTATATTGTACAGATTTTGCCAGTCAATGTCAAATACAATAATATAGTACAGATTTTGCCTGTCAATGTCAAATACAATAATATTGTATGTAACTCCCTGAGTTGCAAACAAATCAAAAATATATTATAAAATTATAAATTATAATAAATTTATAAAATTAAATATAATAAAAATTTTCATCTTTTATTATATACAATAATAAAAGACAATAAGTTCTAAAGTTAATTTAGAACTTTTTCCTGAGCAATATGGTACCTGAGGCGAAGCAGAGGGAGCCAGTAAATAAAACTCTCGAGCGTAGTTTATTTATTTCCCATGTGAAACCGACAGTAGCTTTATTGCCAAAGGGTAAAGAGCGGTTTAATCCTATTAAACCCTCTTTGCTCTTCTGCTTCGCCTGAGGAACCATGTTGCTCAGGAAAAATTTCTAAATAACTACAAAATAATAAGAAATGGATATTTTTAATTTATACTAAAAATTAAGTATCACATAGTTTGATCAACGTTTACTAATTTAAAAAAAACAATATTTAATTTCAATATAAATTTATACAATTAAAAATTAATTATTTTCATTTAAAAGCGTGAATAAATAATAAAGATAATTTGTCGATAAACTCAACTTTCTTTCATTAAAAATAATAACAATAAATTACAAATATAATTAGTAATTATCTATACAAAAAACGCACCACCTCGAGGAAATAGAAAAAAATACGAATTATTACTGTTAACCGCAAAGTTTGTAAAGATAAAATAAATAGTAATTATTAAGTATGAGTAATAATAATATGAGAAAATACTCGACTTCACAGCTGCATCTGATAGTGGTAGGAAACCATCCTCCTCCAGGCACTTAGCTCATTACATAGCTTTTACCTGTTTAACTTTTTCTTTCCGTATAGCTCTGTGGAACTAAGGTCAGGTCGTACAAATATGTACTATAGTATTCGTTATTCCTCTAGATGGTTACTGTCTTATAACAAATTAAGCCAAAAGAAAGGATTAAAGAAGAACAAATATAAAAAAAAAAAATAAAAGGGATAAATTTATAGAAAAGGGACTTCTATCAGTTGTCCTTATTCTATGTAAGTACCCATAGGGCGACAGTATGGACAAACAATTGATTATAAATAAAGTCATATGACCTATAATATATGGTCTATATTAGAGCATAGTTTAATAGAGATTCCGTCAGAGCAAAATGCACCATTCTTAAGTGGCATAAGAAAAGGAATTTGCTAAGTATTTTGTAACTGTAGATGGTTTGTCTAGTTTTATTTTAGTTAAATTTGAAATGTGATGATGTTCCCAATTTAAGTATTTATCTATATAGACTCTTATATAGTTTATCTATATAAAGTATTTAAGGAGTCTATATATGTTATTTACTTTATCTATTGTAGATTCAGTTAATTTATGAAACATTTGATTACTGGTTGAGTAGCAAGTTCGAAAAGTTTATTTGTAATTTTCAGAAGGTTCACCTCTCTGGTCATACGAGAAAGCAATATAGTTTGTTGTGCTTCCTAGATGATTGGGAGTATATATATATATATATATATATATATATATATATATATATATATATTATATATATATATATATATATAATATATATATATATATAAAAAAATATAATATATATATATATATATATATTATAGATGTGTGTGTATGTGTTTATGTACGTATTATTTCTAGCGGCGAATCAAATAAAACCAGTTCGTATTCAATACGTGAAAAATCGCAAATAGTGGACATCACGTGAATAAGCTTATTTTTTACGAATTTTACATAGAAAATGCGCAAAAACATTTTATTGTTTTTATTATTTTAATTAGCGTAATTGCTCTGCAGTACCGATTTTGGAATGATGGCCATAGTTTTATATAACCTGTGAGATAAGTATGCGCAATTTTTTTTTTTTTTAAATAAAAGTATAATTGAATAAATTATACTTAATAAACTTAAAGTCAATGTTACTTAATAAAAGTAAAGTCAATTAAAAAAAAATAAAATAAAAGATGCGGATAAATCTGACTGGGGACATCGGGATTTGATAATGTTATGATAGATAGTACTACGCTCCAATTTATAGGGGATTTCGGGCCCTATTTATAGGTAAAAGATACAGCACAACTCCAACTGGGGGCCCCGGGACTAGATGGTGTTAAGAGAGAATATACTATGGTCTAATTTGTCCTCATTTATAGATAATATATACTAGCAAGTCTAACAATAATAATATTGCGACTTGATAATGTTCAGGTAGACTATACAATGTTTTAATTGAGTCCCATTTGTAGGTAATTTGGATAAAGCACAGCTAAGTCTGAGGGCCCTACCATTGGATCATATTATGATTGACTTCACTTATATGTTATAATTTAATAAAAATACATAACCCTTCCTCATACAAAATATGGGTATGATCTCCATTCAATTAAATAAAATAATAAAGGTCAACAACATATTTTACGTCAACTTTTTGGGGGTCTCTAACTTCCTATTGTATAGTAGTACTTACTTTGAAAACACTTCACAATATTGATATTAAAAATATCATTATCAATTTGACATTGCGTGAGTTGAAACTTACAGATTAAGACTTACACGGCAAGATAAAATAAACTGTGATTATTTTACTAAAAGAGTATAAAGATATTAATCTTTAATTAACTTCAATTTTTAAGTCCTCAAAGGAATAATTAAAGATTTGTTGTTTGATAAATGATGATGCGGCTTGATGATGCAGTTTGATGTCAATCATAATAATCTGCCGAGAAAAGGGCGCAAGTCGGGGAAATATGATGTTTCCGTGTTCTGAATGCTCAGTTTTACTATTAGTATTAGCATTGTACAGCTTAATTAATAGTTGTTTGGTCCTAGTTAACGGCTTCCTGAAGACCCAGAAGCATTTTCTTTTGTTTTAATGCCCATAAAGCAGTCAGGAATATTTTGCAGTAGTAAGATCCATATCTTAGTGTATAAATGAATGTAAATGATACACCAAGAGTTACTTAATTAACAAGTGAAAGGACCTCACTGTCACTTTCATGTCGATATGTGAACGCGGATGAGTGAGCAGGTGCCGCACGCCCTACGCTATCCGCTACACTACGTAACACGATTTTCTAATAATCTTCTTCTTTATCTTTACACTTGGACTGATTTCAATGTCTTTGTTTGAAATGGTGTAAAACCTGATGGTTTTAAGAGTGAAATCAGTCAAAAGGTTTGGGGGAAGGTGTCTCAGTCCAAGCAGGAGAAGGCAGCATTGGATCCTGCTTGGAAAGATCCAAGCAGGAGAAGGCAGCATTGGATCCTGCTTGGAAAGATCCAAGCAGGAGAAGCAGCGAAAGATCCAAGCAGCAGCTGCTTGGAAAGATCCAAGCAGGAGAAGGCAGCATTGAATCCTGCTTGGAAAGATCCAAGCAGGAGAAGCAGCATTGGATCCTGCTTAAAACGATCCAAGCTCGACTTAAATCGTTTTAGGGGGCAACCTCAAGTATCGTGGCCCAGCATACAGTCATAGGACTGTACGAGTATAGACTCGTATAGGACTGTATGCTGATTATACGAGGAATCGTATAATTATCTAGGGATGTTTGTCGCCTTATCTCCCCTCCTGATTATATTATAATTTAAAGTTGACTGTTGCAGATTCGATTGTTTCTATGTATAAACCGAGGTAGAGCGCAAGACAAAAAAAAACCAATCCTATCTTTTCCAAAATTGTAATGGCAAATGATACAAAAAGTTCTCAATAAAATACTACTCCTAAAAAACCCCCTAAATTTCCATAGACACTCAATTACTTTGCCCAGTTGAAAAATAAAAATAAACTCACAACATAACAGCTGATAAAAAAATAAAAATAACAAACATAAATCAGCTGTCTCTGACATTGATTATGAAGTTTGAATTAAAAATCTGGCAATATAATAATACGGCAATAGCCTTGATCTTATGCCACACAAATGGTCAATATTATTGTATTTATATATAATTTGTACTTTAAGTATTATAAACAGGTATTTAGATATAAATAAAATATTTATTTATTTATTATTTATAGTAGACGCTCCAGCATAGATAAACAATATTAACATAGATGGTTCACTCCCGAGTGTAGTAGGAACACTCAATTGACAAGTTTGTATTTATGATTTAAGTTTATTTATTTATTTATTATTTATTTATTAAAAGTTGCCAATCGTTTAGTAAAATAAAATAAAAGTAAACAAAGATCTATGGTATGCTGTAGTATTCGCGATGTATTTTTGTTTTTCAAAACTTGGGGGCGCGAAGCAGCACCATTTTTTTCTTAAAAAAATAGCAATAATTCATTTTTAGTGTTTTAGACTTAACATTTAATTTTGCTATCTGAATATAACATCTCGGGTTGGCGCAAACGGATAAGTAAAGGAAACAAACACAAATTGAAACTCTGACATTAGAGGTTCAAATCCAAGGGTGGACGACAATATGGGTGAAGTAAGAGTGAAATATTAAAGTTTCCACTTTTTACCAATTTATACGAAATTCTTATAGAGCTTTCTTGGGATCACTCATCCATCGACTCCTCATCATTCTAGCGCTAAAAAGCGGATGGAAAGACTTGATTACCCTCTACTGCTCGTTGTTTGGTTGAATAAAAATAAATAAATAATAGTGTCAGAAATAAAAATATCTGACAGATTCACGCTGTCTCCACTAGACTGCACTACTTAAGCCTCCTGCATCCCATCAACTATTTTTAAAAAAAAATCTTTGAGTGAGCCATCTATGTTAATGTTGTTTATCTATGCGCTCCAGAGGTTCTTTGGATGACTGGAGGACAATGACCCTCCTTTAATATTTTTGACAATATATTCAAACCCTCCTTCGGATAATTATATGACAATATCCCTCCTTCAGGAGGGTTATTGTGCGAGAGTCACCTAGGAAATGTAACGAGCAAAATGCAATGCTACATCTGGGAACGGTTCCATCATTCGACATTCGTCATCATTGATGGCTCAAAATAATGTCATGTCCCACTCTGTTTCGTTACGTCTAACTCATCAGGGCGTCGACAGTGCCTGAACTCAGTCTGACCTTCAATTAATTCCAAAGAATATAATGTGAATTATTTACCAAAGACGAGCTGTGCTCTCTTACCGCCATCATGCATGGCAAGCAAAACATATATCATTTGATACTACCGAGTTTTGCAAAACATGAATAGTTGACACAATTTAAATCTCTCGCACAATTATATTGTGTCAACTATTAATGTTTTGCAAAACTCGGTAGTATCAAATAATATTGGTAAAATAATTTTGTGTGATCGGAGGGAGGGGATTAGGGGATGCTGAAAGGTTTGCCAGAGTGTAAGTTAACATAAAGTGCACCATTTTACCAGAATGTTTGTATTATATTAGTTAAACCATGACTACAATCTTCATGTACCGCTTCTTTTTAACGAATGATTAGAATTTGATAAGGCGCGTTCGAATATCCACGGCCTTCTAGCACATTGGATCACCAACAAACTTTTTTATAACTTTTTTTTCAAAATTTTCAGTAATTAGCCGGATTTGGGATAAATGAAGCCTATTTCCATAATCTGCACGCTCTTTTGGTTAATTTCAAAGAGTATTCACATTCACTCAACGATTTATTTTTAATCTAACTTGGTACATACATAACAACTGTTAGACGTCAATGTTAACAAATATGACATGTCAAAATATAACACAAATCAGATAGATAACATTGACGTCTAACAGTAGTTATGTATGTACCAAGTTAGATTAAAAATAAATCGTTGAGTGAATGTAAATACTCTTTGAGATTAACCAAAAGAGCGTGCAGATTACGGAAATAGGCTTCATTTATCAGAAATCCGGCTAATTACTGAAAATTTTGAAAAAAAAGTTATAAAAAAAGTTTGTTGGTGATCCAATGTTCTAGAAGGCCGTGGATATTCGACCGCGCCTTATATGAAATAAAAATAAAATAAGCAACAATCTTACATTTTCGCACCAGAAAGGCAAAATACTTATTTTAAAAAAAAATTAAGAGTGGTCTCACTGGGCTTTAGTTTCAATAGGAGTCAAAGAAAAAGGGTAAATTAAGGGAGTTACATGCAAACACAAAACATTGTGCCTATTGGCACTCTGTCTAATTATGAACAAGCTGACTTTCGTTCAATTACAATTAATGCGTTTCTTAGGGATACTGTAAACTGAGTTTACTGCTTACTCGTTTGTAAAACGAGTAATAAGCCGTGTTGCTACGCTTTAGTTCTAAAGCGTAAACTGGAAACGTGAACCAGAAATGGATCTTTTCTCACGTAAGCAAGTATTTCATTGTACATTGGCCGGGGCTCGGACCACCGTGCCAGACTTATTTTCTAGGTATAATCTTTCAGATTTCCAACCTGGTATCTTAGCTTTGATTATTTTGAGTGATAGTATTGACTTCAGACTGTTTTTATTCAACTCAGAGCCTCAAAGCAATCACCAACGACACCTTACTTGAACATTTTTTACTGCTTTTCCGGTTATTTACCTATTTGACTTTCATTGACTTTTTGGTTTTATTGACTTGGGACCAATTTTATTCTACTCAGAGTCACAAAACTTACTGAAAACGACACACACACACAAGATTCCATGTTTACCGAGCGTATTTCATGGTTTCTGGATTTTCACCAGGGACTTTTTTCAATTTTTGGGTCATATTAACTACAAACCAGTTTTATTAGATTCAGCTTTCCATAAAATACTTATTAAAATAAAATTCTCGGTGAAAAAATTTCAACAAACCGGGTTATTGACGTAATTTTTATTTTGACGTAAATTTTTTATAGTCTTATACATGGATTCATGCGTGCCTTGACACATAAGTTTGTCTTATACATGGATACATGCATGCCATGACACATATGTTAGTCTCTCCATCATACATGGATGTTACAGTCTTATACATGGATACATGCGTGCCATGACACATATGTTAGTCTTATACATGGATGCATATGACACATATGTGGATAAATGCGTGCCATGACAATATGTTAGTCTATACATGGATAAATGCGTGCCATGACACATATGTTAGTCTTATACATGGATAAATGCGTGCCAAGGCTGAATCCGTCGCAACATTTATACACGTTTTAATGTGTTGCGGGTTTATGTCGTTAAAAATAATTATTTCCGAATAGCACAACTAGACCTATAGACTGATTTTTAACAAAGTTTCAACTCTCTAGCAAAAATATACTGGGAGCTACGATGATAACAGACACACACAAACAACTTAGAGAAAACTACTCAGGAGGTCGTAATAAGACCTGTAACGTATAATTCCGGAAATACAGTTTTAGATATTTTTGCCAACACAATACTTTTTTATATACTTACGCTATAAATAAGGATAAGTACAAATATATGCCATTTATTATTATTAATATAACTAGTGAAGTGAATTAATTTTCAATCGTATTATTAATGCATGTAATTCAGCGTAATCTAGCGAGCCATGCGATCCTCTTTTTCAATATTTAAACAAAAACATGTATGTAATCTAGCGAGCGAAGCGAGCCTTTTTTATTCGTAATTTTAACAAATGAAATCTAGCGAGCAATTTAATTTGAGCCCCTTTTAGAATGTAAAAGTTTAAATATTCGCAGTCAATTAGCTATTCTCTATTTACTCTACTTAGTAAATGAAACGATTCTGTTTTTAAATATTTTTATTTAATGCATTCTTCAGACGTGAGTTCTTGATGCAACGCATTTTTCGTGACTAGATAGTTATAAGATTTTTACTATGCAGAGAAATACATTGATTGTTACATTATTTCTTCTCGTCTCGATAATTTAATGTTACTTTAGAAATCGTGCACTAATGAGACACCTGGTATTTTGAATTATTTATTGCAATATTTCAATCTTAACACAGAGCATTACGAAGCAAAGCATCTTCATATAATATTTTGATCGAGCTGCTTATTCTTATTATCATAGAATTAGACCAAGGATGTTGAATAAAGGGGATAACGCATTAAGGAACATTTCTGACCCCATAGAAGTTGTAAGAGATAGAGAAATAGGAGCAAACTTACCTTCCCTTAGGTTATAATTAAAAAAGGCGCCAAACATACAATTCTTGGTTGTCGAGTTTGCTTCTCAACTTTCTTCAGTGCTTTCGTTATTGTTACATTTGGTGCTTGTCAAGTCATTTGTGCTTATATTTTACATTTTGGACTCTAGGTAGCCACTTTAGTGAGAGTAATTGAAGCTTTAACGTTTACTTTTCGTAGAGTAAGTTAAATGTGTTAATATTTTGTCTCTTTTTAGTCTAGTGAAATGTTTTGCTAGTTTTCAAGATTCAATTTTGGTTTTATTGTTCTTAATTTACTTTAATGTTGTTAATTTTAAGCAATATTAACAAAAAACAGTTAAAAAGTATGAACTTTTTTCAATTTGTTTATAACCTTCGCAAGCAAAACAATGGGAAACCCATTGAGAGTAAAGTTTGCCTCTAAATTTTAAGACCTGCGCTGTTATAAGGATCATAAGCATGCGCAGTTTGTACCAAGCATGTGCAGTTGGTTTTTGACGTGTGTTTCGTGTTTCTTTCTTCTCTATGTTTTGATTTTCGATGGGGTCACTTTGTTGAATGGCAATTCGACTTAGTGCGTCATCCCCTTTATTCAACATCCTTGAATAAGACTGATGATAATACAATGAAACGTCGTATGTTTGTGAAACATTTATAGTAGTATATGTGTAAATGAGGAAAAGTCAATATTGCAGTCCAATCTAAATACTATATGAAGATGTTTCATAATTTTTAATAATAATAATAATAATAATTCAAAATACCTGGTGTCACATTAGGGCACAGGTAATGTTACATCAAATGTAACATTTCCAATGTTACATTGATTGTATTTTCAGTTATTATAAGTTTTTAAGATGTCTTAAGTTTTCCTGTCACCTGTTTACAGGGGCTAGTGGTATGGAATATAGGTCTGATTGTATCCACTCAACCAGAAAATGAACCAACAACAACGACCAATGCACCGGTTCTTCAACATGCTGAACGCAGGATGGGTCTTGATGTAGATGATAATTTAGCTGATAGCACTGGATTGACGAGTTACAGCAGTGTGGTTATTCATCACCCTGGAAGCCACAAGGGACAGACGACGTCGCAGTGGACCATTGAAGATCACAACACTTCCCCGAACCAGCGGAGTGTCGAGGTATTTTCTTTGATGACATGTTTATTGGAGGATTTAATTGAGACTAACACAATTACACGAGTCTCAACTTTATTCCATCAATTTTTAATCATATAATAGAAACCAAATTTATTACCAGTTTTTGTTTTTTACTATTTCTCTTTTGATAGGCTCCATAATGCACCCTTAGATTATAGCATAGAGATATATTACTACAGAGGCCCAAAATTGATTCAATTTTAAAACATCGAAAAAATAACCTGACCACCTTCGACTATCAATATAATCAAATAAACAGAACAAAATAACGGTGACTTAGATAGTAGAACGCTGAATATACAAATCAAACACAAAAAATGTGCTGAAAGTCGAAAATAATTGATTTATTATAACCTCACCTTACTCTTAAAAAATGTTTTAATGAGGTTACACAGAGCCCCTGAGAGCCTCAAAATGATGTTTCAGGACTCTTAATGTATTGAGATAGGCTATACTCCTTCTAGTATATATCTCTATGGATTATAGGGTGTAGATCATAGAGATATATTATTAGTGAGGCCAACTATTATATAAGTTACTATGATTTTGCACTGTTTACTGTTTACTTCTCTTTGTTAGTACTTGAAGGTGTTCATATTAATTTTTCGATGCTTCAAAATTCGATCGATAGGGTTTCTCTAGTAATAATATGTCTCAAGTGATCTATTACTAGACAGGGACTCTTGCTCAATACATAGAGAGGCGTTTCAGGTCTCTCAGGAGCTCTGTGTAACACTGAAACCTCATCCAAGTATTTGAATTAGCTGTTCTCACATCGTGAGTGTTTTGTTCCGTACTTATTCTGTTATATTGTATAGGTTACTGCATTTTTTTTAATTCGCTTAGTTAAGTTATATTAAGATGTTATATAAGATGTTCAGGTTCCTGTTTTGGTGTTTCAAAAATTAACCGACAGGGTCTCTCTGGTAATAATATTTTTAGATACATCTGACAAAATTGTAAATTAGGAGCATTTGGCTGACAGGAGTGAGTGGCAGAATCCATGGCCCCGACGCGAATTTTACAATTAGTGCATTTTTTACAGTTAACCTCTAGCTTGGGTGACTCCCGCGATTCCTCCATTCATGTCTTCTCTAAATTCTTTAAATATATATATAATATATATATATTATATATATATATATATATATATATATATATATATAATATATATATTAAGAAACCTAAGCCTCAAAAATAAAGTGAATAAGTTAATATGTGTATTTTTCCGATTATTTTAATTTTTTATGTTTAATCCGTAAATTAAAAATGAGCTCATAGAACATGGTTGGTATTTTGTGGAACTTCCATACAGAAACCATGGGAAAATGCCGAACCTAAACATGTGATATTTTTATCAGTATAGAAATCGATATATGGCATATATCGACATATATATGGCATATGTTCATTACCGGGCAATAATTTTAAAACATATTTAGATCAAGCATGCTGGCTATGCATTTTCTTGAAAGAACAGGTTAATAAACAGGCAGTTTTTAAAACTAAATTCCCTTAACATTTATTAGTTTTTGAATAATTAATTGGTGTTCAAAACTATATAAGTATGAAAAAAAATAAAGGTTTTGACGATTTAACTTTGTGATCTTGCTCAAGAATATTTTTTTTTAAGTCTGACTGTCCCAAAGAATTTTGTATTCTATTATATTCTACCTAAATTCTTATTATTGTTTATTCTTATTTCAATTTTCCAGGCTGATTACACAGGACACCAGCAATTCAGCCAACCGACCAGGAGACACAGAACTAGAACCAGTGCAGCAGCTGCTTCGCAAACTAGAGACGAAGTCACGGCTAAGCCAGAATCTTTGAGCACTGCTACTACATTCTTCAGGATGAGGGGACACAAATCAAAGAGTCAGCCGAAAGAGGACACTACGAGTCAGAACGGGTACTATGAGGACGGGTCCAGCGGACACTATATGCAGTCCAGCGTACCCGCGGCTAAGCAAACCTTGCCACCAGGTATGACCCAGGAGTTAATCAGCTCGTTGCTTAATCAGCAACCACAAACGTTCGATTACGGATACAAATCTTCCAGATCAGATGACTCTGATCGCACAAGCTCGAAAAACCATGATTCATTAGGAACGGAACCAACTTCCCGCCCGTCGAGGAAACCCCAGAAGAAGTATAGAAACCAAATACAAACAGAAGCTTCCGAGAAGGCAAAGAAAAGGTTGACTAAAAACAGAGATTCGTTCAATGTGGGATACAGCATCGGATTTGGAACTCCGACACCCTCGTCTGTGACTGAAGATCCATCCGTTCATCAAGGTCATCATCAACCTAATGATGTAGTTCTAGGAAAACCTAAATCTTTGAAAACCAACTATAAGCTTCATGTAAACGGTGAAACCTCAATATGGAAAGAACTACAACCAGGAGTCGAAATGTCAGAGGAAACTATGAAAAATAGCCCACTGTCTCTCTCCATACCAGAAAAGACAGTCAGTTCCCAATACTATCAAACTGATCCGGAAGTAGGAATATTATCAGGACATCCAGGTCAGAGTGTTTATTACATTAACGGAGGTCTTCAGCAAGATTACAATGTACCAACAACTGGACAGGCAACTTTCGATCACGATTATGCTTTAGGGCAAAGCAATACTTTTGACTTTTCTAACGCTGTTTCAAATCCCCTCACTCCATTGTCACCACAAAGTAAACAAGACTCGCCAATAAACACTAATCCCGCAAAGCACATACAACCAATTCAGTTTAAACATGTCAACCAACAAAATGCTCCGACTACTGGTCAGCCTCAGAAAGTGATGCCTTTCGCAAATCAGGCTTTCCCATACTTGCCATATTCTTTAGAGTCTTTTAACAAGCCAACCCAACCAATTAATCCCAAAGGTACACCAAAAAATCAACTTTTGAATCCAGCTAATCTTGCAAACGGTTACGATCTTTCCCAGTACATGGGATTTGGAACTCCAGTACCGATCCAGAACGTTTACATCCCTGGGAAGAGTAAAGACGGAGACGGCCAAATGGTACCGGCAATAGTCATTCCAATCAGCCAGCTTTCTGGATTCGAAAACTTCGGTCCAGGATTAAATTATGTTAACGAAGGTAATGATGGCTTTCAATCGTTAGGAGGAGATGTCTTCAACGTCGTCCCACAAGGATCAATGAAAGAAGCGATCAAGCAACCACTAAAGCAACCAAAGCAGCAAAATAACGCCAAATTCAACCCAGGTAAACCTCATTTACCGCGTCTTAACGATAAGCAAGTTAGAGGTGGTAAAGGAATCCATCAAGGGATGAGTAGCTTGATCAACCTATCGGCTCCCGATCATCTTGATTCTCGCCCTTATAAAACTTTCCCAAATCGAAGACCATTCTCAGGAATGCAGCATAAAATTTTAGCTCCTAAATTTTCGCAGCCAGACAATTTCAGAGATTCTCCGGCTCCTATGAAGCGTTCTCCATCCAACAGGAACGCTCGTTTAGCTCAACTACAAACCGAACTTAATTCAATTTTGGCAGAAGAGATGTACAGGAAGAATCGACGACCACACAGTAGAAGGCAGGCACAACCGCATCATATTCGCATGTTTTAAGCTTCAATAGCTTCTTGACGATAAAATAAAAGAAGCTGTTTTTTTATAAGTGCCAAAAGACTGACTAGATTTGAAGTTTCGGTAAATTTTGATTTAAGTAAATTTATATAAATTGTAATATAATAAGTATTAGAGTCACACTGTACACTGAGAGAGCACTTGAGTTACACTTGCATTGTAAGCCAACATTATATTATGTCATGGTACAGTTCGGAAATTGACCTAAACTCTAGACTATGTAATTTAATTAAATAGATCAATGCTGACATTTCACTACGAATGACAATTTGAGAAAAAAATAACACAGAACTAGACCGATTGATAACAAAATTACTAATAACCATAAATTATTATTAAATATTTATAGCATTTCTGTTTAGTTTAGAGAATATTCAGATGAAGAAATATTTTACTAATAATAGATCAGTTCTTGAATTTAAGGTGCGTTTACAATTGGTTGCGTGAGAACAATCAGAGAACTAAAAGAACTCCTTGTAAATAATCTGTTTCCTATTGTTAACTGTTTGAAATTGACACCCTAAAACATTTGTAATTTTCAAATATCTGATTTTCAAATAGCATTGCTATAATGATAATGGAGAGGTAGCATACACATAAATTGAAGCTGGTTTACCAAGTACCGGAGGTACATAGGAAAAGAACTGTCTTTGTGCTGAAATACGAAATCTTAGTTTCTACTAAGTCATCAGCTTATGGCAATTTTAAGCCGTTGTGAACGGTTTTACATTCATGAACTGTTAGTGAGTTGTGTCACGCATAACTTCGGCTTTTTTCATGCTATACAATCGCAATGGAAGTTGTGACAATGAGCGGTACTTGTACCTATCCTGTACCCTATTTTCTCTGATATTTATAAGTTTTTTTTTAGCTAATTATTTTGATACCTGAAATCTATCTCAAAATTATTTGTTACAAAGTTAAATTGAAATAAACCTCTGGGTAAACAAACGTTACCTGGTTTGAACCAGAAAATGTTATTTTTATTCGTTTAAAAAAATCAGTTTAATGACATTGTAGCTACTGCAGCCACTGATGAAGGCTTGCTATCAATAATTGTAAATAGTAATATTTTAATATAATTTTAATGTATTGGCTTTTTCTATTTAAATGATAAAATGTAAATATACATGTTAAGTTATTCATGTTGTTATCTCTCCACAAACCTGTCCATTACAAATGATTATTGCACGTAAAACTACTTCTCTCACAATGGGCGTAGCTCATATCCAGCAACCTGGTTTAGCGAAAACTATCTTGATTATTTCTAAGATGATTGGACGGAGGAAGAAATGAAAAGACACCAAAATTTATATCTATAAAAATATAGAGCGGAGGTCCACTATCCGGCCGGATTTTCTTTGCAATGTATGCTTTCTTGTTCAACATTCCAAGTCTATGTTTTAAAACCCGAGCAATAGCAATATTATTTACTTCTTAGAATTTTTTTAATAATTTTCAAAGGGTAATGCGCACAGCATTTCACATTTAAGACAAAACTATAGACATTATTCGAACATCGACAAAAAATAAGTTTGTAAGTTATAAAAGTCACGATATGGCTTCGAAAATCCGAGAGAGAGGAATAAAAACTTTAATAGTGAGTAACACTTTTTTTTTTTTTTCCAAAATTATCCTTTATTTTATTGTAAATTACAATAATTATTATACATGTATATTAATTAATTTATTACTTCATATGTGAGTAGGTTATTGTAATTTTTCAAAAAGAAATTAATAGCAATTGCTAAGGATTACCTCCTACTTTAAAGTTAAAAAAAACTTGCGCTGTAGGAGGGTTGGCAATATATATAGTACTGTTCAAATCATTATGTTCAAAATTATTACTTATATTTTAATAAGCAACATATTGGTAAAATTTTATTTTTTATTATGAAACCTTATATGTTGCATCAATAATTTATGCTGTTAATTATTATGGCAATCAATAAACACTGCCATTATATTATTATGGCAGAGTACAAAGATGATTTAATTCTAGCAGCTACATCTTATACAGCAGCTACTCATATAGCAGCTACATCTCATACAGCAGCTGCTCTTATAAAGCAGCTACTATTTAAAATAAAAGATATGGGAAAACTAACAAACTTTTTAGGAATTAGAACTGAATAAAATAAGGAATATTTAACAACAGAGCAAACTAATTATATGAACAAATTATTGAAAAATCAAGGCATGAAAAATTGTAGAGGAGTTTCTACACGCCTAGGTTCCCTACGAAAAATTTAAATCAGAACCAGAAGACGAAAAATTGAGACAACCTGTTGGTCAAAAAGATTATCAAACCCTTATTGGGAATTTTATGTCAGTACAAGACCAGACATAACATATAGTATCAACTACTTAGCCCAGTTTTCAGTAAATCCTAAATTACAACACATGAATGCTGCAAAAAGAGTATTGTGATACCTTAAAACCACATTAAACTACAAGTTAAAATTCAAGAAATCTGGAAAACCATTGATTGGATACTGCGATGCGCAGATTGGGCTGGAGACTTGGACTATTACCAGCCTCGGCTTGCGCCTCGGCAGGTAATTTCAATAGCCTGCCCTCGCCTAATTTATAAAATTCGTCTGCAAAATTCCATTTTGCTGCCTAGTAGCATACTATTATGTACCTCTACCCGTTCTTACGCTACAGACCCTCAAAAACCGTACTTTGTTACGTACAGTATAATATACACTGGCAGCTTAAGTAGATTTTTGACTTTTTTACTGACTAAGCGGGGTATTTTTACTTTTCTTCTTGACTTGGCGGGGCGGAACGCTACTGCGTTCCTAAATAAATAAATAAAAGATAGAAGAAATAGTTTATGGATGATTCGAATATAACGTTTAAGCACATAATACAGATAAGTATTGCATGTAATGTCTATCTTGTACACGTAAGGTGCATATTGAAGGTTTACATTATTAAATGTTATTTAACATTATTTTACATTGTTAAACATTATTAATTATTAAACATTAATTAACATCTTAAATATCTTAAAGCTTATAATGTATAAATATATTTATTGATTACAATTATTATATTGATAACAGCAGAGTGAAAGAAGCCCAATACTAAGGTAGAGCCGAAAGAGCTCCTAAAGACAAATGTTATAAAATACTCAAAATATTTGTAATTTGTTTTTGTATACTGAATCTAAGGTCTTTAAGAGCCCCATACAGAAGACTGGGGCCAAAAAGGCCTTAACATACACGATCAGGATCCTAAAGCAGCATAAAAGGGCTTTGGATATTTGTTCTTTTTAGTAATTAAAAATATATTCTAAATTTTAGATCTTTATAGCCCCTATTCATTCTAGCTAGACGTTTAGGGTCCTATACGTAGACTAAAGCCAATGCTGGCCCTTAACATACTTGATCAGGGCCCTAGAGTAGTACAAAAGGGCCCTTGGCATTAAATATAAAATAATTTAATTAAATATTACATTTAAATGAATAAACTTAAGTTTTATCTTAGTTTATTTTAATTTTACTAAGTTGGCACTTCTTTAGATAGTTACTCCCTTTTAGGGGAGTACTATACTGATTTTTTTATCTATGTGACCTTCTTTAGATTGTTACTCCCCTTTGACAGATCAGACTGGTTACTCCCTTTTTTGGTTACTCCCCTTAGTTTTTTGATTTTATTACTAATCATCATATATTTTACCTTATTATACGCTCTTACCCGGGGATGTAGAAAAGCATTGGGGCTTTTGTTGGGGTTAGAATAGGGGAAAGACAAAGATAAGGCATCTTAACTAAGGGGAGTAACCATTTAAAGAAGGTCTCTGAGTAACCTTCTTCAGATGGTTACTCCCTATCAACTCTATGGGGGGAGTAACCATTTAAAGAAGGTCTTTGAGTAACCTTCTTTAGATGGTTACTCCCTATCAAATCTATGGGGGGGGGGAGTAACCATTTAGAGAAGGTCTTTGAGTAACCATCTTTAGATGGTTACTCCCTACCTCGCTATGAAGGGAGTAACCTTTTCAGATAGTTGCTCCCGTACGACGCTATCTTTTTATTACATAACTTCATGCTCCATTATTTATTTGTACCAAGTTATGTATTTTTTTCCATATTTACAATTATTTAATGACATTTGTCATTTTTGTTTGACATTTTCATTTAATTTTAACAAATTCCTTAAATCTGTTAACATCTTTAATCTTTTTGTAAAAAAATCACAGTTCATTTTTAATTGACCGTGGAAATCTCATTGTGAACGTTTTATCTCAAGTAAAATCGAATTGATATTATGATTATGCAAGTGTTACAGTAAGTAAAACATTTCAATGTCTTTACTTTCATGGTTCTGTAGCTCTGTTATGTATTTTGCTTGTATCAAATTTGCTTCTCTGTTGTCTATGTATCTTAGTTTTAGGTTTTGGCGTTTTATATTTTTACTTCAACTCTTTATAATTACTTACAAATTATTTATTTATAATTATTTATTGCTTTATTATCAATTTCAGTATATTTCATAATTATTATTTTAATTTTGAATATATATTTGCCTATTTATTTATGAGATTATCACATATTAATGTATTCTTTCTTTATAATATTTATTTTATTTCTATACGTTTATTCTAATATTCCTTTTCTGGTACTTTTATAGAAATTGGGTCCCTCATTGGTCCATGTATTTTCACATCCTGTCCGATTAGAGGTTAAATATCTCCAGTTCATTGTTAATAAATTCATTATATTCAATACTTTGTCTATAATGTCGCCCCATGGGAACTTATATAGAAAAAGTACCGCTGTTTGAGGGTCCCTTTTCTATGAAAGTGCCCCTTTTCTTCTTTCTTTGTTTTTCACATACATTTTTGCCCTTAAACCTTTCTTTTTCTTACTTTGTTATTAGGGAGTAACTATCTACATCAAATCCTTGGTTACTCCCTTTTGGGGAGTAACCATCTGGAGGAGTAACTATCTAAAGAGGTACCTACTAAGTTAATTATATACTTACTTATTTATTATATTTACTTAAGTTTATTTAAATGTATTTGGATAAAAATAACTTCATTTGATTTAATTTTATTAAATAGTCAATTAATAATCAAATTAAGCTTGCTATAATATTAACACTAGTCTAGTTAAAAGTAGGATGCGAACCCCAGACCTCCGTGGGTGTCAAAGGTCAGTGTTAAGACTAACGCCTTAACAACCTCGGCCACAGAGGCGATCCATATTTATTATTACTATTATTATTTAACACCCAGTATTCATTGATATTACCTGGGGAAGCGGCGTGGCGTAGAGCTGGTGTGTTATATCACAGGCTAAGTCCGCTGTCTCTATCGCTTTATTACTCTTGAATCCACTGACTTACTAACTTAATTAAAATTAAATTGGACGTGGCCTGAAGACGGTCCTCCCAGACAGGGAAAGGTGCAGCCTGCACGTGACCACTGTCCCCAAGAACTTCATTTAAAATTAAATAATGTTACGTTTTTTTCGAATTTCCAATTGGTACGAAATTCCTTATAAGAAATATTGCAATCCATGAAATTTCCTCCAGGATCGAACCGAACCCATTTTTAGACTAGTATAAATATTTGGTTTGATCTCCAAGTAGATCAGTCACTCTTCTGATCCCATATCGAGGGAAGTCATTTCTCAACAGAAAATATTCAACAAGTTTAGTTATGAACCGCTTAATCAAGGTATGTTTAAACTATGTCTTTAATAAAATGTCAACAAACTATGTAAGATTTTTCTTCAAGCGCTAGTTCCATGTTTTACTACTTACGCTCTGGACTTACTGCTTACTTACTAATGAACAAAGTAAGGATACTTTAGCTGAATGAATAGACTGGATAAAGTGTAGAGAACGTTGGTGATGTCCTTAGTGCTTTTATTAAGAAACAAAGAGATACATAATACGAGGTAGAATACAACAAAAAATATAAGTATTACAATAAGGCTACATCTCTGCAATAAAGCTCGCGCTTTTTGCTGCCAAGAGAGAGTTGCTTAACTCTCTCTCGGCAGCATAAAGCTTACGCTTTGTGCTGCCAAGGGAGAGTTGCTTAGCTCTATAAACAATACATATAAACATATCAGCGTATGTTGGTAATTTTCTAGTATCTAACCTACGGCAGTTTGGAATTGACATAATTTTATTGATTATAAATCAAATTTATTTATTTTATTGCTTATTTATAAATTTCTTATTTATTTATTTAACTAAGCGGCCAACCAATTTCAATTTATTTTTCATCTGTTGAATATTTCTATATGTGTCCAACTGATTTTCGATCGAATGGATCGAAACATTTTTCCGCTTGACTTACTAGTCTTAGTTTATATTTAGTCTGAGTTTAAGATAATCTTCCAAAAGTGGAAAAAATATTGAGATATTCCAAAGAATATTCTTTTAATTACTCTCGCAGGGCTCTTTCGACGTCCATATTAAATAAGTTGTTATTTTATGTGTTTGAGAGCATATTAATTTGTGGTTCAAAAAACTTGTTGAGGATAAAAGTATATAAAGCTCCTACAGGGAATAACTTTGATTCAAACTGAGAGGCCCAATACATACACATATTATTTTGCCGACTAAAATAAGTTCTATCAGGGTGGAATGTACTTGAAGCGGCAATCTGTCTGACTACATGGTATAATTTTTGCCACCATTCAACCAGATTTTTAAATTATTTTACACTCCACTGCTGCGATTCAGTTTCGAGTGGTTTAGGGGTTTAACGAGGCCAATGAAATATTTGTTTGTTGGGGGGTCGGCGCGCGAAACTGATAACGAACAGATGTCATCAACGCTATCTGCAATATTTTTTTCCTATTATTTACTTATGAAGGTGTAATTGGTTTCAGATTGTATGCAGCTTGTCAGTGGTGTTGAGTCCATGTGTTGGAGGTACCGTGAAGCGAGGAGTAGTAGGTCTGGGTTATGGGCCGTTTCAGAGTCATATCTCACCATCTCTCAACATACCATCCCTGCCCATTATACCAGGATACCCGGGGCCCATACAAAGCCCTATACAATCATGGTCTCCCATACCGTCACCTCTGCTCAACCCGTCTTTACCCTACTCACCATTCGCTCAACCCGAGCTAGCGCTGTCCAGAGTGAGTTTTTACTTTTCAATAACAACCTAGTTATACACGATTTAAACAAAATGCACCCATGCGTTGCATATAGTGTATATTCTTTAAAAACAAGGAGTTAAGAAGTAGTTGGTCAAACAATTATCATTAATGATTTAAATGACCAAAGCCTAAAAGCAAATTCAGAGACAAAGTGCTAATTCCCCAATGCTTCATTGACACGAGTCTGTTTGAGTTTAGACTAAAACAGTCACTAACTTTGATAGAGGTCAAACTAAATTGCAATAATTTAGAAAAGTAGATGTAACTAAATTAGTTGCTCGGATCAACTATTCTTAACTATTATTAACTATTATTAACTATTATTAACTATTATAAACTATTATTAACTATTATTAACTAGTTACTCCTTTAATGTAATTTTCTTAGTCCGCTATATGTCTCTTCCTAAAAAGTCAGACTAGGATTCTCCTTCTTTAACTCTCCGGCACTGATGATGATCGGGAGGTCGAAAGCCGGCTCTGGTTTTAATAAAGGTTTTGTGGAGAGATTTTGGTGTTGTTATTTGTTAGTAAGTTTCGCTACTAATCAAAGACGTGGCGTCCATCAGAGGGTCGTGGAATCTATCAGAGAGTTGCAAACTCCATCAGAGTTGCGGGATGTATCAGAGAGTCGTAGGGTTCATCAGAGAGCCGAAGGCCTCTTGTTTTGGAATTAAATATATTTATGAATTTTAAATATTAAAAAAATCATTTCTTTTTTGTTTATAATTCGGGAATAAAATTATGGGGAGCTACGGCGGGGGGCTGAAATATTATTATTCTATTTTTAATATTTTTATTGCAAAATTTGTTTTAATACCGCAAAATAATACGTTTATAAATAATAACATTTTTTGAAAGTAAGATTTTTCTTAAATAAAATTCAATATCTACCAAAATGTAGCAAAATAATATCGTAAGTAGAAAATTGTACGTTTTGGTTACTTTCTAAAAGTGTAACTTTTTGTCAAAAATTTTTTTTTGTCTTTGCACGTATGCGCAACCCTATTAGTGGACATAACTTATATTCCTCGTAAAATATAAATAATAAAATAGAGATTAAAAAACAATCTATTTAATCAATTAAACTACATCGTGACATATTATATCACTGGCAGTAAAAGCGAGTTCTGGTTAATTAATGCACTTATTGAAGAAGACACTGGGACGGACGAGATGAGCGTCAACGTGGTCGGGATAGTTGGCATTCCTGCGGCATTACATGCGTCAGTTATTAAGTAGTATAAACTAGTAGTTAAATCAACTTCATGAGAAATAAATAAAAATAAAACACTTGCGTATCAAGTACAATGATTCAACAACTTCCTTTAGTTAAAAAAAAGGTGATTCTTTCAAGCAAATTTTCTGAGAACATGACAATCAATCAGTCGCTAGACTCGTCTAGCGACAGATTGATAGGCGGGCTATATTAATGTAGTAAAGGTTGATAGGGACCAGGTCAACCAATTTTTTGCAATTATGTTTTGAATAATATAGTTATATTTGAATATAAACAAGCACACTACTTCAAAGCCTATTTATTACCGATCACAAGATGTATTGCACCAACTCTATGTAGCATTATGACTAGTCGAGTAAGAGCCAAAAGAAGATGAAAACTTAACCTAGGATGCAGATTTAATTATGTTATCTTTCAGTACAGTGTCTCTTTTGATTTAAAATGTGATCAGTAAAGTTATGGCCCGTTTCAATGTATTATTATAAAGGAATAAATTCGGATGCTGGAATCTTATTGATGCAAATCTTAAAGTTGTTTTCTTGTTGCAGTCAGCTGCTCATGCCATCGCATTCCAAGGACACGCTGCCTTTAACGCGGCTGAAGTAGCAGCAGCTTTAACTGAAGCAAAGGAAGCATCGACACAAGCAGCTATAGCACAACAACGCGTACAAGCCGCGAAGGAAGCAGTACTCGTTCAGCAAAAGATAGCTGCTGCTAAAGAAGCTGCAGCCGCAGCTGCGATCCAAAGATCAGAAGCTGCTGCTGCTACAGCCGCTGCTATACAGAGATCCGAAGCGGCCGCCGCAGCTGTTCATAGATCTGAAGCGGCCGCTGCTGCAGCTGCAGCTATTCAGCGATCGGAAGCCGCTGCTTCGGCTGCCGCTGCCCTTCAGGTACTGATTATTAAAAAAATACAAATCTTAATAAGAAACAGATAAGCAAGTGATGATGACGCCGATTCATCCCAAGGTGCCCTTAAAAACCACCTCTTCCACTCCTCTCCTCCATGATCCCCAACCACATAAGCTTATTTTTCCTTTGAAATTGCTGATAAGGGGAAATTATGTGATGTGGAAACTTGAATAGTGGAAACCTGCTATCTTATACAACATGAAATGTTATAGGGTAGGCAGTGTCATACTGAGTCGTTTCATATGACAGCACATTGCTTTTTGCTATATTTGGGTCACCAGTTATTAAAATGCTATAGGTTAAAATTCAGAAAACAGTAATACAGTCGTGAAACAGACCCTCTATAAAAACATAAACCCTTGTGAAAGCTATCACAAGGGTTCTAGAATGACTGCGTGGTCAAAAGTCCTTAGCATAATAGCCTTTCAGGTGAACAGCATCACTGACCTAGCCTCAAGCTTTGAGATGCTTATTCAGGACTAGGTTCGAATCCCAGTACGTACATCTTTCACTTGCTTCGGTGATGCATAATGGGCATATATATATATATATATATATATAATATATATAATATATATATATATATATATATATATATATATATAATTATATATATATATAATATATAGTATTCTACCATAGTATATTGAGTAGATACACCTTGGTTCTAAACATTTGGTAAGTAGCCGAAAAGAGATAAGAGACAAGTGGTTCTCATATTCCCTTTCTTATCAAGTTCAGGCCTGAGTTCGCTTCTCTAGATTCTTCGGCTAACGTACGAGGAAAGCCTTCCTACCGTAGAATTAATGTTATTACGACTAATCTTTTAAACAATTGTTTTGTAGAGGAATCAGATTGCTGCTGAGGTCATCAAGAAGTCGGCTGCTAAAGCCGCTGCTGCATCAGCACTTCTCCCATCAAACCACCACAGCAGCCATCATCATCCAGAATTTACTCCCTGGGGTTAAAGTGTCTTTAGCAGTTGTTTAGCTAATTATTGTTTATATTATGCAATGTACCACTAGAAAAAATGAAGATGTAAAAGGGTAAACATAATCTTTATTAGAAGAAATAGGATATAATTAAATTTGTTAAGAAATAAAAGTTAAAACTTATACATACGGTTATTTTTATTTGTCTCAGAAGGGTATACTCATAGTGGAATAGGCTCAAGTATACTATCGATAGTTTATTCTATCTCACTATATTTTAAGTGTACAACAATGCTTTATTTAAAACCTCTTAAGAATGGTTTCCATATTTGAGACAGCGAAACCAGCTGTGATTAGTCAAATTTAGGCCTACCATCTCTATGTTTTACTTATCAATTTAAAAATGAAGAAATAACACGTGCGGCTAGTTAAACCTTTTTTTAACTCATAAGTTATATTGAGAACTGCTCACAATAAATGTGGATCTTTAAAAAAAACCACTAGTGTGGTAAAAAGTTGTTGACCGCTCCCCGCCAAGTCTTTGGTCCAATAGAGGTGCGAATTCAACTTTTTTTGGACCAAAAGACCTGGTTTTTTATTTGTATGATTGAAAGTTTTTCATTAAAACCTAGACGAAACATTCGTAGATGATATTGTAATGGTCAGTTTCTCTGGGTTCCGATAATCTCTTACATAATGAATCCATTGTTTATTAATATTTATTTACACGTATTACAACAAATAAAAGAATACCTCGACAACTGAAGTGAAAACGTTTGAACGCCGCTGCCAGTTCCCACGGTTCGACCCCGGGTCGAGCCGTACTGCAGTTATATCATACTGGGATTCACCTGTTCTACTTTTAATTTCGATAGACCCTCATTTTTTTAAGAGAGATTTCTTAGTGAGGAAACAAACGAGAATGTATCATCTTTGATTAATATGAGAAGTATTAACAGGAGTGAGATTTTTAATTTTAATTATCAATTATTAAAATATATATATTAATGTTTTTATACTTTGAGACTGTTATGTAAGACACATCAATATATTTTGATTGTTACTTAAGAAAAATATAAAATTAGGTCTGAATTCTTTAGCAATAGGCTGCAGAATTTACAATTCTTGTTTCAATTCTTCCAATTAAGCGTCAGGCGACATTGCTTCCCTAACACCTGAGGCCTTCATTCCACACTCACATGTAAATAACTGTCCATTAGTTTCAGGGTTGGAAAAAGAAAATCATACCACTCTAGTGATTTGCGTAGTGTTACTTTGCTCGGTCATCCATAAGCAAATGGAATAATAAGTACTGTCTCTGTTTGCTTAGTAAAAACAATCAAATTAAAAATTGTGATTGTTAGGGAAAAAGAGAAAGGGGGGGGGATCGGATAAAGGGCCCCTCAGAACATTTTCTGTTCAGAAATCCGTCCCTCAGAAATTTATTATGTTCCTAACCGGACATAGTAAATTTAAACATTACTTAAAACGATTTAACTTAATCCAACTAACTAAACTTAAAACTTAAAAAATCTAACTAAACAATCTAATTAACTGAATCTAACAGTTGCGGTCAGGAAATAATGGATTGTCAATAAATCATCTAATAAATTATTTTCCTTTGCAGGAGAAAACCCTTTTTAGCAGAAATCAATGACTTGACCGGACTTATAAATTGTTATCAAAACACCTTAAAACGCACTTTATTCCATTTATTAATTGATTAATAGAAACTATCAAAATCGAATCAATATAATATAATTTTTAATTATATACAGGGTGTTTTCATATAAAGTGTCCACCAGAAAGGAGGTGATAGTAATCCTTCAAAGGGAACAAAAAATGTTTTATTATAAAAACCCCGATCTCCGACCGTTTTCCCACAAGGTCAAATTTAATATTTAAAAAAGTATTTGACCTCATATTATGAGATTATTAATAGCGTTTAAACTATTCTAGCTAGAAAGGCGAAATTAGCCTCGTTAGAAAGCTGAGTAAATTTCCTAAAGGACAAACTACTACTATATCAAATATTTTGGGAACTACTGCCCAAAAATTTGCATGAAAAAATTATTTTTTTGAAAAATTGAATTTTATGGAATTTTTGTGGTAGGGCATTAGAGGAAAGTAAGAGATGAGCAAAGTTTAGCCAAAAGAACGGAAAAAAAAACTTCTCTTATGATTGCCCTTTAAGGAAAATCTAAATATTTTATACATTCATGGTGAAAATATAAGCAATGCTGATAGAAGTTGTCAAAACTGAGAATTTTTGTCGTATAAAAGTGAAAACAATGTGTTATTTTAACAAAATATTTTTTTTTCCCCGAAAGTGAAACTAATAATACGTATTTAGACTCTAGGGGGTAAAATACATATTTTTTCCTAGAAATATTTTTCTCTAAAACCTCTTTCCCCCCCCCCTTTTAGAGATTTTTATTATTTTTATGTACCATGTAATTAACATTGTAGAGATATTCAAAAATGCCAAAAATAGCAGTTTTTCCAAATTCTAGGATGAATGGCATAAAATTTGACTATTGAAGTATGATGAAGTTTGGTTTTCTTAAGGCAATCATAAGAGAAGGTTTTTCCGTTCTTGGCTAAACTTTTGCTCATCTCTTACTTCCTCTAATGCCCTACCACAAAAATTCCATAAAATTCAATTTTTTCAAAAAATAATTTTCCATGCAAATTTTTGGGCAGTAGTTCCAAAATATTTGACACAGTTAGTAGTTTGTTCTTTAGAAAATTCACTCAGCTTTTTAACGAGACAAATTTCGCCTTTCTAGCTTGAATAGTTTAAACGCTATTAATAATTTTATGATGTGAGGTCAAATATTTTTTTAAATATTTCATTGTGGAAAAACGGAAGGATTTTTCTGTACGATTAAGTTTATGTTAAATCGTAATTTGCCTGTTTGTTTGTTAATGTCGTGTTTTGTCAACTTGCCCCTCTGACCCTGGTGGGCACCGTGTTGGTCTTTTGTTTGAAAGCCTCGCGGCGTCAATGTTTTGATCAGAGGGCAAGCGATAACGATTAGCTCGCCACTGAACCATGCGTGGACAGTCAGTCGGCCTAGAGCGTCCATCTTACTCTAGTCAGCCCCTTTGTTTATGTCTGTTTCGGCCAGGTCGGATTATCTTTATATTGATTTTGTACATTTGTAATGTTAGTATGTCAAGTCCGTAAGTCGGTTTCGAAGTCTTACTAACGTCTGTTCTGTTTTATCGGGATCGTTAATGTTGGCGCAAAATCGTAGTTATTGTGTAACAAAATGTGTAGTGGCATCTGTAATGTGTCTCTAAGCAAAATGGCGTCTAAAGTGTTCAATATTTAGCGTCATGTGGTGAAGTGACTTTGAAGACTTCACGTATTGTCATTTGTGGATACCCTTTTATACTTTCACCAAACGTGCTTCTGTTGTTCCTGCGCACCGCTACAACACAGCTAAGTCATAGATTTTAAGTTCATTTTTTATTTCTAAGTCAAGGAACTTTATTCACTATTCAGTGATTCGGGCCGATACGATTCGCGACGTGCATCCGCGGGAGAGAGCTTCGTTTTGTATGCAAAGACATTTATTTTATTTCATACAAATTTGATTATTTTATAGCGCTACATTTTATGATTTAATTTGTCAAATACTTATTAATTTATTTATTTCTATAGATCTAGGTTATTATGTATAGATATTAATTATAGTTCTTAAGTCTTTGAGAGAATCTTATCTATCTAAATACTATCTTTATTATTTCTACTTTTATCTAGCCCTATCTTTACCTATCTTACCTGCAATTAAGGTAACATTCTTAACTACATAAATACTAGCTTTCCTATCTATAGTATTATTTTTATCACAAGTTATACATATGCAGCACCTATTTATAAAATAATTTATAATTAAATATATACCCTCAAGATCTCTTAATTTGTTTGTTAATTTTTTTATTTTTTTTATTGTGTCTAATTGCATGAGACAAATAAGTTGCTCGCTTGCTAAAATTAACATTTATAATCTTGTAGTTATTTCAATACATAGTGCTATACATAGTTCTTATAATACATATTTATTACTGTTAAATCAGATTTTTTGTTTATGTTTGCTTATTATTTTCCTGGTCAAATTTGACATTATTATTAAGCCCACCCCACTAAGCAGCCGACTGAGTTGGGCAAAATCTTTATCCGTAACAGTAGCGCCCGTACGTGGGGGTAATTTTTATAAAATTACCATTTTTTAATTTATTTATTCTTACTAAATATTTACTGTGTTGTTTACTCCTCAATTGTTATTGCTTTGTTTTCTTGGATTATTTATTTATTTAATTGTTACTATTTTATTAATTAAATTTATTAAATTTCAATTTTATTTAAATCTTTATGCAGGCAAATTGCGATGTTTTCTGGCGGCCTGTTAAAATTTAATATAAATATATTCCTTCTTTTTATTGCGAAGACCAGCGGCCTACTGAAGGAAATTCGTTCAGAAACTGCCTACCTGGAGTTCCCCCTCCTATAGCTATCTCTTTCTTGCAGTATACCAAGGGTTTCGTATCGCCACTCCCGATATATTTTCCTCTAGTGCACTCTCTGTCTACACCTCGCTATCTCACTCCTACTTACTACTATACCCTATACTGCTTACCTCTCACTCATTTCCACCAATACATCAATCGTATATGTAACATTTCATACTATATGCTGAATTTAATTAACATTATTTTTGAATATTTTAGTTTTACCACATTATATACTCCTGTAGCTTTAATTAAAATATTAATTAAAATTTATTGGAGCTTTACTTGGATTAAATAATCGTAAATTTTTGCATGTATTGTTGATTATATTTACTTATATTTTATTGATTACTTATCTGTTAAAATTATTATCATCATTTATTTTAAATGCTATATTTATTGAGGTGTCAAATTAAAGGTAAGATAATCTTGCAGGTTACTAATTATTGTTTATTTATTTATGAATTTGCTTCGCATTTTGGAAATTATTTTGAACTTATTTGTTTTGATTTTCTTATATTATTTATTAAGAATTACTGCTTATTACGGTGAAATTTTTTATGTATGTACTTCATTAGCTTTAACATCAATACTTATTTTAACTTTTTTTTTATCTGATTTATAAAATTATGCACTTATTTTATTATTTACATAAAATTTTGGAATATTTTATTTATTTACGTTTATTCATTTGTTTACATATTATTTGCATTTTACCTGATTCAAAATTTATTTTCTATTTTTTTTTGATTTTATTAATTTATACTTGTCCCTTGATTTTGGATTTCATTTTTGTATACTCTATTTATTGGTTGTTTATTTTGAATTTAATATTAGGTTAGGATATTCTTAATACTTCTCTATTGAACTTAATAGTCAATTTACTTTATTATTTATTAAGTATTTACCTGATTAGGAAGATGAATCTGGACGTCTACCGACTTTTAAAGGATGAGTGGAAGTAGAGATATCTCGTCGCGGAATTAAACCACCTGATACCGTTCAGGAAATGAGGAATACCTAAAACAAATTTTTAAAAATTAGAGATGGAAGGAAAGTTTGTCCGACGGACCCGATGAACATTAACATACCTGAAGACTGAAACTATTTGCTAGGAAAATAAAAGATTTCAAAGACTTATTTGAAGGAGGTGCTTCTAGGCAGAAACTTGACACAAGCTTAACTCATTTAATGGGAAGATTATCATGGATTGAACCTAATGGTGACACTGAACTTGAAAACAAAAAGTCAGAGCTTCTAGCTTTAATTTTAGTTTATTGGAACGCACTCGAAGAACGATTTTGGGATTTTTACCACCCAACTTCACCTCTCAAGGACCAAGACTTGAACATGACGTTGCTAGAACTAGACTCTGAAGAGTTTAAAACAACTTTCATATAGTTGATACTAGCTCAGCCAGGAACATCAGGTCTTCAAGTTAGACAGTCTTGGCCACCATCAGTACCACACCCACAACTTCCATCCTGGATCAAACAGCGTCATCCTCTGCCCTATCGACCACTGGTTTACCTGAACACCAACTACCTGCTAGATCTAAATCTCCTCCTAAGCAACCTCCACTAGTTCCTAAACGCTCTCAGGTTCCTCCACCGATACCACCACGCACACCTAAATCTCAAGTATCGCAGGACACCAGTTCAAGCACCACAATATTAACTCAGGTATCTTTCTCAGGTACCCCAAACGCCCCATATCTTCTCAACACTTACCCATACTCAGTCTCACCAAGCAATCCACAAGTCGGTTTCCCCACTAACTCACTCACGAGAACTTTCTAAACAGGTTCTGACCAATCAGGTACCTACACTCAATCAGAATACTACTCGACATACCACCTACGCCAACCAGTATTCCTCTCACCACCTCCTCCAATTGGATCTGCAACAAAAGAAACAAACAGACCAAGAAAGTGTTACTTTACCAGTTAGAACTCAAGTACTTGAACCTGACTTGGCTCAACTGTCACCTTCTGCAAGACGTGGGCTATTTCAACCTCACCTTCTACAGCAAAATCAGGTCCACCAATATCACCAACCCTCTCTTATACATTACACCCCAACCTGCTACTCAGCCAGAACAACAACCTGCTTCTCAGATTTCACATTTACCTGAAACACAAAAATATACTCTACCTCCAGTGTCTGATACTTTTCTACTCTCCCAACAGGAAGCTCAAATACAGTCTCAACTTGCAGCTCAGTCATCATTTCAACCATCTTTTCAGATACCTTCACAACCTGTATTACAAACTATTCCTCCGCCTTCTTCAGTATATTACCAACAACCAACTCATATAGTGCAACCTGCTGCCTCCTCAAGTCACCTACCGTCTCAGATACCTTCTCAATTTCAGCCATCCTCTCAACCTGCACCTCAGGTACTTCCTCAAGCTGTACCTCAAATGCTTTTTCAACCTCTTACCTCACAGTTTACTTTACCACCTGATACTCAGATACCTCAACAACCTGCTACTTATTTCTGCCAACAACTTAGTTCTCAGGTACCTCAACAACCTGCCACTCAGGTACCCTTCCCTTCTTCATTCCAGCGCCCTCCAACCATCTACCATGTCTCAGGTACCACTTCAACAACATCGCATATGTTCTATCAGCACCCTCAAGTACCTGCACAACAAGATATTAATAAGAGTGGAATTGAAGACTCGTTCCGTTTATTTAAACGTCAAGTTCCGATTAAGATTGGGGACTCTCATTCTCCGGTGATGGGACTGGAACTAGTCTGCACGGATTCTTGGACGATGTAGAACACTATCGCTTGGCTCGAAGTGCTACATATTCAGATCTCTTTAACGGCGCAGTCGACTTCTTCAAGGGACCGGCGTTAGTATGGTTTAAGTCAGTTAGACGTGACGTTCGTTCCTGGCAAGAACTGGTTCAGCGTTTAAGAGAAGAATATGAAGACGAAGAGTATGAAGAAGAGCTGATGAAAGAGATTTTAGACAGAACTCAGGGAGCTGAAGAAAGATTAGTACCTACGTTGCCATATGAAAAGTTACTTTGCACGTTTACCTCAGCCATTATCAGAGGAAAAGATGGTGCGCATTTTAACAAAGAATGTAACACCATACTTTTACGATAGGATCCGTAGTGCTAATGTCTCGACAGTTGATGATTTTCTGAATGTTGGTCGACGGATTCAACGTGATCGTGATCACATGGACAGATTCAAACCTCCACCCGCACCTAAGAAAAATCTTCTCGAACCTGACTTAGCCTATTCTGGGCCTAGAAAAGAAAGAGTAAGTGAAGTGAAATCTTCGACGTCATCCTCAGCTACTACTCCAAAACCTGAAACAGAAAATATACTTACCTCAAGAAGAGCTGGTAATCCCCGTTCTAGGAGCTGCTGGAATTGTGGTCTATCCACACATAACTTTCAACATGTCCTCAGCTTCAATTAAATTTCTGTACACGTTGTGGAAACGCGAACTTGTAGAAGGAAAATGTCAGAGATGCTATCGGCCTAGAAGAATTTAAACTCAAATCAGGGTCGAAGATAGGTCTTGCTTCGAACCCTTATCAAGTCTCAAAGACCAACAAAAACAAGAATGGTTATCTGTTAAGATCCGTTTCGGCGTCTGATCGGTTACTGGAATCTATACCAGGAGATAAACGACCTTATCTTGAAGTTTCGGTGTTAGGTAGAGCTATCCTTGGACTCCTTGATTCTGGTGCTTCAAGAACTCTGGTCAATCGTGAAGGATGGAAATTCCTGGAAGACCTTGGACTTCACAGTATAACTTCCCCAGTCAGAACCGTTACCATTGCTGATGGAGGTCATTGTATGGTAAAAGGAGTTGTCGAAGTCCCTTTCACACTTGAAGACACTGTAAAGATCTTACCTGTTCTGATAATTCCAAACTTGTCATCACCTCTCATTCTCGGACTTGATTTTTGGAAACATATGAAGTTTATTCCTAATCTAGCCGATGGTACTTGGTCAATAAGTGATCATGTTTCTAGCGTAGATGTTACTGATGGCCTACAGCCACGAGACTTGTTGCCAGAAGAACAAGAAGAGCAGCTTACCGAGATCGTTGAAGACTTCTTCTCTGCTAGTAAATCAAAAATTGGTCATACTAACCTTGTCAGACATGTGGTCGACGTTGGAGATGCCACACCTGTAAAACAGCGCTACTACCCCGTCTCGCCGACTCACTCAGAAAGCCATGAGTGATGAGCTAGACAAGATGCTAGCAGATGGGATAGTAGAAAGGTCAAAGAGTCCCTGGTCATCACCAGTGGTAATGGTTAAGAAACCAGACGGAAGCTTCAGGGTCTGTGTTGACTATCGCAAACTTAATAAGGTCACAAAGAAAGATGCGTACCCTTTACCATACGTCAGCCAGATACTGGACAGGTTAAGAAACGCTCGGTACATGACAAGCTTAGATATAAAAAGTGCTTACTGGCAGATTGAAGTCGACGAAGCCTCAAGAGAACGTACAGCCTTTACCGTCCCTGGACGTGGATTGTTCCAATTTAAGCGCCTTCCTTTTGGGCTTCACAACAGCCCCGCAACATGGCAGAGATTAATAGACACGGTCATAGGAGCGGACCTTGAACCTTATGTGTATGTCTATTTAGATGATATAATCATTGTAACCTCGTCATTCGAAGAACATCTGCGCATCTTAAAGCTTGTTTTACAACGTTTACTTGCTGCTGGCCTCACTCTTAATCGTGAAAAGTGTAAGTTTTGCAGGAGTGAACTCAAGTATCTGGGATACATCGTTGATACTAGAGGATTAAGAGTAGACCCGGAGAAAGTAGCCGCAATAATGAGATTTCCTACTCCTAAGACCCCTAAGCAGGTACGAAGATTTGTTGGACTAGCCTCTTGGTATCGCCGCTTCGTTCCTGATTTTTCAACCTTGGTCTCTTCTCTTACGGCTCTTCTGAAGAAAAACCACAAATGGGAGTGGAGTAGAGAATGCGAAGACTCCTTTAACCAACTTAAAGAAGCTTTAGTGTGTGCTCCAATATTGACTGCTCCAGATTTTACCCAGCCTTTCATCATTCAGACAGACGCATCAGAAGTTGGACTTGGTGCCACCGTTTCACAAGTGTTACCAGAAGGAGAGAGAGTAGTAGCCTACGCCAGTAGGACTCTTACTAAACCAGAAAAGAACTACTCTGCCACTGAGCTTGAGTGTCTTGCTGTCGTGTGGGCTGTTGAAAAGTTCAGGCCATACATCGAAGGAACTGCTTTTACAGTCATCACAGACCACCACTCGTTGCTCTGGCTGCAGAACCTGAAGGAACCTACCGGACGACTCGCCAGATGGGCCCTGAAGATGCAACAGTATGACATGAAGTTAGTTCATCGTGCCGGAAAGGAGAACAAAGTTGCTGATGCACTCTCCAGAGCTCCTCTTGAGACGGTAACTCTTGTGGATGTAACACCGGAAGATCGGGATCGCTGGTATCAGAAGATGATAAAGGATGTTACTACAGATCCCCAGAAGTATCCTTTATTTAGAGTTCAGGATGGAAAACTGTTCAAAAGAATCAAGTTTGACGTCATCAATCCTTGGAAAACAGTTGTACCAAAGTCTCTACGTCCTACAGTTCTTTATGAGCATCATGACCTACCCACAGCTGGTCACTTAGGACGCTACAAGACCGTCAAGCGTATCTCAGAGAATTATTACTGGCCCGGTATGGCAGCAGATGTTTATTCGCTACGTATCAAGATGTAAAACTTGTCTAGCTACCAAACCAGAGCAGAAGAAAACTCAAGGTCTTCTGGGTCAGAGTAGGATACCTGATAAACCTTGGCAGATGATATGTACGGACTTGATGGGACCGTTTCCGTCGTCTTCTAAGCAGAACAAACACTTATTAGTTGTCATGGACATGTTCACAAAGTTTGTTCTCTTGTTTCCTCTTCGAACAGCTACATCTCAGACTATTTTAAAACCCATTGAAAGCGACGTGTTTCTCGTATTTGGAGTACCAGAAACTATCCTATGTGATAATGGACCACAGTATCGCAGCGCAGAGTTCAAGAAGAAGATGCAGGACTATGGTGTTGAAGTCAACTACACGCCGTATTATTCAGCTCAGTGCAACCCCACGGAAAGAGTTAATAGGGTCATTAAGACTGCTATTAGTGCCTATGTTAGGGATAATCATCGATCCTGGGATAAACACCTTGCTGAGATACGTTTCGCCTTAAACTCCGCCTAGCACGAAGCTACTGGTCATTCACCTGCTTACCTGAACTATGGCCGTCACATAAAGTCTTCGGGAAAGCATTATAAGTTATCTCAACCTGATGATCCAGAATCTACGACTTCTCACGATCAAGAGATCGAAGCAGTCCGTAGAATTCGTGAGGATATCAAGAGAAGACTTCAAGTTGCTCACCAGAAGAGTTCTCATCACTACAACTTAAGAAGACGCCCAGCTACCTATAACGTCGGTGACACAGTTTGGAGAAAAACTTACCCTCAATCTGATGCTGCTAAATATGTTTCTGCGAAGCTGTCACCAAAGTTTGAGGAGTCCCGCATCGTTCGCAAGATCTCACCTCTAGTGTATGAGCTAGAAGATCTCAACGGTCGTAAAGTAGGGAACAGGCATGTGAAAGATATAAAGAATACTTATAATTAATTTAATTACCTGATTAAGTGATTCCTTACTTTATTGTGATATACTTACCTGATTTGATGTTTCCTCTACCTGATCTGACTCCTAATTCTTACCTGATCCTAAGTCTTCACTCTCTCCTCGCAGGAAGGATTTTCTGTTACGATTTAAGTTTATGTTAAATCGTAATTTGCCTGTTTGTTTTGTTAATGTCGTGTTTTGTCAACTTGCCCCTCTGACCCTGGTGGGCACCGTGTTGGTCTTTTGTTTGAAAGCCTCGCGGCGTCAATGTTTTGATCAGAGGGCAAGCGATAACGATTAGCTCGCCACTGAACCATGCGTGGACAGTCAGTCGGCCTAGAGCGTCCATCTTACTCTAGTCAGCCCCTTTGTTTATGTCTGTTTCGGCCAGGTCGGATTATCTTTATATTGATTTTGTACATTTGTAATGTTAGTATGTCAAGTCCGTAAGTCGGTTTCGAAGTCTTACTAACGTCTGTTCTGTTTTATCGGGATCGTTAATGTTGGCGCAAAATCGTAGTTATTGTGTAACAAAATGTGTAGTGGCATCCTGTAATGTGTCTCTAAGCAAAATGGCGTCTAAAGTGTTCAATATTTAGCGTCATGTGGTGAAGTGACTTTGAAGACTTCACGTATTGTCATTTGTGGATACCCTTTTATACTTTCACCAAACGTGCTTCTGTTGTTCCTGCGCACCGCTACAACACAGCTAAGTCATAGATTTTAAGTTCATTTTTTATTTCTAAGTCAAGGAACTTTATTCACTATTCAGTGATTCGGGCCGATACGATTCGCGACGTGCATCCGCGGGAGAGAGCTTCGTTTTGTATGCAAAGACATTTATTTTATTTCATACAAAATTTGATTATTTTATAGCGCTACATTTTATGATTTAATTTGTCAAATACTTATTAATTTATTTATTTCTATAGATCTAGGTTATTATGTATAGATATTAATTATAGTCTTAAGTCTTTGAGAGAATCTTATCTATCTAAATACTATCTTTATTATTTCTACCTTTATCTAGCCCTATCTTTACCTATCTTACCTGCAATTAAGGTAACATTCTTAACTACATAAATACTAGCTTTCCTATCTATAGTATTATTTTTATCACAAGTTATACATATGCAGCACCTATTTATAAAATATAATTTATAATTAAATATATACCCTCAAGATCTCTTAATTTGTTTGTTAATTTTTTTTATTTTTTATTTATTGTGTCTAAATTGCATGAGACAAATAAGTTGCTCGCTTGCTAAAATTAACATTTATAATCTTGTAGTTATTCAATACATAGTGCTAATACATAGTTCTTATAATACATATTTATTACTGTTAAATCAGATTTTATTGTTTATGTTTGCCTATATTATTCTTCCTGGTCAAATTTTGACATTATTCTTAAGCCCACCTCCACTAAGCAGCCGACTGAGTTGGGCAAAATCTTTATCCGAAACAGCATACGGCCTTCAAGTGGATTTACTGCTGAAAGGAAATTAAAAAAAAAACATACAGAGAGACAACTTTCTAACTGGTCTGACCCCAAACAACTTTTTTTTACCTAAAACGGATTTTGAGCTAATAAAAAATTGTTTGGTCGGCTCCTTCATAAATTTTGGGAGTGCTGTCCCCAAAAAATCAACAATTTTTTGATTGCTCCAAGCAACTTCTTTTGACATGAAACGGATGTTAAGCCAATAAAAAAATATTTTGGTCGGGTCCCCCTTATAAATTTCGGGGGGGGGGGGGGACCCCCGGGAAAATTACAAAAATTGACCGTTCACCTGTATAAATCTAGAGAACATCACTACCCTTAACAATTGATATAATTGGATCCAATAACTTTTATATAATGAAGAAAAAGTAACTTTTTTCCCTTGGGAGTGAAAAGTGCTTCTTTACTCCCTAAAAACTAGTCAATAAACTTTACATTATACACCGTCTGGAAATAATTTTTTTTTGCTTATTAATTGTTTGCTAAATGAGGAAAAGTAAAAAGGGTCATATTGATGATAGTTTCAAGAATTTTCATAATTTTTGTGCGCTTTTACTAATTTCTATCCTATAAATTAAAATTTTCTATTGACTATGAAAATAATAATCCACTTTCTTCTCTTGATATACGAGGAATATACGAGGAGTGTTCAAAAAGTATCGCGAATTTTGAATTTTCGCGGGTTACGTACACTCGAATTTTGATCTTTTTGTGGCTTTATGTTGGTACTCATGTCTCTGACTTATGCCGACAAGCTCAGCCATTTTGAATGTTCACTTAATTGTTGACAGCTGCTTTGCTTGCACGTGTTTTGGATCGTCTTCGATTTTTACCTTTTCAAAATAATGGATCAATGAACCTGTATCAAATTTTGTGTTAAAAACGAAATTAAGTGCGCGGATGCATTCCGAAAGTTGACTGTGGCATACGGAGAAGCTACCTTAGACCGAAGCAACGTTTATCGGTGGTACAAAATGTTCTCAGAAAGCCGAGAAGATGTGAACGACAAAGAGCGTGCCGGACGTCCAAGCACTTCAACAACAGACGAAAAAGCGCGCCAAGTTCGGTCAAATGTGAAAGTTTTGCTGACAGTTTTCTTCGACTGCATGAGTGTGGTGCATCATGAATTCTTGCCACAGTGTAGAACGGTCAATAAGGAATATTACCTGCAAGTTATGCGCAATTTGCGCGAAGCAATTCGCCAGAAACGCCCGGATTTGTGGAAGAACAAAAATTGGCTTTTGCCCCACGATAACGCCCCTGCTCACACATCGTTGCTTGTGCACGACTTTTTGGCCAAAAACAACACACTAATGATGCCGCAGCCACCGTATTCCCCAGATCTGGCCCCCTGTGACTTTTTCTTGTTCCCTAAACTGAAGAGGCCCATGAAAGGACGACGTTATGCTACGCTTGACGAGATAAAGACGGCATCGAAGGAGGAGCTGAACAAGATAAAAAAAATATGATTTTTTGAAGTGCTTCGAAGATTGGAAAAACCGTTGGCACGAGTGTATAATATCTCATGGGAATTACTTTGAAGGGAACAAAATAGATATTCATGAATAAATAAATAATTTTTGGAAAAACACAAAATTCGCGATACTTTTTGAACACACCTCGTAATTGAAAATAAGGGTAGCAGAATACATTTAGACAAATGGATAAAATGGCATTGGAAAATATGGATGTAGGGCTGTGAATTTGGATGGGAAGAAATGGAGGTAGAGGTACAAATTTGGATAAACCAGATACAATTGCATAGGAGAGATGGATGTAGGAAAAAATTTGGATAATTGGGACATATACATGGAGGAAATGGAGGTAGGGGTACTAATTTGGATAAATTTTATGGGAGATAGTGGAGATAGGAGTTTAAATTTGGGCAAATAGAATAAAATGTTATGGGAGATAAATAAATAAATAAATAAAAAGTTTATTATTTTTTTCTTACAAAAAAAATCACATATATATGTTTATAAAAAAGAGGAACTAAGAAAAAAAATAAAAGGAGAGGTTCAGGTATCTTACCTGTTCTTCCACCTCTCCTGATAATGATAATGGCAGTAGGAGCAGAAATCTAGTTTATTAGGCAAAATTACATGAGAGAGATCAAAGATAGGGGTTTAATGCCGAATAAACAGGATTGACTCGGAAAGGAATTCAGTAATACAAATCTGGATTAATGGAATATAATAGCATGGGAAAAATGGTGGTAGGGTTTCAAATTTGGATATTTGGGCTAAAATCACATGGGAAAGAATAGAGGCAATAATATAAATTTATTTCTATAATTTCTTAAAAACAAAAACTTGTAATATAGTGTTTCAAAACCTGGTCGACAAATTAAATGAAAATAGATGTATATTTTCAATGACAGACGAGAAAATGCTTTGCTGTAGTAGGATGCCTGTGGTATTTAATCGAGAAGGTTTGTATTGTTTTATAGAAGCAAATATACCCCCCAAAATCTTCTATTGCTTCTAAACTCGTGTTATATCACCCTTTACAGGGCTTGGGTATTTAGTATTTATTATTTATTATAGCTCTAAGCTTTTACTTCTGATAAAAAGCAAAGAATAGCTTAAAAATTGCAACTGTAGCTATTAAATATTATTATCACTGTAAATTAATACTATCAGCTTAGCCTCAGGAGTTATGACTACAGCAACAGCAATAATAAATGCTATACAAAGTAATATTATTATATATAATATTATAATTAATTAGTTTAATATTATTAATATATAAAGATATGATAATTACGCAGTGGTCTACTAATTTAATAATTAAAAAGCATAACCCAGTTTCATGTGTCAGAGAACATGTGTCTTACATATTAAATTAATGCTTTTTAAATGTAAAAATATGTAAACGTTATGATAAATGAAAACATAACTAAATAATAGATCCAAGAAATGAAGAATTATCAGACTTTCACACTTCTCTGACAGATCTAATTAAATACAGGACTATATATTTCCTTATAAATTAAATAAATACAAAACTATTCCAGATCCATGATTTCGATAATAATACGGGGGTTGATACGTCAAAGAAAACATCAGCGGCACTGCAATGTTATCGCTCCAAGCAAGGCAACAGCTATTCCTCTGGAGTATTCTTGTTTCTTACGAGAAAAACACAAATACTGTATGGAGTATTTAAAAAGATATATTTCTGTGTTGATAAATAGTAACTAAATAGATAATTCCGTTACGGTTATAAAACGGTCCAACCGAGCATTTAGTTACGGGCTCCTTATGAACTCGTACGAGATAATCTATTCGGCCTTACAATGCACCGTACATCCCCTTGACCTCATAATAATAAACCAAGCGCTCATAATATACAATAGAGGTTAAAAATTGTTAACTTTTGAGCAAACTATACCATGTACCTTCATGGCCCATGTAATATACCATGTTTCTGCGTGGCCCATATAGTAAGCGATGTTCCTGCATGGTCTATGGCGCTAGTAGTTTATTTCTCACCTACTACAGTATAGGAAAAGTAGGTATCACCTAATACCAAAGTTAGCTATCACCTTTGTTATCTGTTCGAGAAAATGTGAGGACCTGAGTGGTTTAAACAAAGCCGTCTGTCATAATATGTGTTAATCTGTTACCACTGCAGTGGTCTCTAGAGGATTTCTACGAGACAGTCGCAAACTATGAGTCGCTATATTTATGAGCTATTTGATAGCTCGCGTTAGCACAAAATTAGCGTGAGGACTGTATGTTTAGCGTAATAAGAGTAAAATAAACAAAAAAGAAAACTCACCATGAAACTGCTCATAAAGAATAAAGTAAAAACGCGACAGGTACCTGTTTTTAAAGATGTAAGCGAAATTGACGAAATAATAAAAAACGAAATTAGCGAATAGCGAGAAATAAAGATTGAGTACGGCTTTGTGTAGACGGCGGGAGTGCGTTAGCTCGACTGACTAGGCTTGCGAGATAAATTATTAAACTAATATTATTTAAGTATCAGAAGTCCATCAAAATATAAATAGTAATATTTATCAGTAAGTCCCCGGCTTTGCAAAGCACTAGGTTTGCAAGAGGAAAAAAAATGAAGTAGTTTTACTTAAGAAAAAATCATTATTGAAACTTATATATATAAGAGTAAAAAACTAATGATTGACTAAAGAAACAGAAAATTAACTTCAGGTATCTTTAATAAAATAAAGCGACTTGAACTTAACTAAAAAAAATAAAATTTTAAATCATAACCGTATGCCAATAAAAATTAAAGAGGAATCTTAGGAAAAAAAAAAAAAAATAAACCTTTGAAAAAATTAAAAAAAAGTAAAGTCACTATGGGACAAAAATATAATAAAATTAAGATAAGTTTAAAGGGACAAGATGATGAACACATCGTTTTAAAAGTCCCATTGAAGTTCTTACAGTGACTCTACGAACAACAAGATCATTAGGATTAGGATGAACTTCAACTATACGTCCTAGCCGCCACATTAAAGGGGGGTTATCATCCTTAATTAATACTAATTGACCACTTCGACGTTAGGTGACGAAGTGTTCCACTTAGCTCTCTGTTGTAGAGTGTGGAGATACTCTTGGCTCCAACGGTTCCAGAAACGCTGAACAATGTGAGAACGCTTAAGACGATTAGGCGGGACATCTGTGTGACATCATTCTCAGGAAATGAAAGTAAGGAATCACCTATTAGAAGTGGCCCGGTGTAAGAACACGGAGATCATTTGGAGATGAAGATTCTGGAGCAAGAGGGCGCGAATTAAGTATCGCTTCGACGCGAGTCAAAACCGTGATAAACTCTTCTAGAGATAATACTGTGAGCCCACGTATCTAACTAAATAATGCTTAACATTACGTACGTTCGATTCGTAAATTCCTCCCATATGGGGGCTTGCAGGAGCTGAGAAAAAGAACTTTATTTGCAACTTAGCTAAAGTATACGCTATCTCAGACTGATTTTCTTTACGAAAATAAGTAATTAACTCTTTATGTTGTTTGGCAGTAGCGGTAAAATTACCAGCGTTTCACAGTAAATCTCACTCGGATAACCGCGGCGCGATATAAATCGGTGAAGTGTTGCTGTAAAAGCCTGACAAGATACTTGTACGGCCTCTAAATGTACGGCTTTAGCCAGGCCAGGCACACAAAAATGGCAAAATATGCCTTATAATGTCTAGATTTACGTAGAGTGGTATCCTTGAGAGTGAAGGGACCGGCGAAGTCGACTCCCGTGCAGGTAAAAGGTCTACTAGGAGTAACGCGTGCCTCAGGTAAATCAGCCATAAGTGGGGAGGGCTTAGAAGAAAATCTTAGACACTTAAAACATTTGCGAAGACGTTCACGAATCACACTTCTTGCAGACATAATCCAAAAATAATTTTGAATCAAAGATTGAAGAGTTCGCGGACCTGGATGCAAGTATGTATGATGATAGTAATCTATAAGTAAATTAGTTAGATGACATTTTTTAGGTAAAAGTAGGGGGTGTTTAAACTCAAAACTATAAGGAGAATTTTTTAAACGTCCTCCAACACGAATAAGACCTTCGTTATCAATGAAGGGAGATAAGGGTTGTAGCGATCCAGAAACGTTTTGAGACTTAGATAAGGCTTTCAAATCATCATGAAAATAGTAAGCCTGAGTTTTTTTACTAATAATTTAAGAGAATTTTTTAACTCAGTAGGGCTTAAATATTTTTCCTTCTCAACAGGAAGTTTGCGGTAAGATCGCATAAAACGAGTAGCATAAGCTACAAAGGTTCGCAAGCGAACGAGGAAGTAAAGTCTTCCATCCAACTAATAGAGGTCGAATCCTGAGCATTAGTAACTAAAGTAACGAGCGGTGTTTTTGGCATATTTGAACCTTTCTTATTATCTTTCATTTCAGGAATTTCAGAGACTGGTAATAAATCAAGTCCGATTTTGGCCACTCTGACGGTTAAGTGATAACCATAGGGGACCTGAGTACCAAAATGTATTATTTATTAACTCAATGGGGTTCAAGCCTCGGCTAGCTAGATCGGCGGGGTTGTTTTCAGAAGAAATATGTCTCCAGGACTCAAGTTGCGTGTTTTTTAAAATTAAAGAAACGCGATTGGCTACGAATTGTTTTAATAAGTGAATAGGTTTTTTGAGCCAAGACAAAACGATAGTAGAATCGGTAAAGAGAATTATTTTATTAATATTAATCTTAGAAATAAAATTATCAAGAGATTTTAAAGTTCGAGTTAATAAAACTGCTCCTAACAGTTCGAGGCGCGGTATAGTAACAGATTTTACGGGCGTTACTTTGGTCTTAGAACAAATTAAAAAAGATTGATAATTTTTATTATCGTTAGACGAACTTAGATAAAGAGAGCAAGCGTATCCCTTTTGCGATGAGTCGCAAAAGCCAATAATATAACAAGAAGAATAATTATGTACTAAAAAATGTCTCGGTATTTTGATCGAAGAGATAAGCGAGAGATCTTTAATTAGTTCTAACCAAATAGAAGAAAGTGGAGGGGGCAACATAGTATCCCAATCCAACTTGGCCATCCAAATACTTTGCATAAAAGATTTAAAATTTAAATTAAAGGAGATATGAAACCCAGCGGGTCATATAGGCGGGAAATAACTGATAAGACGCCCGTTTAGTAAGCGGGGAGTTTAAGTCCTGATAATGAAAAGAAAAACAATCAATTTTAGGATTCCAACATACCTAAAACTTTTATATTAGGACTATTCTCACCTGGTGTATTAATAACTAAGGGCTTAGTATCGCAACTTGCATCAGACAAAGTTGCCAAAAATTCGCTTGAGTTGCTGGACCATTTATTAAGCGGGAAGCCTCCTTTACTTAAAAGAGAGATTGAGTTTTGAGCTTAATTAAGCCCACCGATGAAGCACCCCGAAATAATCATCTATAAACGATCCATCGTAGATAAGTTGAGCGGCGAGGGGTAGAGCACCTTCGTCTTGAGCTAGTTGATGAAGCGTTCTTAAGGATAGGTAAGAAGAACACGAAAGTCCAACGTAACGGTAGTTAACTCATACTCAATAGGGGGAGCATTTAACTCGAAAGAAAAAAATAAATGCAAATATGGGCGGTGAGAATCAGATACTAATATTTGGCGGTACATTTTTTCTATATCACATGAAAAACGAAGCGGTGAATACGAAAATTAGTGATAACTTCAGATACGTCACGTTGAAGCTTAGGTCCAACGTAAAGACACTGATAAGAGATGGTTCTGATCGCTTTGCGCTACCATCAAAAACAACGCGTAATTTAGTAGTAAGGGAATCAATTTTTTGAACAGCGTGGTGAGGTAAAAAATATTTACCGGGACGTTTAGCGGGTACGAGGTGGCCTAACTTGATGTATTCGTCTAAACAGGTTGCGTAAGCATGAAAATAGTCTTCATTTTGACGAAATTTTCTCTCTATTGAGCGATATCGAGAGAGCTCTCTAGACTCAGTGAACTCAGGTATATTTTCCTTAAAGGGCATTTCTACAATGTAGCGACCTGTGTCGTCACGACGGTGCGTTGTAATAAAATGATTTTCACAGAAATCATCTTCAGGACAATTCAACTTAGTCTCAGGCACTTGTTCTATTGCCCAAAATTTTTCTAAGTCAAATGAAATATCTTGAGCGGACGTAAAAAACGTAGATACTTGTCGGAGAGGAGGGGGAGGGGAAAACGAAGAAGCCCCTATCACTACCCAACCAAATATCGTATTCATGGCACCAGGTTCACCTGAAATATAACTTATTTGACGAGAAGTAAATAGAGAAAAAAATAGATCAAGACCAAGTAAAAGTTCTACAGGTTGAGATAAATAGAACTGCGGGTCAGCCAAATGGATACCTTTGAACTTATGAGAAAATGTTTCAAAAGCGTAATCACAATGAGGTAAGTTAGAGGTTACACAGTCAATAACTAAAGCATGAGTATTTAAGAATGGTCCTAAAGTATGACGTGGCTTAATAAAACAGGAAGCAAAGTGAGTAGCCATAGCTACCTGAGAGGAGCCTAAACCTGTAATTTCAATATTATTAGCTAGGGCAGATAATGATAAGCCTAAGCGTTTTACACAAGCGGAGGATATGTATGTATTACCACTGGCTGTGTCAATCACACCTCTAATTTTTTGAAACTTACCTGAGTGATCTTTTATATGAGCGATGAAGGTACCAAAAAATGTTCTATTAAAATTAAATTTGGTAGGTACAAGCGAAGATACGTTGGTAGAGAGAGTTGGGTTACTAATATAAGTATGAGTGACTGGATTAGTATTAGAAACGTGAGAAGTAGTGCTCGGTACTTCATGTACCTGAACCTGAGAGGCGGGTGCGGGTGCGAAATTATGTTGTGAAGGTGTTGACTGTTCAGGAACCTGATAATTATTTGGCGGCGGTTGTTGATATGAGTTAGGCGACAAATTTGTTATAAAAGTTTTCGATTCATTATTTCGCGAAAAAGTACCTGCATTTTTTGGAAAATGTAAAGTGGAATGATGTTTGAAAGAACAAGAATTGCAGGTAACTTGACTCTTACACTTATGCGTAGAATGTAAGGTAGAGAGGCAATTAGTGCAGGCATTTATTTGGCGTATATAATTGTAGCGGTTGTGCGGCGTAAGTGCTAAATATTTTGGGCACTTATATAATTGGTGATCAAGTTGGCAAGATGGACATGAAACATTATTAGGTTTAGCGGTAGGTCCGGTAGAAGAATGAGATAAAAAAGATTGGCGTTTGTTATTAGAACTGCTAGGCTTACTAGCATTCTGAGTACTATGCTCGTTAGCGTTTGAGACAAGTTGCATTTGAGTTATTTCAGAATTAATAAACATTTCTAAATCACTAAACGAAGGAAAATCTTTAGTTTTAAACTCACTTTCGAATTTTTTACGCGTAATTTTGTCAAGCTTTCTAAGCCTTGAGATAAGAAAATAAAATCTGTAATATCAGATAGATTCATAGATTTCAAACGTTTGACGTGATCACTTAAAGTATTTGAAAAGTTTTGTAGGGAATCCAAATTAGGATATTTAGGCGGTGCTTCATTTTTAAAAATACTTTCAAATAAATAATCAGCGATGAGTCGTCTATTTTCGAAGCGAGTTTTGAGCGCATTCCACGCTAGGTCAAATTGATCGTTTTGAAGCGGGTAAGATTGAATAACTTGAAGCGCGGGGTCTTTTAAGTAACTTTTTAGATAATGAAGCTTTTCTATTGGTTCAAGCGTATTATCATTGATATATAGAGACGTAAACATGTCTCTAAATCTCGGCCAATCGATAACATTGCCGTCGAACGGTTCTAGCGGAATAGGCGGTAACTTTGAGCGGCGTGATCGGGAAGCACTAGTTGAGAGAGCACTGTCGTCTCTTGACATGCTACTATAGTTAGCAGCCTGTAATTCTTTTTGCTTTAATAAAATTTTGCCATAAGCATCATTAAATTTTTCTTGGGTTTCATAGTTGGGTTTTATATTAGAATCGATAGAGAGGCTAAGAAAATTTACGTTATCGAGAGTTTCAGAGAAACTGGTTTTATAAGAAGGCAATAACAAAACTTTGGCGTTAAATTCTTCAAGGCAAGCAGGCTCATTCAATTTTGCCGCCAAATCCAGCAAATGTTTCATCGACTGAATTTGTTGAGCAAGCTTAGCTTTGGCGAGAGTTAATTGTATTTTTAATTGTTCAGCCATATTTGAAACACCGGTGGGATTAGGTTTAGCGTTACTTACAGAATTAGCGGTACCGGTCTTAACTTGGCTCACGGGGAATATATCCTTATGCGTTTGAGTAACTTGAGTTTGAGCGGTTGAAGTTGAAACGGTAGTCGTACCAACAGCGGTCTGTGTTACGTCAGAGGTAGTTTGCGTGTCAGCAGACGAAGCAGTGCTTGAAACACTCGGTGATGAAGTCGTAGATACACTAGTAGTAGTAGTATTAGTTGAAATAGCGACGGTGGTTTTAGGTGGAGATTTAGAAGTATTATCCTTTTTACCCCCCTTACCAGTCATAACATATTATTCCTATCTTTAAAAATAAAAAATAATCCCGATAAAAACAAAACCAAAAAAAAGTAATAACCTACAATTCAAAATAAAAATAATTTTTGGTAGTATAGATACGTAATTTTTTAATAAAGTTGGTCAACAGTAATAAATAAGGATAAGGACTCAAATAAGAAATGAGTAAAATCAAATTTGTTAACCTCAAGCTGGTAAAAGAATAGTCAATTTTTATAAACAAAATTAAAAAATGATGCAAAGCGTTGCTTGGGTTAATTATGGCGTCTAGAATATTCTAGTTGGAAAAAAATGCGGGAAAGCACATATATTGGCATACAATTTTACAATAAAATTAAAATAATTTTGCAAATTTTATTAAAATATTTACGAAATTAATTGCGAAAAATGAGAAAAAATAATCCAAAAGGAATCTTTAAAAGAAGTATAAAAAATAATTTTACTGATCAAAGAACGTAACTTTTATAAACATATACGGATGTCTACAAAAATTATCAAAATTAAAATTAATCAAAAAATTTATTCTTCAAAAATATGAGTTAAAAAATACGGAAAATGAACACAAAATTCACCACCACTTCAAGACATCGATATTTTAAGTTTCGATTAAAAATAATTTTATGTGTTTTAAATATTTAAGCGAAAAGATTAGCGTTCATAAAAAAAATATGTGCACTGAATAAATCCGGCGATCGAACGGACCAAAACTATTTGATAGCTCGCGTTAGCACAAAATTAGCGTGAGGACTGTATGTTTAGCGTAATAAGAGTAAAATAAACAAAAAAGAAACTCACCATGAAACTGCTCATAAAGAATAAAGTAAAAACGCGACAGGTACCTGTTTTTAAAGATGTAAGCGAAATTGACGAAATAATAAAAAACGAAATTAGCGAATAGCGAGAAATAAAGATTGAGTACGGCTTTGTGTAGACGGCGGGAGTGCGTTAGCTCGACTGACTAGGCTAGCGAGATAAATTATTAAACTAATATTATTTAAGTATCAGAAGTCCATCAAAATATAAATAGTAATATTTATCAACTACCAGTTGCTTTTTAAAATATTTATAATTTTTATTATATTTTTGGTAAGTATATAATATAATGTATATACATGCTTATACAACATTGCATAAGCATTGCTTGTATGTCTTAGGATAGATGATTATGCATACAGGGTGGCCCAAAAGACACCCTGTCATATTATATTTTGAACCGCTACAATGAGGTAACTCTCATTTTTATGATTTGATGCACTTCCGCCATCTCACAAGTATGGGCTATCCAAAGAAACATTAACTAAAGGAACCAGTGGCGTATCTATGGGCCCGTATGGGCCCGCAATGCCAATGTATGGGAGGCTCCCAAAAAGATAAAGTAAAAAAAGTAAACTTACTAATAAAATGGGTCCATGCCTCAGTAGAGATTAGTATTGTCTCTTTTAACATCATTAAGTCCCAAAGTCCCAGGGCTCCTATAAGAGTTGTATACAATCTCTTCACCGAAAAGCTGGTCCTTGCGTTTTATCTTAGGATAGTCTTTCTTAAGTCTCAGGGCCCCTTATTTAAGTTTTCTACAATCTACCAGAAAATGGGGCCCCTATTAATCTTAGTAAGTCATTCATAAGATCAACAAGTCTTAGGGGGCCCCTTGTTTGAGCATTATATTGCATAATGTATATTTTCCGTCCTTTTTATAGACTCATTTTTTAAAAAATTGTTAATTGGCCACGGCAGCATTATTACTATGAATGCAATAATTATTATCTTGATTAGAGGTAATTAGTTTTTTTAAATTTTTTTATTGAATGTTGCAACAACATGAAACATATGTTATTAGCAATAATCAAAACAGTGATAAGATATGGCTTTGATATGATTGTTAATGGAAAAATCACAGCTTAAGTTCATTTCATTTCATCCCAATTTAAGTTAGAAGTTTCAGGATAAGTCGAGAGTAGTTACCAAAGAAGTGCCTCCTGTCAGTCGAGAGAGATGTTTTGTCAGCAGATGAACTCCTCCTCTCTGCAAAGGTTTTGGTAAGTCGCTCTAAAAGCGAAAGGCAAAGCAAGATTCAACTATAATTGAGTTGTTTTTCCACCTCATCTTCAATATCTTGCCCTACCTGCCAGCCAGTTCACAGCAACTGACATCATATATATCTGACCAACATATGTGTCAAGATTCATCTTATTATCAACATCACTTCAAATTTTATTAAATGACTTGTGTGTATTTTTTTAAATATAAAAAAACAGAAAATAATAATTGAGCTGAAATTTAGTAAAAGTCTATCCCTTTGGTTTCAATACGGTGAGTAGCATCGAGTGAGGACAGGTCCCAGATAGGCAACCGCTGGCAATAAAACCGATTTGTAAACTATTAAAAAACGAGCAAAGCGAGTTCGAAGACGTGTTGCAGTATAAATTTGGAAATTTTAATATTCTGAAGACGAATGAAGCGAGTCAAAGTAGTTATAACGAGCTTAGCGAATCCGACGTGGTGAGGAAAACTTCTCAGGTACCCTGTACTAGATTTTTTCGGGAAAAGTTGGGCTCCAACCGATTATTATACTCGTACTTATTACTTTTACGAGATCAAAAAATGATTTACTAAGACGAGAGGAAATAAAAGTGTGCAATAACTTCATGATGCTAAGTTCTGCAAGTCACACAAGCAATAACTTTATGATGCTAAGTTCTGCAAGTCACACAAGCAATAACTTCAGGATGCTAAGTTTTGCAAGACACACAAGCAATAACTTCATGATGCTAAGTTCTGCAAGTCACACAAGCAATAACTTCATGATGCTAAGTTCTGCAAGAACACAAGCAATAACTTCATGATGCAAGTTCTGCAAGTCACACAAGCAATAACAAAATCATTCTACATAAGAAATGCTTGCATATAGAGCACTTAATCCTCTAGGTGACGCTAAGATTTTTTTAATTATCTATATTTCAATAACAAACAATTAAAAATCATTTTAAAAGGGATTAGTTAGAATACTATCTAACGCAATACACGAGTCACTCTAAAATACACAAGTTCCATTTTGGATTAAAAAAAATATTACAGAATATAAATCACAATTCTAAACGTCGGGGGCACGCGGTCTCTCAGATTTCGTCAATGTGGCTACTGATTCGTACAAAATTATTTTCGATCTCTACATATTGCATGAATCGATACTAAGAATAATATGTTACCTTAGCATGACATAGTATATTTGTCATGCCTGCTTTAATGTCAGACATTTTATGTGATAAGCATTACTCAGCATAGAGTAAGTTACAAGCTAATATTTGATATAAATAAATAACTTGGTCAAGCATTATAGGACTTGCTTTATTTTAAATAGATTATAAAGTAAGTCATAAAGACTAAATATTTCGTATGGAGTGAAAGGGGAGGAGAATGGAACGCTACATAACAACTGTTAACTTGAATATTACAGAGTACATTGTTACGAAAAAATCAACAAAAACTCATAAATATACGATTAGTAATATTAATCTAATAAGGAAGAATTTATAAGTATTATGCCGCAATACTGCAATGCCGCAATACTGCAATGGGAGAGGAAAAATGCCATAGACGCAGCGTGAACTTCCATACAACGTTTTCTACAAGTTTTCTTTTAGTGGCAGCAAGAAAATCTCGCTGCTACAGTCTATCGTTTAGTTTAAAAATCTTGACAGGTCAGTTTAAAAACCACTGATTCTTAAGAAAAAAATCCCTATAAGAAGGAAGCGGGAAAAAACTATGTAAACAAATCAGGTTATTTTACCCGTATTTTCTTGGCGATGTTTTTTTTTTTAATTTCTTTTGTGTAGTTTTATTTTAAAATATCATTTATAAGATTAATTTGAAAGTAGTTTTCAAAACGATGTAATCACAAGAAGAACCATAAACAAAGTGAACGATGGCCGGGAAGAAGGTTTTTTCCCTACAGCGGAGAGATTTAGGGATTTTTTTCTCTTTTTAAGTGAGAGGTTGGCAGCGGCTTTTCTGATTGGTCAATCCCCAAAATACTTATGACCTTGGGGACTTTTAAACTAAACGATAGACTGTAAGATTTAATTTAAACTGCTACTCTAATAATAGTACCACAAATAGTATCACTTATTTGTAATAATAACACTACCACTATAAGTGTACAACTACTACTAATAAAAGTGGAGTGAAAAGAACTTGACATTCTTTTTAAACTATTTTTAAATTGACTACCATTTTGCAAAGAACGATAAGCAAAAGAGAGATTCATTCAAATCTTTATTTTGCCTCCGTGATGACAGAATTCGTATAACCTTATAAACATGACGACATAATTCGCTTATAAACATATTTGCAGTATCGCTAATTATGTCTCCAAATTACCTGCTATACATTAATTTGGATTATAAAAGCTTTAAAAGCAAGAGAAATTTTCCAACAAAATTGTATTGCTTAGTCGCTTGAGTTCCATTCATATAAAATTTATGAAAAAAATCAGAATTTTAAATATTTAGCAGCCGTGCTTGCGATCAGGCTAAATACCATTGATCAAAAGCTTTAGACCAAGTCAAGCATTGCATTCTCAACATTCTCAACCTTCTGACTCAAGTTCAAGTTCTCCACTTTAGACTCAAGTCCTTCAAGCATTCTCAACCTTCTGACTCAGGCCTCAAGCATTCTCAACCTTTAGACTCAAGCCTCAAGCATTCTCAACCTTCAGACTCAAGCCTCAAGCATTCTTCAAACTCAAGTCTCAAGCATTCTCAACCTTCAGACTCAAGTCTCAAGCATTTCAACCTTCAACTCAAGCTCAAGCATTCTCAACCTTTAGACTCAAGTCTCAGCATCTCAACCTTCAGACTCAAGCATTCTCAACCTTCAGACTCAAGCCTCAAGTCAACCTTCAGACTCAAGCTCAAGCATCTCAACCTTCAGACTCAAGTCTCAAGCATTCTCAACCTTCAGACTCAAGCCTCAAGCATTCTCAACCTTTAGACTCAAGTCTCAAGCATTCTCAACCTTCAGACTCAAGCCTCAAGCATTCTCAACCTTCAGACTCAAGCCTCAATTTCTCAACCTTCAGCTCAAGTCTCAAGATTCTCAACCTTCAGACTCAAGTCTCAAGCATTCTCAACCTTCATCAAGTTCAAGCATTCTCAACCCAGACTCAAGTCTCAAGCATTCTCACCTCAAGCTCAAGCATTCTCAAGACTCAAGCCTCATTCTCAATCTTTAGACTCAAGTCTCAAGCATTCTCAACCACTCAAGTCTCAAGCATTTCAACCTCAGACTCAAGTCTCAAGCATCTCAAGCTCATCCCAATGATACTCAGGCATAATTCTCAGGAAGAATCCCAATCACTAGTTAAATGTTTCAGCTCATATTTTCAATATTGTTTTGTTCAATATATTTACAGTAGTGAAGTAAGTAGTACGTAGTAGTACGTAGTAAGTAAGTAGTACACATTGATACAAACTCATACATACGGTATTTTTTCTGATTTACAGGTTTGTCTAAAAGTCTCCTGCCACCTCGTAATTTTTCCTCGCAGGAAAAGGTTCATCTTAGCAAATTTTCATTATGATTGGAACCTAAGGTATTTCCTTTACAAAGATGTTAATTTCTTTCCATTGAACACCTGCATCCCACCACTCCACGACACCTAACTTTAAAATTTTAAATTGATCCCCATATTTTTTGGTATGTTTCGATTCTGTGGCGTATTTATTATCTGTAAAAATACTCTTTGAGTACTTTTACTTTTCCTCATTTATACCGTAAGTATATAGGAAAAGTAATGTGTTTGCAAAAAAATCCGAAATCGAGATGTCACCGGAATTATCCGTTTCAGGTGTTTTTAAGGCCTCTTGCGTGGTTTTCGCAAAGTTGTCTGTATGTGTATATGTGGGTGTATGAGTGTGTTATCATCGTGGCGCCCAGTGTTTTTCAACTAGAGAGTTGAAATTTTTGTACAACAAATTAGTCTACCGCTGTAGTTGTGCTGTTCGGAAAATATTTGTTTATTACGTCATTAACCCGCGATAATGACTCAGCAAAAATTTCGACAAAATATAAAACATGGAAAAATGATGCGATCTAGTTGAAATTTGGCACGCATGTAGCCATGTATAAGGCTAATATATGTACAAGATATGTCGCACATAAGGGGGGGGGCACATAAGGGTTGTTGTTTCTTAGTCAGGTTCGATGACAGAAACACCTTATATCATCTGTTTTATTTTAATTTTTTTTTTAAAAGTTAAAGTTTAAATTATAATACAATACACGGCTAAAATCAGTTGACAGCATAGGAAAATAATGCAAGGGAGCCAATGAAGTTAGTCCTGCATGTCGAACCATGCCTACCTCATTGGACCAACCTCATTGGTTTCTCAACACAATTTTCCCATGCTGTCAACTGAATTTAGCCGTGAGTTATATTATAAATGTGATTTTAACTTTTTTTTAAATCTGTTTTCTTACATTAGTTTTTGAATTCCCTTCGCTCTTCTGAGTGTTTTCTTGTTGTTTCTTTTGTTATTTTTTTTTGTGAATTATTATTCAGTTTTTGGTCATTTTGCTCTTCCCTTTTTAGTACGGAGAACATTTCTTCAAAGGTTGGTAGACGAAAATTGCTTCACAGCCAAGGACGTGAAATCTTCTACAGTCTACAATGTGATTAAGTTTTGTCACCAAAACATTGAAATTCTCATAACTGTTTCTATAGTTGTTGAGTCTCGTCACCAAGACATGTATTGCGATCAGTACCTGTATGTCAATTACACAGGTCAAATTCTATTCAGGTCTTGGTGTTCAAGATCACGTCCAGTTAACCGGTCAGCCTTACCACAACCAACTCATTAACAGAACAAATAGATTACAACTCGCAGCAGGTTTGGGGTTTGTTTAGACCAGAAGAACGCATTGATTCGACTTTACTCGGTTCAATGAGTTTTATGTAAATATAGCCAAGTCATGTGTAAACACCGAAATATTTATATTATATAAACCTCATGTGAACAAGTATGAAGAAATCAGAGCGCAACTCGACACTCGAACCCTCCTTACTATTGGACCACGTGTAATCCCTTTAACACGTGTTTTCCTCATTTTTATCAAATTCCTATTATATATATGTAATATATATATTATATATATATATATATTATATATATATAATATATATATATATATATATATATATATATATATATATATATATATATATATATATATATACATATAAATATGTGTGTGTGTGTATTTCTAGGATATTTTTATTTGGTGCCAAAATCAGCCTAGGGCAACAGGAACTCTATTGAAAACCAAGTTATTGCGACGTCATTATCCTAGTTCAATGATCAGCAGAAAGCAGAAATTTTCACACTTTTCATTAAAGAAATATTTATTGTAACTTTTATGATGTTCTTAAGTGTTGCATTGACGTAATTTTAATAACCCTAGTAAGGTTACACCTATATATTTAATCAGTTATTCCTCTTATATGCCTTGATTTTTGTGCCAAGTTTCATTAAAATTAACTTAGCCGTTTGCGCTGTTGCGTGTTTACAAGAAATGTGTGTATCCATACTCTCATAATACATGCATACATACAGACACCAATTATTTTCAACTTGTTGGATATTAAGAGCTGAACCGTTGACGTTTAATGAAAACTTGCAGTTATATTCGTAATTAATGCAATATTTTTTCTCCTTTTAGGAGGAAGAGAAGCGAACAAATAAATAGCACAGTTTGTCCTTTATTTATTTATTTATAATTTACGGTGTGAGCCTGCAACAGACTCACTGTTTGTTGTAGGCCAAGGAGGAGAAAAGGCAATAATAAATTAGAATTAAAGTAAAAGGAACAGACGAACTGAAGGTCCGTGAGTTCCGCGGGGGAGCCTTGCTTATAATGAGCGGAAAAAATAGAATAAATACCGAACTGAAGGGAAAGAAAAGGCGATAAAATAAGTGAGATGAAGAGCAATATGAGAAAACCCCGGAGAATAGAAGGAAAACGGAAGGGACCGGCGCAAAAGAAGAACTGATGAAAACGAGGAAACACGAAAGTTAAGATAAGGTTATAGCCAGTGTGGCAAACATAAAATTAAGGATTACCAAAGGCATCGAGAAGGCAGAGAAGACTTCAGAGGCCTCAAGGCCTTCTCAGTCCCCCAAATACCAAGGACAAAACTTATATGAGGCCAGGAAAAAGAAAGGGGAAATTGGGAAAACAGATAATAATGAAAAGAAAGGAGAGAGTAGTAGCAACAATGTTGCAAGCCATTATATAACAATCAAGAAACAAAAATTTAAAAAATTAAGATCAAAAATAAAATTAGTTGCAATATATATTCATATTTTAACCAAAGGTAGTAAAAATTGAAAAGACTAAAAATAAAATATTACAGTCATAGAGAAGGAAATTAAATGAAAAAAATAGCGATAACATCAAAGTAATAGTGATAAATGTGTAATTATGATGGTGGGAAAGATAACAAAAATATGCTAAAAGAAATAATACACACTAAGATTAAACGTTAAATAAAAGAATAATATAAAAGATAATAATATATAATATAAAATAAAAGAAATATACATATATAAATAATATAAAATAAAAAATAAGAAAAAAGACATAAAATTCTTAAGGATAATATTATGGATCATCACGTAAAAGGGTAGTAGGGTAGAGTACTAAAAATAATAGCTTAGGCAAACAAAAATATTAAAAAGTATACTCTATTTGAATATTAGTATAAGTCTTCATTATTAATGGCAATTTATGATAAATTTCAACTAATTTAAATGACTATATTTCGCTATAATTGACATAGAATATTCATGTCTACAAAACCTAAAAAGAAAAGAAATAAATTAAAAATTCAGCAGTAACTACTGCAGTAAGGGAAATTTAAAATTAAAGAAAGAAATATAGACATGATTTCAATACAATAAAAAGAATTATAGAACTTAAATTAAGTGATTACTTATTGGGCTAACTAACTAGGTCAATAAAATGAACATCTATAAGCCATTCCTACAAAGAAATTAAAAATAATTAATTAGAAAACTAAAAAACGAAGAAAAAAAGGAGAAATTAAAAAACTAAATTGATTATTAATATATTATTAATGTATTATTAATGATAATAAATATATTATTAATATATTAATTAATATTGTAACAATTAATTTGGGGAATTCAATCTTTATAATTAGTTTTAATTAATTTATGTTTGAATTGGTTTTATTTAATTTGAAATTTGGCGCGAAGTTGATTTAGGCTGTCAATTTAAATGTAGGGGGGGCTCCAGGTTGAGCTCGAAGGTATCCCGCTTTTTATTTTCCTTATCAATTTATATTTTATTTAATATTTATTTATATCCATTTCCTTTATTTTTTTATCTAGTTCTATATTTTAGGTTCGTTCTTTAGGTTTTGTAAGTGTTTCACTTTTCTTTTTGTAAGAATGCGTGTTGGCTTGAATGCCGAAGGAGAGGTTTCAGAGAGTCAGGTTGAGAGGCTGTCGAAAAGGTTATGTGAGAGCGTCGCTGAGAGCACGTTGTTGTTAGTCAGTTTTTAGTGAAGTGGTCTTTCTAACTAAGGATCTTTTGGGCAGCTTACGCTGTAGCGGATTTCCGGTCGTCCCTGAAGGCCGAAATGTGAGCTACCTGAGCTCTTCACTAAAACTACTCTATTTTGAATTGGAAGGACGTCGGTACTGTTAGTGATCAGTACTGTCTGTCGTCGCGTCTGTCAATCTGTCAAACTAAAGTTTAAACCAAAAAACTATAGTTGGTTGGAACACATTGTAGTCAGTTTTGTGTGTCTGTTTATGGCCAACCTGGGTCGAAGTTGGCTCCAGATTGGTTCGAACTCTACCCTACCCCTACCTCTCTTCTCCATCTCTCATTACGTCACCAATGATTTATGATTGGAGTAGATCATAATCATTCTCTCTTTTTATTTTCTTTATTTTAATCCTTGTAAGCCCAGTAGTCAGTTAGGCCTGCAGAGACTGCCAGTGTAGGACATATGATTATGATGGACATATGTAAGGGGCCCAAGGATCTACTTTCTAAAATTAAGAAACTTATGTATCAGTTTATTATTTAATATAGGTCAGGATAGATATTTTTAATCTCAGGAAATATTACTTACTTTGGTAGACTGGAGGTCTCAGTTAGAGTAGTTGGTTTTCTAGGCCTTAGAGCCATTACTTACCTTTTTTGTATACGTACTGGGAAAGACCAGATAAAGTTTACCTTATTGTAAATATTAAATTTACCTGGAGTAAAAGTATTAACCAGCACAGTCTGTATTTCACTGACTTCTGTAGGTTTAAGTATCCTATCCTACTTATCTTTCAGCACCATAGAACCGAGTTGATTCTTGCCCTCTCCCTTCAGGGAGAAAATAATCTGGCGCCTAATATTAGTAATATAGACAGGAAAGAAAAAGTCAAAGCCTACTGGCTTTTCAGGTATCACAGATTTGGTTTTCAGGAACCTGGACTGGATGATAACACCCAGCCCGTGCAGCCGATCTGAGTTGGGCATAATTATAGGTTACAATATATTATTAATATATTGATTATTCATATCTATTAACTTCCATTATGTTATAGTTTGTATGGTTCTTTATGTTAGTCTCTTCTCAATATTTATTTGATTAGTTCGTGTTGTATAATTATAACTTTTAAGTGCTATTTTATATACTTTACCGTTTTCAATATAACGCATTCATACTATTTTCATTAAATTAGTTTAAGTTTTTAATGCTTGATTTTAGTTCTTACTTTAACTTCATATTTTTTTCTTTATTTATTTAGTTTTAATTCTTTTTAATTTCTTTGTAGGAATGGCTTATAGATGTTCACGTTTAATTTTATTTGACCTTGTTAGTTATCCTAACATGTAATCACTAAATGTAAGTTCTATAATTCTTTTTATTGTATTGAAATCATGTCTATATTTCTTTCTTTAATTTTAAATTTCTCTTACTGCAGTAGTTACTGCTGAATTTTTAATTTATTTCTTTTCTTTTTAGACATGAATATACTATGTGAATTATAGCGAAATATAGTCATTTAAATTAGTTGAAATTTATTAATAAACGTCCCATCCAGTGTCTTTATCATAAATTAGAGGAAACACTTTTTATTCCCAAGGGAAAAAAATTCTGGCGCGGTGGTCCGCATGTCGGGCGAATTTCCTTTGGATGCGTGTTTCCGTGTTTTTTACATTATGTAAGTTTACAACTTCTAAATAAATAATTCCGGCACGGTGGTCCGCTGTCGGGCGAATTTCATTTTGAATGCGTGTTCCGGCTAAACAACCCTTTTCTCTTATGCAAGAACCATGCCCATTGCGTGGTTCCGGTTCATGCTTTAGAACCTAAGCAGTTACTCAATTGTCAAGCACTGCTCGTAACTCTTTTTGTCTGTATTTTCCAAAGAAATGCGCATAATTATCCAGTTGGTTGTACAAACTATGCCTCTAAAATTATAAGTACGCACTATTATTTGCACTAGTTTAAAGCTTAGTTACTTATCTCTAAGCTTAGTCAGTTATCTTTAAAAGTTTTAGCGCATTTCCTTTGGAAAATACAGACAAAATGAGTTACGAGCAGTGCTTGACAATTTAGTAACTGCTTAGGTTCTAATGCATGAACCGGAACCACGCAATGGGCATGGTTCTTGCATAAGCAAGAAAAGGGTTGTTTAGCACGGAACACGCATTCAAAATGAATTCGCCCGACAGCGGACCACCGTGCCGGAATTATTTATTTAGAAGTTGTAAACTTACATAATGACGACCCTCCAGGATGTGAACCCAGTACCCAGCGTTTGAGTGGTCGTATTTACTCCGGACCACTGGCATTCAACTCAGAGGCCCAAAAACATTGAAAACGACACCCTACGAAATTTAATTTTTAACGACCGTTATTTGGTTCTATAATTTTTTGTGGTTTTTTTCGACTTTTTGGAACCTAAAGTGGTCGTATCGATTCGGACCGGTTTCATTCGATTCAGCGCCAAATTACATAGAAAACGACACCTACTCGAAATTTATTTTTATCGACCTAAATTTTGGTTTTCGGTAATTTACAATGGTTTTTTCGATTTTTAGGTCACTTAGAGTAGTCGTATCGACTTCGGACTGGTTTCATTCGATTTAGCGTCTCAAAAAACATAAATATGACCTTTTTCCGGCAAAAAATATTAACCCTGAATTTGCTGATTTTTTGAAAATTTCGCTGACTCAGCAACCCGGTTAATGACTCACAAAAACCTGGTTTTTAATAGGGTTCGTGTCCTTCCAAAGGTTGATTTTTTGTACCAAGTTTGGTTAAAAAATATTAATCCGTTCGAAATAGAGTGTTTTACAAGAAAGTGCTAGAAATACATATGTATATATATATATATATATATATATAATATATTATATATATATATATATATACATATATATATATATATATATATATATATATAATAATATATATATATATATATATATATATATATATATAAGTCTCGCGAAACTTATTTTTTCGTCATTAGGGACCTCTGAAACGGATTTGTGTCGTGGTCCGAGGGTCGAATTCCGCCATGACGCCTATCCCATTAGGCGAATTTCCAAAGGAAATTCGCTAAAAGTTACTTTTTACTCCCAAGGGAGTGAAAAGTACATCTTTGAAAAGAAGCACCTATGAAAATTGCTTCTTAACTCCCTAGAAACTAGTCAATAAACTTTAAATTATACACCGTTTGGAGATAAATTATTTTATGAGAACAGTTTTTAAGAATTTTTATTTTTATTAATTTTCAAATTTTATCTCAAAAATCAAAATTGAGAGGCACCTCTGCGGTCTCAGATACTCTCTTAATAATTTAATACTCACTCATGAATATTAAAAAAAAAATTGAAAACTTATTATCATTTTATGACATGATAGAAAAAATAGCTCTTTAAAACAAATACAACAAGGTTTCCGCGCTGCAACAAAGAGCGGCTTGTTTTCACAAATCGCACACAAACCGCTCTTTGTTGCATCAAAGAGCGGTGAGTTGTCACTCTATGGCAGACTAAGCAGGACAGTCAAACTATGTATACGACAACTCAAGCCTTCGTAACAATGTTTTTTTTATTTATTTAATGCCGTCAATTTATTAAAAATGATAAACAATAGGTATAAACTTCGGTTTTAAATTTAAGGTCGGCACAAATATAATTGCAGTTCTTTGAACCTACGGTAGTAGGCGAGGAGCAGTAAAAGTCCATTCGCAACAGCTCCATGAAATGTTGAACCTAGCTGCATTTAACTTTTGATTCGGCGTTTTAGTTTTGTTTGTGAAAATGTAATAAAACCAGAACACATTTGTAATATTTACAAATAAATAATTGAAAATTTATCAAATTAACAATAAAATAGCAAGTATAATGGAGTAAAATAAAATCTAAAAGTCTGGATATGATAATAAAACATATTACAGGTAACACTGGGTCCATACTAAAATACGAATCAGTGATGCAATGCATCCATAGAATTAATATAATTAATATTAAAATAAAATGTTTCCAAAAATACAGATGGGTATAGTATATGTGTAAGGGCTTTGTGAGCGGTTCCCAGAGTTACGCCAGTAACCACCTCCCGCCCCCACCACTGGTCGCCCCTGCCAGGGTGTCTCTCTAGTGACCACCCTTCGCCTCCACCCCTGATGGTCCCCGCTAGAGTATCAAGTACCAGCCTCCTAGTATATATAGTTAAGGGGTGGGTCGATGCAGCGAGTCAGTGTATCGTCTAAACCAACCTCACAACAAAGAGTTGCATTTATCAATTTTTGGATTAATTCTTCAATTTATTAAAAATGTTTCTATTTAAGGTTAGTTTTAATTACATTAATTATAGTTAAAATAAAAACAAAATGGTAAATTTTTTTTCAAAATGGTTCTGTCTGAGGGAACATATTTTATTTTCGTGTTTTAAACTCTTTTAGAACAGGAACAATATACTAAACCCTGTAACTAGACAGTAAAGTGGTATTTAACTGCTCACGATATATGTTACCTGATGAACGACGCCGAGTCAAACTTGGTTTCTAAATTTGAATTTAGAAATAAAAAGTAAAGCTATGTTGCGTTTACTGCTTTTAAGAGAGCTTTTTCAGATTATCTTACACTTTGTAAGACCTAAAATTAATATGACGGTTTAAATTTAATTTTTGTTAAATTTAATTTTGCAGAAAAATAAGTATGTTTATGTATAATCAGGAACAGTATAAGAGTTATTATAGTGAGCAAAAAATATAGTTATAAGCATATAGTTAATACTAAAAACATTATTTTATTTTACTGCTCTATGTTTATTAATCCATAATATGTTTGAACTTATTAATAAGGCGCGGTCGAATATCCACGGCCTTCTAGAACATTGGATCACCAACAAACTTTTTTTATAACTTTTTTTTATTAGCCGGATTTGTGATAAATGTAGCCTATTTCCGTAATCTGCACGCTCTTTTGGTTAATCTCAAAGAGTATTTACATTCACTCAACGATTTATTTTTAATTTAACTTGGTACATACACAACTACTGTTAGACATCAATGTTAACAAAAAATATGACATGTCAAAATATAACACAAAATATTGACGTCTAACAGTAGTTTTGTATGTACCAAGTTAGATTAAAAATAAATCGTTGAGTGAATGTAAATACTCTTTGAGATTAACCAAAAGAGCGTGCAGATTACGGAAATAGGCTTTATTTATCACAAATCCGGCTAATAAAAAAAAGTTATAAAAAAAGTTTGTTGGTGATCCAATGTTCTAGAAGGCCGTGGATATTCGACCGCGCCTTATGAGTTTAACATACTGGTATAATGAGTATAATGAGTTAAACTTACTGGTTATATCAAGCTGTAACGAATATTCAGCTGAAATAATATTCTTAGATCCATCTAAAATACTTATTAATCTCTCTAAAATAAGACATGGTATTTCTTATGGTTTGCCCCAAACGGTTTCATTTTATGCAATATTATTCTTGGAGACTTTTATAGTTTCTATGGTTTTATAGTCGTATATACAATTTTAATATCAATTAAAATAACGAAGACTTCAGTCCTTTTTTGATTAAAATTTATTCAAAATAAATTCACGAAGAGCTTTCGCTCAGGGATCCTGAGCATCTTCAGTTCTTAAAATGACAAATGAGAATTTTTGAAAATTAATAATTTTGATGTTTTTTATGTCACGTGTCTAAATAAGTAAATAAATTTTAATGAATTAGAAAAAGGTAAAGGAAAATTAAGATTTTAAGATAATTTATAATAAATACTGCTAAGATTGTAATGTCTTGTTTTTTGTTCATTACTGTCTTTGTCAGCTTATATAGAGCATTTATAAAAATTTCCTTTTGTCTGTATGTGGTATGTAAAAAGTAAATACAATTTAGTATATAATTATTTTCTGTAGCCAAAAGTTGTTGTTGAATCGTTTTTCAAATAAACGGGCAGCAATTTGTAACCAATACAAACCAATATCAGTCTGAACGCGGTACATATTAAGCTTATCAGCCATAGGATATGTTATGATTAGATAAGACATAGATACTATCTGTTTGCCTGCATGCATGCATCCTAGATTATCGCGACATCTACATGAGTATTAAGTACTTCATTTAGACCAGCTTATTTTCTGCGAGGAAATCTAATTCTAAAAATAGGAATATATTGCGGTTTTAGCATTAAATACTGTGTCCTATAGACCGTGTGCTGGTCCCGCTAGTCTTTGTCTGGTTCAACAAGTCAACCAAGCATCATGTTTACTTTACCAAGTTCTAGGCATTTGATTGTTAGCTTTATGGAGCTACATCTAACATACTCTACAATTCACAAGACTGACATATCTTCTCTTTAAATTCCCCAATACGGGACAGTCTTCGTCTTAGCTTTACAAAAAACGTTAGCTTTAGTTAAGAAATGTTAGCTAACTTCAAACAACAATATAGATATCAAACTATAAATATTGCCAACTTAATATCTCAACAGTTGGCGTAACCTGGATGCATAAAGGTGGGGGGGGGGGGTACTTTAATATTCTTGTTTTAGAGAATTTATAAGGACATAGGCTCATGATTTTTAAATGTTAGAAAGGGAGTGAATTGTAATTAGTTAAAATATTTTAAAATTAGTATCGAGTGATTAGTTAAAATATTAGAGGGGATGAGCTCCTAGTTATTGGAGTAAATAATCGTGAGCAGAGCGAGCTGCACTGCAATGTAGTTTGAGCATAGCAAACAATACTGTAATATAGTTTGAGCATAGCAAGCAATACTGTATATAGTTTGAGCAAAGCAGCAATACTGTAATAGTTTGAGCAATGTAAGTTACAGTGCAATGTAGTTTGAACACAGCGAGCTGCAATGCAATGCAGTTTGAGCACAGCAAGCAATAATGTAATATAGTTCGAGCATAGCAACCAATACTGTAATATAGTTTGAGCAATCTAAGTTGCAATGCAATTTAGTTTGAACACAGCGAGCTGTATTAGAATGTAGTTTGGCTTGAGACAACTGCACGTTAAGTTAGCGCTTAAGGTCTTGTCAAATAATAAAAATAGTTATCCATATCAAGAGAAAAGAAGAAAGTTTGTCATTTAGAATTATAAAATTTGAATCCTTTCCTTTCTCATCGATTATAAAATAATTGAAATATCAAATGACAGAAGTAATTACGAGATCACCAGTCAGTCTGGGAACCTTGAGTCGTGTTGTCAAAAAAATTAATTAAAATAACCAAGGGAAGTTTGAGTTGAAAGTAGTAGAGAAGAGATTACAGGAATTAGATGGGATAGTCAGGTGACAGATAGTAAGTCAACTATCTAGCCCTGTGGCTGAGCCACCGAATAAACAAACATGTTCGCTTCAAGGATCTTAAATAAAGGGGATGACGCATTAAAGAACATTTCTGACCCCATGGAAGTTGTATGAGATAGAGAAATAGGAGCAAACTTACCTTCCCATTGTTATAATAAAAAAGGCGCTAAACGCAGGTTATGTAGCAAGGTTGTCGAGTTAGCTTTTTAACATTATTCTGTGCTTATCGTGAGTGTTACATTTGTAGTGCTTGTTGTCATTTGTGCTTACTTAATTTTAAATTTTAGGTTATACTTAGCCACTTTAGAGAGTCATAATGTAAGCGTGTTTATAACCTTCTTAAGCAATAAACAATGGAAAACAATTGAAAGGTAAATTTCCCTCTAAAATTTAAGGCCTTCGCTGTTATAAGAATTGTAAGCATGCGCAGTTTGTACCAATCATGTGCAGTTGGTTTTTGACGTGTGTTCCGTGTTGAATTCTCTCTAGTTTTTAGTTTTCAAAGACAGTACGGCAAATCGACTTAGTGCTTCATCCCCTTTATTCAAGATCCTTGGTTTGCTTTGACAGACGTAAATATAAATTGTCAAACCATGGTTGCGAATTTTTGACTTTTCTTCATTTTTGTAGGTATAAAGGAAAAGTATTGAATATGCATTAAAACCCCAAAACCGAGATTTGACATTCATTATCAGTTTTAGTTGTTTTTCAGATCTCCTGAGTGTTTTCACGAAGTTTTCTGTCTGTTTATGTGAACCCTCACATAAACAGACAGAAAACTTCGTGAAAACACCCGTCCATTATCACAAAATTGTCTGTTTATGTGTGTGTGCGTGTGTGTGTGTGTGTCCATTATCACCGTAACTCCCGTGTATTTTTTCTACGAAATTGAAACTTGATGCAAAAATTAATCACAATTTTGTATCATGTCATTAGACGAAAAATAATGACAGTGAAAACTTAGAAAACTCATTATACATATTAGATTTTATATACATATTACATTTTTACAATATAGAAAACTCATTATATGGTAAAAATGTTTTCAATGATTTCAAACAATGATTTCAAATTTATAACGCAAGTAGTAATGTATAAGCCTAACAAAAGTGCCAATTTTCATCGCATTATCAGCATTAGATTTGTTCTTATCGAATAACTTGTGTAGGTTTTTTAAAAATCGTAAAAATCGAAAACAATCCGATTGAGGTAGAATTTGGTTCTACTTGTTACTTGTATATCCAATGTTTTGATGGATCATAAAAATGAATCATCATCGAGCAATGTCAGTGCCTGGATGGGAGACCGCTGGGAACAAAACCAATTTATTTCATATTTAAAGACGAAAAAAAGATGTGGAACACGTGTAATAAATTTGGTAATTTTCGTGGTCTGAGGACGAAGGGAGCGAAACGAATTAGTGAGCGTAGCGAATTCGATGCGGTGAGGAAAAGTACCCCGTACCCGATTTTCTAGAGTTTTAAATTATGTCATATAAGATGTAAGAAATTTAAGTTGATATGTCCGTATCTCCTGATCAGTGGTATGTCAACAAATCAATACACAACGCAGTGTTTTCAAACAATTAATTACTACGTACACACAGCGTATTTAACAGGCGATCGTATTGCATGCGTATGCAATACTATCAACTAACTTCACGGTTCTTACAGCGTATTTGTTTAGTCGATCGAGTGTGATTACGTGATAACTGATCCCGCCAAAACATGGCGTCTTGTATAGTGAAGGTTCACTTTTGGTTATAAGGAAGTTTAAAACAAAAAATATATTTAATTAAATTGTGATTTCTTTGCATAATAATAAAGTTACAATAAAAAGAGTAATATTCCAAAAGTTATTTGATCAAAAACGGTTATATAGAAGTCAAATAAAAGTTCGACGAGAAGGTTATCCGTTAAATACGATCGTCTCTAAAGGTACATACAGTGTATCGGGGGATCCACCAGATTAGATTCCATCTCCCTAGACCTAGCGTATGCGATCGGATCCCCTCCGCATGGTTCATACAGCTAACATTACCGTATTGAGAGATCGTATTCTATGCCATCCGTGGGTCTAAAGTGTGTGTGAATGTACTAAATGATTAGTGCCGAGACAACTTTATTGTCAAGTTCAAATAATCCCAAGTCCATACTCGGTCTAAGTATTTCAATGTGCGACCCAGCGTTGACTAACATACAGTTCATATGTTCTGAGACTAGACTTTGAGAGAATAGTTTACACTATGTTACTTGGTATTAAATAACAATACTAACATACAAAGCATTTATTCAGATTGCAATGAGAACGGTCTGATTGTTTTGTATCGTGTTATACAATAATATTCAATTGTTTTACAAAAATTGTTTGGATTTACAAACATCCATAGTAAACAATTGAGAAATAAATAAAACACACACACACGGTCAAGTAATTGATGAGCGAACAAAGAAAATTTTTGAACAATGAGTCAGCAGAAAGTGATGTTAACGTTTACGCGTAACTCCTTGTGTTTATCCTAAACATTTGAAACTTGGCACAAACATCAAGCCTAAGGTCTAGTTGTGCTGCTTGGAAGATAGTGTTTTTAAATTTCCTCATTTATACCGTTGGTATATACGAAAACTTTTGTGTTTTTAAAAAACTTCGAAATTGGGATGTCACAGGAATTATTGGTTTCATGTGTTTTTTAAGACTCCCTATAAGTAGTTCTCACAAATTAGTCTGTCTGTCTGTACGTGTATATGAGTGTGTGCGTGCGTGTCTGTTATCATTGTGTCTTCCGACGTATTTATGCTAGAGAGTTGAAACTTGATACAAAAATCAATCTTTAGCTCTAATTGTTCTATCCGGTAAATATTTTTATGACGTCATTAACCATAATTAATGACTCATCATTAAACGCAGAAAACATTTGTCGATAGTTTTGCATTTAATCATATATAAGTCCAAAGTATGTGCCAAGTTTTATCTCATCATCAGTGTTAGTGTAATTTTTGAAGAATGACATACATGCTTTTTTTGAAAATTGTGAAAAATCGGAAAATAATTTAATTTAGCTGGAATGTTGTACACGTGTATCTATTACGTAATAATTAAGTATACTAAATTTTGTTTCAATACGGAAAGTATATCTATGGTTCTTTGTTGGATCATAAAAGTTAAGCAGTATCGAGTAAGGTCAGCGTCTGGATGGGTGATTGCTGGGAATGAAACTGGTGTAATTACTATCTAAGGACGAGTGAAGATAGTCTGAAGCCATGTTGTAGTATAAGTTTGGTGACTTGCATATTCTGAGAACGAGCGAAGCGTTTTCGAAGTACAAAGGATAAGCTATGCTTATCGAATTCGCATTCGAAGTAATGAGGAAATAGTCCGAGGTACCCGAATCCTCAAAAATTTAGATAACTCGTCAAAACTCGAAAATTTGACTTATCGATTTACACTTTGACGAAAATGTTCATCTTTAAGACGATAGTCAATTGATCCACAAAATTTAACTTTGATATTAGTCACCATTGGCTGATTTCTAGGATACCTAATAATTCTGAGGTAGACCGCAGCGAGACTGAAGCAATACTGCCTTTAGCTTTGAATAATCATCACATTTTGAGAACGAGCGATGCGAGTTTTTCCTCAAAGAAGTTTTGAGGTAAAACACCGAGTTACCCGGTACCCGTTTTTTTCTTATTGTAATGACAGGAAAGCAAAATTCGAATTTAGAACTAAACCCTTTGTTCCCTCCATTTTTTTGTTGTATTTATATCATACAGTCGATTTGTTAATAGTGCTTTCGGTGTCACGATAGCACTGCCTATGTTTGATATTTATAAAATGAGATAAAGGCAACTAAATAATTTTATTAAAAGCTAGACATATCGTAACTTATTTAATTTTAATTTTATTTCAACAATAAGTACGTCACGTCTGTTCACGTCTGAAAAGGTTATAAAGCTAACAAAAGGAGCATTCATAATCCACCAGTAAAGTAACTGAATAACGGTTTGCAAAGGAAACAAAGATAAATATGAAAACAAAATGTAATAACAAAATAGCACGGAGAAAACCAACCATTTCTAATTCATCAACAAAAACTTCTTTATTCTCAGTACACTAAGTACAATAACCATCACTAACGAATTATTACTATTGCTACAATGTGACTTAACGAGGAGTACGCGTACAATTGTTCATTGCGTTCGTCAAGTAGGTGCGGTTTTTTGTGGCCAATGCAAGATTGTGTAAAAAAGTGCAGCTCGAGTGTTTAGTCTCGGTATTGATCTTGAATTCAACAGGTTAACAAAAGAACGAAGCGAGTCAACCGTTACAATTTGAAGGTTCAAGATTAGTGTGTCAACTTAACAATTTTATCGTTTATAATACGGAACTGAAGCATACCAAGCAATTGTTCTCGAGTGCGCCAAGCTAAATGTAAAATTACACTTTCAGCTTCATGAGGAGTCATGAAGCAGTTGAGCCAGTAGTTTCACGAGCAAATGGTTCATCTACTGCTAACCAGTAGTTAGCTGTTGACCAGTAAAGCTAACTTAAACTTATTATAATCTTGCTAAGTTATTTTTATGTTTGTTAAACATTTTTTCATAAACAAATTTAGAGTTATGAGGTAGTGCTATGATGAACTAAAAACTCAAATTTGAGGACCTATGGAAATAGGACTCGGAAAACATCGAACATTAAAAGTGTCGGTGACACCCATAATGTTTGTAATTTTCACTCCTAAATGACATACTTCAATCGTGGTGATATATTAAAGATAAACCTTTTACTCAAATTTTTAAAAAAATGGAAACAATACATCGTATAATTGACTACTTTACAATAATAAATTAATAACTAAAGCAGGTAATCAGCAGTTTCTTTATACAGGAAAAATAGAATTAGCTTCTTCCTTATTATTAATGTTCCTTGGGGATATCATAAGGGGCTAAATATAAAAATTTAATAAAACGATGATGATTTGATGACCGTAGTGATCGTTATTCAATGGCGATGAC
>JACMZG010000008.1:8918305-9108305 GCA_018340805.1 Microvelia longipes
AAATAAAATAAAACACTATATTATGATCTTCATCTTCTTATCACTCAATTTAAATACTTGTGACAACCCATTAAAACGCTATTTTTCAATGAAATTGTGATTCTACTGAGTTCATACGCCCTAAAATTAGTTAAATTAAAGCGCTTTGATTAAAAATTTAAAGAAATAATCGTCACAAATAAGATAAACCAGAAAATCCCCATAAGGACTTTAACAACGATAACCCTTTCGTTATCAATTTCTTATCAGCGACGGTGGCGCTGCTACGGACTTTGAATCGCGAATTTTCATTGGCTGACAGTACACTAAAGCTAGCAGGCAGATAATCTCAGTAAATACTTATTAAGGCATTGCTGACTAAACTTATTCACCTCACAAACAATACTATTTAAAAAATAATTATTTCAACTACACACTTGCCTAAAATTAAAAGAAATTAACAGAAAACTTTGGTGTTGTTAAAAAAACAAGTTCATAAAGCTAAGTCATAAAATTAAACAGTTTTATAAAGTTGGTTACTTAGAAATATGTTACGTTCTTTTCAAGTTTAGAAGTAATAGTTTATTTGGAAGAAGTGAAAGTCTACGTGTAACAAGTTCACTTTAAGCTATTCAAATTTAATTACATTCAGATTAGAGCTGTTTTGGGTTGTTAGGTAAGCCAGACGAGTTAGTTGTCCAACAGGAAGGAAAGCGATATTTATTATTAGACATTTTAAATTGTATTTTTTAAATTCTAGTTAGTTTAACATCATTTAGGAATCATAAAATGGTCGATAGTTGTATTAAATTTTAATTCTAAATGTACTGGAACAACTCAGATGATTTGGCAAAAGTATTTTTACTTTTTTATGAGCTGAAAGACTCCTAAAAAATTGAAAAAAACATCCTATTGCTTAATGCTAGACTACCTATATGATCAGTGAGTAGACAATGGAACACAATTTAAACGGACCGCCATTCCATTTTTGCTGTAAAGGATTGAACGATCGGTTCCTGCCGGTATCATCAGGCTGTGCAGCCGGTACCCTCCAGCTATGCCGCCGTGCTGCCAGTACCAAGGATGTTGAATAAAGGGGATGACGCATTAAGGAACATTTATGACCCCATGGAAGTTGTATGAGATAGAGAAATAGGAGCAAACTCACCTCCCCTTAGGTTATAATTAAGAAAGGCGCCAAACGCAGGTTATGTAGCTAAGTTGTCATACAATTCTTGGTTGTCGAGTTTGCTTCTCAACTTTCTTCAGTGCTTTTGTTATTGTTACATTTGGTGCTTATCAAGTCATTTGTGCTTATATTTTACATTTTGGACTCTAGGTAGCCACTTTAGTAAGAGTAATTGAAGCTTTACCGTTTACCTTTCGTAGAGAGTAAGTTAAATGCGTTAATATTTTGTTTTTGTTAGCTTAGTGTGAAATGTTTTGCTAGTTTTCAAGATTCAATTTTGGTTGTAATTTCTTAATTTCTTTAATGTTGTTAATTTTAAGCAATATTAACAAAAAACAGGATCATAAGCATGCGCAGTTCGTACCAAGCATGTGGTTTTTCGTACCAAGTTAGTTTTTGACGTGTGTTTCGTGTTGCATTCTTCTCTATGTTTTGATTTGCGATGGGGTCACTTTGTTGAATGGCAATTCGACTTAGTGCGTCATCCCCTTTATTTAACATCCTTGGCCGGTACCTTCAGACTGTGCTGCCGGTATCATCAAGCTGTACAGCCGGTACCCTCCAGCTATGCTAGTGATTTTTGTGTAAACATAAAATCAAAGATAAAGTACCAAGCTAGATGCTCCAAGGTCAAGTTAGCTCCCATAGTATATTTATACCTAGATAGAATAAACAATGGGTTTCTTTTTTGCGTTTCTTATCAAGGTGTTTCACTTATCGGCAATACACCTGAAACCATACAAACTAGACAACTTTCTCATAAAGAATATAACAAAGCTTAGGAATTTTCATAAAAAAAGAATCGACAAGGAAGTGTAAATGTAATCATTTGACTGAACTCGGCAAATAGCGTCAACAACTCTACGAAATCAGTTAATAACAATTATCTTCCAATAACAGGGGAAAATCCATTTAAACGTCAAACCATTTACTAACATAACAATTTAAAAAAAAATAAACTGGTTACGAGGCAAGCAAGGCATTTTTATAGAAAAAGTAAAAGGTTGGAGGTGCAACGATTAACTGCATTGCGAGTTGCACACTGTGCAATCATATCTCACAGGAAAATTATTTACTATTTTAGAAATGTTAAATAAAAAATTACACTTCTAGAGATATTTTTATCTGTTTATATTTCATAACTATTTTTTTAATACGTCTCTAGTTTTACTTCTTCTGCTTGCTGCCGTGGTATCACCTTAAAAATTAGAAACTCCAGATTTATTATTAATTATTCGTTTTAGGCATTATTAAAACGTCTCTGCCAATATGGACGTGTGTTCAACTTTAAGAACTCGCCTCTAAAGCTTTAAAATAATTGAAATGAGTTCGCTGGGTTATTAAAAAATTGGAGGAATCGGAAATTTGACCATCGAGTAGGAGTTTGTCACACACATACAACTTATTAGATAATATTAATTGCATTCACTTTGTTTCATTCTGATACAAGCTGCAAGCTTGTAAATATCGTTCTTTCAACTTATAAAATTTGTAGAAAATCATTCTAAACCTTTGTTTCTATAATAATTAATACATTTGTTGAAGAGATATATTACTAGAGAGGCCCTATAGGTTAAATTTTGAAACATCGAAAAAGTAACCTGATCACCTCGCTAATAAATACAGTTAAATAATCAGTACAAACTTTCAGTATATAATACAGTAGAGCGTTAAAAATACAGATCAAAATACAAGGAATGAGCGGGAAACTGAAAACAATGGATTTATTATAACCTTAACTCACTCATGGAGGAGGTTTTAATGAGGTTACACAGAGCCCCTGAGAGCCCTAAATAAGATTTTTCAGGCTTCTCAATGTATTGAGACAGGTTATGCCCCCTCCAGTATAATACTTCTATGGTTGAACACTTTAAATACAAAAAAATCGGGTACGGGGCATCTTGGAACTTATCCTAGAATTCATCTTCCAAGTATTTGCTGATGATTTAAAAATGTTTTGATTTGACCTTTGTTACAGACTCTATTAGCAACCACACTGCTAGGATGTGCTATGTGTATTAAATACGAGCTGGGTGACGATGGCAAGTACAGCGGTGGATACGGTGGATATGATGATCACGAGGAAGACAGTTATCAGCATTACGATTACCAGCCTGAGCACCATGAATTGGATCATCACGAGTACAAGCATGAATACAAACATGAACCCAAGCATGAGGAACACCATGTCGACTATTATGTGAGTAGCTGTTTTTTAGCTATTAGGTAGCTATTTTTTTAAAAAACCAAAAGTTTGTACCCTGTGTCGAATAGGTTTGAGAGCTGTGGTCTAAAGGGTAAATAAATAAAAACTACGTTCTTAGTGGAGACGTTTCGACCCTACTGGTCATCATCATTCATCCTTTTAATACTTATATCATGTTCTTTTGTTTTGGTTTGTTTTTTAGTTTGAACCTGATTAAAAACATGATATAAGTTGAATGATTATGACCAGTAGGGTCGAAACGTCTCCACTTGAACGTAGTTTTTATTTATTTACCTTTTGGACCACAGCTCTCATAGCTATATTTTAGAGTAGCTATTATGTGAGTATATACTGATTAGTTTATACTATGAAACATGCTTACAAACTATATCAGCTCAGTACAAACTAACAATAAACGTTTTTATTGATTGATACAACAAAAATAATAACGATTGGTAAAACGTAAAGAAACAACACATAGAAATTGAATTAGTAGTGTTATTTGTTGAATTTTGTATTTGCTGAGGAGATATGTTTAGAAAGAATAGAAAAGTCATTAATAGCTTTATGAACTTAATACAGGTAATTAAGTAATATATATTATAAGATACTAAATACTCTACGATGCCTTCTTCTCCAATGAAGTTTGTAAAACTAAAAACAAAGCATTAAAAGTACAAATTTTTACAACCTAAGTGTTTTCTGAACCTGACAGTATGGAATATGTTTACTTGTCTTTTTATTTATTATTTTTCTGTTTTTATGTCCGAGGTATAGATGAAAAGAATTGTTTTTACTTTTCCTCATTTATACAGAAAGTATATAGTAAAAGTATTGTGTTTGCATCGAACTGTAATTTTACCTTTTTCAGATGTTTTAAGACCACCTAAGTTATTTAACAAAGTGGTCGTTCTAAATGTGTGTCATCATCAGTATTATCTTGTTGACAGTATAGAATAAACTCTTATGAGTGTTGCTCTAGTGAATATTGTACTTTACGACGGTATTCTTACGTCTGACGTCACCAAGCAGTCTAGGCCTTTTTCGTCAAAAGAACATATTTAAATATATTTTTTGTTTTTTTGTTGTATCATCAAAAGGATAGTATTTTTCATTCTAATATTTTACAGGATGTTCTTTTATAAGACGTAATGCAATAAAAAAATTGTTCAAATACTCTATTATTCATGTAGTTCTATATATAATACCAACAAACGTCCCAGTCAATTTTCTTCTCTTCGTCAGCAAAAGTTTATCGAATGACATATAATTTTTTTATTTTAAATCGTTAAAAATCATAAAATAAATAATTAAGTTGGGATTGGGAGTATTTCTCGGTAAATAGTTCTTTATCATTAGTTTTTTTTCACTTATACGATTTATGTCGGATCATTTTAGTTATGGAGCGTTGAGAACGGTTAGTGGGCGGATGGGTCACCGCTGCGATTAAAACTAATCTCTCATGTCTGTGTGCGAGGACGTGCGTAGCGAATCCGATAAGACGAGGAAAAGTTCCGAGGTACCCCGTACCCAACTTTTATTAAATAGGACACTACAAAATCTGACATAACGCTTTATTGAATGCTAGTACTACAAAGTGGAATATTTCCATTTTAATTAAGAAATAATCATTATAAATAAACACTAATAGATTTAACAGAAAGATACAAGTTTTTACTACGTGTTACATAATGCGCCGGGTTTAACATATTTTGTGGATTTTATGAATTACATTTTTCGGACGCAAAATGAATTCATATTAACAGATAGATTAACATCTTAATTACAGGTTAAAATTAAAACTAAATTGAGTTTTGTTATGAAACTAATTCTAAGGATTTTGTTACTTCCTATGTGTTTGTGGACAGTTCGTTCATAGATGCAACAAGGTTCATAAACCTGACTTAAGCAACTTGTGCTAAGTCAATGTACACTCTACAACTTGTGCTGAGTCATTGTACACTCAACAACTTGTGCTGAGTCATTGTACACTCTACAATTTGTGCTGAGTCATTGTACACTCTACAATTTGTGCTGAGTCATTGTACACTCTACAACTTGTGCTAAGTCAATGTACACTATACAACTTGTGCTGAGTCATTGTACACTCTACAACTTGTGCTGAGTCATTGTACACTCTACAACTTGTGCTAAGTCAATGTACACTATACAACTTGTGCTGAGTCATTGTACACTCTACAACTTGTGCTGAGTCATTGTACACTCTACAACTTGTGCTGAGTCATTGTACGCTCTACAACTCGCAAACTAGTTTTTATGCTTCTTATTAAATACTTTCTAAATAAAGTCGTTTTTAATAGGATTAAAAATAGTAATACTTGTCATATTATTTTAATTAACAATATTAATTATGTATTTTAATTATGACGTGAATCCTTTAATTATAGAAGTTATTTATAATAAGAAAATACGTTACATTAAGTTATTCTAAAATAAGGTAAAAGTTACTGTAAATTACAGTAAAACAATACAGATCATACAATACAGGCTGCCCCGAGTCCAGTTTACTTCCCAGCAGGTAAATAGTCATTGACAAAATAGTTATTTATGTCATAAGGCTGAGAAGTGTGTCTTTATGTCACGGCAATTAGATTTACCGACGAGCGAAGCGAGTCGGGAAAAATTGCCAAGACATAAAGACATCTCAGCCGGATGGCATACACTAATTTTTTTGAGATAGCACTCATTAATAAACTGCGCTATATACTTAATTGAAAAAAAACGTCCAATTAACTCCATATTATCGTCGTCATTGAATTCATCCATAGCTTCACACTTTTACTCAAAAATGTAAAAGCTTTATAAATAAACACACAAAAATTGTCAACTAGAACATCTTTTAAAAACGAAAAAAAAAAATAGTCTACGAACAAAAACAGAAACAAAATGAACGTTTTAAAGAAACCTCGTGAAGGTTTTACACAGATTGTTTTTTTTGAACACGCTACATTACAGTAGTTTTTTTTTACATTCATTATTGTCCTCGGAGGTGAAAAGTATAAATAACCTCCTATAAACAATAATGATTGGCTTCTCATCCTAAAAACGGTCCAATAAGTGCTCAATTGCGTACTACCTCAAAAAAACATTATAATCTACTTAGGTCAGCAAAATAAGTCATTACTGAAGTGTTTTAAACTGCAAAATGTCATTTTACCTACACTGTCGACAAAATATTTAAAAACGGAGCTGGACATTTGCTTGGTAATACTCTACTCTCCTCGGCCTTTAAAATCTCGTAGCAAGCATTTATAACCCCATTTTAACTTGTTCATTTATTTAAGTCATAAGTTTCTTATCTTAATTTAATTATTTATTGTAATCTTTATTTGTTGCTGTAACGGATACTAATTAAACATAACATTTTAAAGAATAATATTCTTTTGTTTATTTTTCAGCCGTAAGTAGATAAAATAGTATGTGCTACTGTGCAGCAAAGGAAACATTGCCGAATCGTGTCAGCAATTATCTGCATCGGCTCCGCCTCTGCAGGAAATCGTAATTAGCCAGACTCGGCTGAAAATTCCCATAGCCTGCCCTCGGCTCGGGGGCTAGGTTATAAAACTCGTCTGCAAAATTCCATATTGCCACGTAGTAGCATACTATTGTCATCCATCATTTCTTATTAATTACATTTTTCAGTAATTTACATATTTAAAAAAAAGAGAAAAAAATTGAAAATAGAATTAAAAGAGGTTAAAATTTCCATTTATCGATAAAAGTTTACGTTATTTCACTCTTAACCATCCTTAAATTTAAAAAATCCTTAAATATTCCTGAAAACTGAAAAGAAAATAATTAAAAACTATCATTTGCGAGAGAAGGTTGCATCTGAAAATTATGCATAGTAGATTTTTATTTTGACGCAACTTTCATCTGAGGACAACCAGTATAATACATATACTAGAAGAATGAGCGTGAATGGAGTCCATCATAAATAATAAAAGAAAAGAAGTCTCTCCACAAAACAAAACTTTATTGGCAAAGCCCTTTCAACCTAACTAGAGGCCATCATCAGTACAAAACCGTTGAGATGTTAAAGAAGTAGAGAAGTGAGTCTATGTTTTCTTACTAGGTATTAGAGTCAGATACATCTATGGTATACTAGGTATTAGAGTCAGACACATCTAAGGCATACTAGGTATTAGAGTTACCCAGTCAGGTCTGACTCTAATATCTAGTAAGAAAACATAGACTCAACTTCTCTACTTCTTTAACATCTCAACGGTTTTGCACTGATGATGGCCTCTAGTTAGGTTGAAAGCGCTTTGCCAATAAAGTTTTGTATTATGGAGAGACTTCTTTCTTTTATTATTTAGTATAATATATATTATAATTAAAAAACTGCTTATATTTTGCTCGACGTTCATTTGGCAAAGTAAGCACGCATGATTAGTGTGATGGAGCTATGATGCGTTAAACAATGAAAACAATGCTTGTTGCAGGATCACCCCAAGTACAGTTTCAAGTACGGAGTAGAAGACCTGCACACCGGCGATGTAAAGAGTGCCCATGAAACCAGGGACGGTGACAAGGTAATCATCTGCTTCTCTAATTGTTTACATTATAACTAACTATATCACTAACTGAAGTACAAGGCAAGAAGAGTAACGGCCTTTACCAACCCTTTTACTAAAACCTACTCTAGCTCGATCGGCTGATAGTTTATTTATTTATAATTTACGGCGTGAGCCAATATACAAAAATCAAGAAACAAAAATTTACAAAATTATGATTAAAAAAATAAGTTACAGTATAATGATTAACAACAGTACAGTTAGTGGTAAACATCAAAATGGACAAATTGGCAAGCTAACTATAGTTAGCTCAGAGGGTGGAATAATAGTATTAACAGAGCCCATATATCTCATTTTTTAAATACAATAAAGAATTTATTGTTATAATGTAACGATGTAAATAAACAAACCATTTTAAAGTAAATGTAATTATGATTTTTGAAAAAAAAATGTAAATAGAGTGTGCTTTTATATACAAAATAGCTGCGGCCAAAATTTTTAATCAGCTTCCTAGCGGACAAAATGTGAAACTCATGACATGTCTGCCAGAAATCGTCTTCGTATCCTTATTTGATCTATATACTACTTTAGGCGCTACGTATAGACAAACTCTTGTACATTTCTTAATTTTGAGTGAGACTCTAGACCATATCACTTATTAAGTGTGCGATTGACTCGAGGCCTTATCACTTATTAAGTGTGCGATTGACTCGAGACCTTATCACTTATTAAGTGTGCGATTGACTCGAGACCTTATCACTTATTAAGTGTGCGATTGACTCGAGACCTTATCACTTATTAAGTGTGCGATTGACTCGAGACCTTATCACTTATTAAATGTGCGATTGACTCGAGACCATATCACTTATTAACCGATTGATCGAGACCACTTATTAAGTGTGCGATTGACTCGAGACCTTATCACTTATTAAGTGTGCGATTGACTCGAGACCTTATCACTTCTTAAGTGATCAATGCTTTATTCGCATTATCATGCGAATAAAATAATGCGTTTTCAATGAACGACACCCCCTCCCCCCTCGAAATTAATTTTTTATATGACTGTTATTTGGGAATTTGGTTATTTACTATGGCATTTCAAATATTTGGTCACTTAAAGTAGTTGTATCGACTCCGGACCGGTTTCATTCGATTCGCTTAAATAATTTCTTTGAGATTAGAGGCATCTGAAACGACGGATTTAGACCGCAGTTTGAAATGAGACTCCTACCATGCTGCCTGTCTCTTATATACCACTAAAACGTTTGTTTAAATAGAACAAAGGTTACTGTAGCAGGCTGTAACTTGATTTAACTGTGGACGTTGCTTTACTTTCAGGTGGAAGGTCAGTACATGCTAGTGGAACCTGACGGTGCTATCAGGACTGTTCATTATACAGCTGACAAACACGCTGGATTCAATGCTGTCGTTCATAGGACCAAACCTATCAAACACTCATCACATGAATATCATCATAGTGAGGGACACGACGACTACTGATCACCAAACTTATCACTTCACAAATTCCAAAGCCGTTTAGTTACAAACTTATTTATTTAATGGCAAAGCATAAAACCCATCGAGCTGTACATAAAATATTAACCTTGTAAATGCAAAATGCAGCAAATAATAAACATATATTATACATACAGGATTGTATGTGAAATACAAAAAGTCTGCTCCAAGAGATAAGGCTCAACAAATCTTCAAGTTTGTTCCTCCTTAAATTCACCTTGAAAAATTCTATTTAAAAATGTATTTTACCCAACTCAGGTGTCCTAATTATACATAGCCGCATGTGTAATAACACGAAAACTAAGCCAACAAAATTTAATTTATTTACCATGATTAATGTCCGAATGGTGTCTATTTGAAATCGGTAACAGACGATTTTATTTAGTTTTAAAAATAAAAGTAAATTGTAGTTTTTGCAGTTAATAAAATATTTTGATACCAGCAAAATATTAAATGATTATTTCACTTTGAGCTAATTACTGTAATTATTCAAAGTTTATATTGTATACTATTTATTAATAAGCCAAAGGTATGTGTAAATAATTAAGAGCTAATAAGTCATGCGGATTCACTTTATGTCGAACAAGCTGATGTTGTGATTATTGTATTATGTTAATTCATTCTAACTCTGATGGTAGCTTAGCCAAACTTGGGTTCAATCCAAGTACGCTACTGTAACACGTCTCGATGTAACTGAATCCTGAGAAATGTTTCTGAAACACGTCTCGATGTAACTGATTCCAGAAAAATGTTTCTGAAACACGTCTCGATGTAACTGAATCCAGAGAAATGTATCTGAACACGTCTCAACTGAATCAGAGAATGTATCTGAAACACGTCTTGATTTAACTGAATCCAGAGAAATGTTTCTGAAACACGTCTCGATGTAACTGAATCCAGAGGAATGTTTCTGAAACACGTCTCGATGTAACTGAATCCAGAGAAATGTATCTGAAACACGTCTCGATGTAACTGAATCCAGGAACCCGTTTATCTTAAACGTACCTGCATGGCTGTAGTTAAAGAAACATGTCTCAGAGCTTATTAGCTTCTAGTCTTATAATGCGATGTTAAACTTTAACGCGACATAAATCCAAAATATTTTCTAGATTTATTTTTGTATAAATAAACTTTTTTATAAAACATGTTCTTTTTATTTCATTACACTGATGCTGAATATGAATATGCTGAATGCTTTGATGACATGATAGTATAAGAGAGCCATTGCCATCTCTATGTACTGATATAATCTATTGGAAACAGCCGCTGCTGAGTTGTTAGAACTTCTACCCTCAAGTATTTGTTATAGGAAATTTTCATCTATAAATAACACTTACAACAGGTGGTTCGAATGAAAGGGGGGGAGGGGGGGGGGGATCTTTTGCCTAATACTCAAGTTGCAAATTTACTATGAAAAAAATTTACACATAAATCGGACCATGTCCAATATCCGTTTCCCTAACTTTATATATTATATATATATATATATATATATAATATATATTATATATATATATATATATATATTATATAATATAAATGTATGTATGTATGTATGTATCTACGTATTTCTGGATAAATATTGTATACTCGCTATCTCTCATAGCCATAAACATTTTTAACACAATTCAACCTATGGGAGGAATCCTATTAAAAACAATGTTGTTATGACGTCATTTAACTGTTAATATTAAAAATATGGTAAAAATAAGGACATTATTTTTCGCCACGAAAAAGGTTTTCATTTATGGTTCTTATAATATACATGTATATAGAAGCTGAATCGAATAAGACCACTCTAAGTAATCAAAAAGTTAAAAAAATTGTAAATGACTGAAAACCAAAATTACGGTCAATGTAAATTAAATTTCGAATAGGATATCGTTTTTCATGTTTTATAGGACGCTTAATCGAATAAATTGGTCCCGAGTCGATACGAGAAATTAAAGTGGCAAAAATGTCGTATTATAAAGCATAAAATTTATTAAAATTTAATTATTTTAGCGAAAAATTACACCCAAACATTTTTAATGTGTTGATGGGTCAACAACCTGGTTATCTATAGGCTTTGCATCCTCATTAAGAATAATTTTTGTACTTAGTTATATAATAGTTATTTATGCCATAAGGCGGAGAAGTGTGTCATTATGTCACGGCAATTAGATTTACCGACGAGCGAAGCGAGTCGGGAAAAATTGCCAAGACATAAAAAAATTCTCAGCCGGATGGCATACACTATTTTTTTTTTTGAGGTAGCACTCATTAAATAAACTGCGCTATATACTAAATTGAAAAAAATAAACGTCTAATTAACTCCATATTATCGTCGTCATTGAATGCATCCATAGCTTCACACTTTTACTCAAAAATGTAAAAGCTTTACAAACAAAGACACAAAAATTGTCAATTAGAACACCTTTTAAAAACGAAAAAAAATAGTCTACGAACAAAAACAGAAACAAAATGAACGTTTTTAAAGAAACCTAATGAAGGTTTTACACAGATTGTTTTTTGAACACGCTACATTACAGTAATGGCGGCAATATATGAATTACTTTCACGTCCTAGGAGTTTTTTTTACATTCATTATTGTCCTCGGAGGTGAAAAGTACTAAATAACCTCCTATAACAATGATTGGCTTCTCATCCTAAAAACGGTCCAATAAAGTGCTCAATTACGTACTACCTCAAAAAAAAATATTTGTTCTAAAGACAGCGTGTTTACAAGGAAATGTTAAGAATTAATATAATGAGAAAATATTATTGTGCGAGAGACACCTAGGAAATGTAACAAGCAAAATGCAATCCTACGTTGTACGCGCCGCAGAAAACAAAGCTTGAGAGTGGTATATACAATACCTTCACACTCTTTACAGCTTTATCTACTTCACGCATCATGTTTACTTCTGTATTTACATAAAACAGGAGCCACACAAAAAGTCATGAAATCTTACCAAAAACCACTTTAGTGGTAAAATACTCCCCGCCAAGTCTTTGGTCCAAGAAAGTAGAGAAATCAACTTTTCTGTCCCACCAAGTCATGTCCGTACTGGGTGGAGACTGTCATAGGTGTTTTAAAGTGATGTTGCTAGGTTGGCAATAGTTAAGGGCCTTATTTACATTGAGAGGCAATCCTTCTTCTCCTTGGCGGCGTGCCAGAAAAATGAATCAACTTTAGAGGTATAGTGTTTGCAAGGCTATATAGGGTGTAGTCCCTGATTATATCGTACCCTTATCGTTTTGTTTATTTATTCATTTCTTTTGTATACTCCTGGATCTATGCAGGTAAGTAAAACTGCTGCAATTATGACAACTACTAAAATCTGTTATGATTAATCTCCACGAACATCTGAATAGTTTGGTATATCAAAATATAGCAAAAGAAAATATACAACTCGTTCACACCACTGGCTTTCCACCAAGGATAAGAAGCTGATGATTGTCTCTCAATATAAATAGGGCCCTTAACTATTGCCAACCTAGCAACTTCACTTTGAAACGCCTATGACAGTCTCCACCCAATACGGACATGACTTGGCGGGACAGAAAAATTTATTTCCCTACTTTTTTGGACCAATGACTTGGCGGGCTTTTTTTACCACCTAAGTGGTTTTTGGTAAGATTTAAGTAGCACTAACTAAGATATTGTCTGCCTCCGTAGTCGTGATCGTATAGGCACTCGATTTTGACACCTGAGGTCCGGGGTTCGCAGCCCGGGCTATGCTCTAAGATTATATGAATAGTATTTGTATTAAAAAGATTTCACCAACTTTAATTGATACTTAGAGGATAGTAGACACAACCCACCTGAGATGGTTCCCCCAGGGTGAATACCCTGATAGGCCGAAAGGCCCTAAAATGGGCATTATTATTATTACTACTACTACTAAGATATTTTAATCGCAAAATTTAAAAGTGGAAGGAGGAGGGAGAAAATTATAAATTTAGCCCGATTGAATAATTAAATAAATCAATTATTTAATTTTTTATATAAAATTTGTCTCAGGGGGGCAATTAAACAATTTCACGAACAATACTTTTTTCCGAAAAGTCAAAATTAAGCCTACTTTACTCGTTTGTTTTTTTTTTTAAAATCGCTGTTTTTGAGTCTACCGTTAAAAATAAAAATAAACATTTGATAAATATTAATTTGAAAACATGCAAGAGTTTTTATTAAGATTGACTTTATGTCGAATAATCAAATTTTGTATAATTCACACGTATTGTTATGTCCATCCAGCAACACCCAGTACAAATATAAACATTTTCCTGAAGCAGTAATTTCCCTTTTGTAGCACTATTTATTTTATAGAACTCTCCATAGGAAATTTAAACAACAAAGCTTCAAGTTCTATAATAAAACTACTGTTTAACCTACAGTGTTAGGTTAAATATATAGCTAAATCATTTTTTTGTTTTTATTATAGAACTTTAAGCTGTGTTGTTTAAATTTACTATTAAGATTTTCTTGAAATGTATTTTTTAGTTATCAGGGAGGTGCCACCTCTGAATCGGTTTTTGGGCACACTCCTTTGTCCGACTTCTGCCGCTTCACCTATCCCATTAGCTAATTTTTTCTCCACAGGTAATCGCCTAAAAGAAAACCATGTCCCTAAATGTAGATAATGTTAACAAGTGTTTACTTTTACCCTCTGAGATTATTATTATAAGATGAGGAGGATGCAGGAAATCTCAATAAATGAAAGAGAATACTTTAGTATAAAGAATTTAATCTTCGAGTAAAAAATAACCAAGATGGTATGTCAGTGTGAGACACTCACTTCGATCTAGCGGTTCTTGGCAGAACTATAAGGTTCTCAATCTACACACTAGATCACACCACTGATATCATTTAATTTTTTTCCGTAAAAATATAATTAGTATGCTAACGAATACTACTTTATTATTATTTTGTAGTTGTGGTTGTAGTTAAGTGTTCAATTAATACTCTCATTTCTAAAACCATGCTACTGAGAGGTTTACATACTGGCTCTGACTTGAACTTAATTTCTCTAATAAACATCCCTGAACCAGTGTGTCTTGACGTCATCACAAGATGGCGCATCACTCGAGTTTTTAACTAATAAAAGTAACTAAATTCTAGTCTCGATGTGCAGATTAATCTATCGGAAGATAAGGAGTTACAGGATTTAGGTCAGAAAATAATTCATAAAACTTTCTCAAAAAATCGGGTACGAGCTACCTTTGAACTTTTCCTCACTACGCTCATCCTCCCTACTTCGGACTCGCTTCGCTCGTCCTCAGACAGTTAATTCATCCGTTTTATTCCCAGCGATCACTCAAACAGCCACTGACCTATCTAACAAAATTCATGGATACTTGTCGTATTAAAACGAAACTCATTGTACTTATTTATTAGGTAAAGGTAAACACTTTACTAAATTTCAACTTAATTGAAATATTTACCAATTTTTGACATTTTAAAAAAACGTGCAGAAAAAGACATTTGATAGTAATTAAAGTAATGCTGATAATGTAATGAAACTTGGCACGTATGTCGTTCTTATACATAGCGTCATGTCTGCCGAATTTCAATTTAATCACATCATTATACCGAGTTAAATGAATTTTCCAAAATTTTGGTGAGTCATTATTGCGGGTTAATGTCGTAATAATATTTTCTGGATAGCACAACTACACCTATAGACTGAGTTTTGTACGAAGTTTCACCTCTCTAGCATAAATACGCTGAGGCTACGATAATAACAACCACCCCCACATACACACACATACATACAGACAGACAACTTTGTAAAATCCACTCAGGAAGCCTTAAAATCACCTGGAACAGATAATTCTGGATCCCGGTTTTGGATTTTTTTCGAGACCACAATACTTTTCCTATATACCTACGGTATTAATAAGGAAAAGTTAAAATGCTTGGTAAAGTTTAATTAAAGTAGTTTATCACTTGGCCAATCAGACCTGTAAGCATCATACTAGCTAATTATTACTGGCTAATCAGACCTGTAAGCATCCTACTAAGTTAATTTATCACTTGGCTAATAAGACCTGTAAGCATCCTACTATATTAATTTATCACTTGGCTAATAAGACCTGTAAGCATCCTACTATGTTAATTTATCCCTTGGCTAATCAGACCTGTAAGCGTCCTACTAAGTGAATTTATCACTTGGCTAATCAGACCTGTAAGCATCCTACTAAGTTAATTTATCACTTGGCTAATCAAGACCTGTAAGCGTCCTACTAAGTGAATTTATCACTTGGCTAATCAGACTGTAAGCATCCTACTAAGGCTATCAGACCTGTAAGCTAAGTAATTTATCACTTGGCTAATCAGACTGTAAGCGTCCTACTAAGTTAATTTATCACTTGGCTAATCAGACCTGTAAGCATCCTACTAAGGTAATTTATCACTTGGCTAATCAGACCTGTAAGCATCATACTAAGCTAATTTATTACTTGGCTAATCAGACCTGTAGCATCCTACTAAGTTAATTTATCACTTGGCTAATAAGACCTGTAAGCATCCTACTATTAATTTATCACTTGGCTAATAAGACCTGTAAGCATCCTACTATGTTAATTTATCCCTTGGCTAATCAGACCTGTAAGCGTCCTACTAAGTGAATTTATCACTTGGCTAATCAGACCTGTAAGCATCCTACTAAGTTAATTTATCACTTGGCTAATCAGACCTGTAAGCGTCCTACTAAGTGAATTTATCACTTGGCTAATCAGACCTGTAAGCATCCTACTAAGTTAATTTATCACTTGGCTAATCAGACCTGTAAGCATCCTACTAAGGTAATTTATCACTTGGCTAATCAGACCTGTAAGCGTCCTTTAATTTATCACTTGGCTATCTGCTGCTAATCAGACCTGTAAGCGTCCTACTAAGTTAATTTATCACTTGGCTAATCAGACCTGTAAGCATCCTACTAAGGTAATTTATCACTTGGCTAATCAGACCTGTAACTACTAAGTTAATTTATCACTTGGCTAATCAGACCTGTAAGCATCCTACTAAGGTAATTTATCACTTGGCTAATCAGACCTGTAAGCATCATACTAAGCTAATTTATTACTTGGCTAATCAGACCTGTAAGCATCCTACTAAGTTAATTTATCACTTGGCTAATAAGACCTGTAAGCATCCTACTATATTAATTTATCACTTGGCTAATAAGACCTGTAAGCATCCTACTAGTTAATTTATCCTTGCTAATCAGACCTGTAAGCGTCCTACTAATGAATTTATCACTTGGCTAATCAGACCTGTAAGCATCCTACTAAGTTAATTTATCACTTGGCTAATCAGACCTGTAAGCGTCCTACTAAGTAATTTATCACTTGGCTAATCAGACCTGTAAGCATCCTACTAAGTAATTTATCACTTGGCTAATCAGACCTGTAAGCATCCTACTAAGGTAATTTATCACTTGGCTAATCAACCTGTAAGCGTCCTACTAAGTTAATTTATCACTTGGCTAATCAGACCTGTAAGCATCCTACTAAGGTAATTTATCACTTGGCTAATCAGACCTGTAAGCGTCCTACTAAGTTAATTTATCACTTGGCTAATCAGACCTGTAAGCATCCTACTAAGGTAATTTATCACTTGGCTAATCAGACCTGTAAGCGTCCTACTAAGTTAATTTATCACTTGCTAATCAGACCTGTAAGCATCCTACTAAGGTAATTTTTCACTTGGCTAATCAGACCTGTAAGCGTCCTACTAAGTTAATTTATCACTTGCTATCAGACCTTAAGCATCCTACTAAGGTAATTATCACTTGGCTAATCAACCTGTAAGCGTCCTACTAAGTTAATTTATCACTTGGCTCATCAGACCTGTAAGCGTCCTACTAATTAATTTATCACTTGGCTAATCAGACCTGTAAGCGTCCTACTAAGTTAATTTATCACTTGGCTAATCAGACCTGTAAGCGTCCTACTAAGTTAATTTATCACTTGGCTATCAGACCTGTAAGCGTCCTACTTAATTTATCACTTGCTAATCAGACCTGTAAGCGTCCTACTAAGTTAATTTATCACTTGGCTAATCAGACCTGTAAGCGTCCTACTAAGTTAATTTATCACTTGGCTAATCAGACCTGTAAGCGCTAAGTTAATTTATCACTTGGCTAATCAGACCTGTAAGCATCCTACTAAGTAATTTATCACTTGGCTAATCAGACCTGTAAGCGTCCTACTAAGTTAATTTATCACTTGGCTAATCAGACCTGTAAGCGTCCTACTAAGGTAATTTATCACTTGGCTAATCAGACCTGTAAGCGTCCTACTAAGTTAATTTATCACTTGGCTAATCAGACCTGTAAGCGTCCTACTAAGGTAATTTATCACTTGGCTAATCAGACCTGTAAGCGTCCTACTAAGTTATCACTTGGGACCTGTAAGCGTCCTACTAAGTTAATTTATCACTTGGCTAATCAGACCTGTAAGCGTCCTACTAAGTTAATTTATCACTTGGCTAATCAGACCTGTAAGCATCCTACTAAGGTTAATTTATCACTTGGCTAATCAGACCTGTAAGCGTCCTACTAAGTTAATTATCACTTGGCTAATCAGACCTGTAAGCGTCCTACTAAGGTAATTTATCACTTGGCTAATCAGACCTGTAAGCGTCCTACTAAGTTAATTTATCACTTGGCTAATCAGACCTGTAAGCGTCCTACTAAGTTAATTTATCACTTGGCTAATCAGACCTGTAGACCTTATCACGTCCATCATGGCTAATCAGACCCGTGTCTAGGAACTTGGTCCAGTCATTCTTATTTAGAAGTGTTCGATACTATTCCTTATTATGAAATTTATAGCCGATATTGAAATTTGTCCTCTCGAGGAATCTGGTTGGGTTAAGTTGACACTGACCAGGACTGGTTTTTGATTGTTGATCTAGTTTCCGCGTCTATAAGTGTCAAATCCAATATAGGCGGTTTGTCATTTTTTTTATAAATATAATTATAATTATATTATATACAAAGGTTGTTGTATTTATTTAGCAATTAATTTTAAAATAAGGTAACGGATGGATATCTTTTAAATTGTTGCTGGGATTTGTAATGGGATTTTATAGAAAAGGGATTAATTTGTGAATAAAATGAATTAACTATTTTCAATATAAAATATTTAGTTCAACTTTCAGGGACTCACCTTGAAAATTGGTATCGCTTTAGCCAAATTTCTTTCATATATATATATATATAATATATATATATATATATATATATATATAATATTATATATATATATATATATATATGTATAAATAGATTTGTGTGTGTAAGAACTGGACAGTAAACAATGATCAGTTATTAATAAGTACATCAAATCGGAGGAGGTGAAAGATATGGTATAAGATGTTGATACATGAATACGATGATGAAAGCTTGGTTCTGACCTTCCCATGGACTTAAAACCAGGGTTGGAAGGATGAAGGATCCTTTTAGCAAGAATAAAAATTATTCTTGGTATTGAGAGGACTAGGAGTACTTTGCTCGAATAACACAGTGATAAGGGGTCTGGAAGAGAGAAAGTTTCCGTAAGGTGCCATAATTGTACTTAGCCCTACTATAGTCTCCCTAGAGATAAACTAGATACTCCCCTCCCTCTGCAACTCCTATTGCAGCATGCACTCTATTAACGGCGGATATTTGCGTTAAGTTATAATTATTATGAAAAATTAAAAAATGACGTCACCAATGTTAAGTTATGGCACCTAGCTACCCAAGGAATAAGAGCTGTTGTATCTTCCCTCTAAGTATTAGGCACGTATTCAAAGACATCTTCCTAACATTCTCCTTAAGGAACAAGGAGAATGTTAGGAAAATGTTAGGAGAATGTTAGAAAAATGTTAGGAAAATGTTAGGAGAATGTTAGGAAAATGTTAGGAAGATGTCTTTGAATACGGGCCTTAGTCTCTTCGACTAAACGTTAGGGCATGTACAAACTACCTCCTCTCTAGTAGGACTATTGTATCGCGTCCTATTAGAGACAATTTCTTCTATCTAGCTGATCACATCTAATTCATCACTACAATAAATGTCATCATATATGTTTTATGATATATATGATATATCATATGTTTTTATCAATATATCATCATATAAAAACAACATCGATGTTTTTATGCTAGTTTAGTTCATTGTTTTTTTATGAAAATTACTTAAAAATAATTTAATATTATAGTTTTATTAAAATCATTTTCAATTTCTTTACAAAATTAAAATTTATTAATAATTAATATTTATTATTATTTATTTTTGTTAGAAAATAATTTCGGTTACCTCTTCTTATAAATATAATTTTGAGTATTAATGAAAATATTTTAATTCTATACTAAGAGATCATACTCACTTGGAATCCACTCGAATCTAGTGCAACATCTAAAATCTAAGACGGAATATATTTTCTAACTTTAATTCTGCACAACACGGATTTTTTTAAGGAATTGTGCTGACATGTTTCAAAAATGCACAAACTGGCATTTGAATGAGTGCAGTGCCTATATTCACCTCGCTTGCGGAGATGTTAGTTTTTATATTAAATATTTTTTTGTTAGAATAATAATAATATTTTTGTTACTTCTTCTCACCAACTAACGCAGGTATAAGGAGGAGTATTGTGTCGCCCTAACAATCCGAAATCGAGGATTCAACTTAATATATTATTTATATCAGGCATTTTCGAGACGATCTGATTGGTTTTCATCATGCTGTCTCAGTGTAAGTGTCTATGTCACGCATAATTTTCGCTGCCTATGACGCGCATAACTCCCGCTGTATATGTCACGCATGACTTTCGCTGTCTATGTCGCGCATAAATTCATCTGGCTATGTCACGCATGACTTCCGCTGTATGTGTCTGTGTCACGCATAACTTCCGCTGTTTTTATACTAGAGAGTTGAAACTTGGCACATATTTCAGACTAAAGGTCTAGTTGTGCTGCCCGGAGGATGATAATTTTTAGTCGACGATAACCAATTATGCTGATAGAAGTATAACGTGGTATAACCCTAACGTCTAGACTTTAGGGTTGTATTTTTACAATATCCAGCTATAGGGTTTACCTACCATAGCGGGAAACGTTCACCAGTCATATAGTCATTTAAAGAAGTAACAAGTTGGTCACTTGAATCTTAAATCATAGACTCACTCGTCTTTCTTTTATTTCTCCAACGGTTGTTTTATTTTACCTTTTGACTATATGTATTTTATTGTACCTTTTTCTTTTAGTCTAATTTTTAGCCCTTCTGTTACCTTATTTTATTTTGTTACCTTATCATTTTACTTTTTTATTTTTTGTCGTATTTTATTTATTCTATTGTTACTTGTTTGTTAGGTTTTGCACTGATAATGGCCTCTAGCTTTGTCAATAAAGTTTTTTTATTTTGTGGAGAGACTTTTTCATTTAATTAATTAAGTAACAAGCTGTTATTCCCAGTTCCATCTTGTATTAATAATATTAGAATAAAATATTTTGACACTTAGAGGCAGGGCTAAGGAGTCGGCAATTTTCGAAGGATTTGGAGTCGGTTTTTTTCACCGAGTCTGACTCCTTAGTCCTTGAAAATAAAAATAGTTATTTAAAACATTTTTTTATTACACCACAGTTTTAAATAATCACTTCATATTTATACAGGATATTATTTATAAATATTAACATAATCTTAAAAATAATAAGTATAAATCTTAGAAATAGTAGATAAAAAGATAAATAGTGTAAATAAATCTCATACGATGTACCTCGGGAATTTTAATTCCCAACTCTTACCCATCCAAGCACTGTCCCGCTCGATGCTACACATCGGTCTCCCATCCAAGCACTGTCCCGCTCGATGCTACACATCGGTCTCCCATCCAAGCACTGACCTCGCTCGATGTTACTTTACTTTTATGACCATACAAAAAACATAGATGTACTTGCCGTGTTGAAACGAGACTTAGAATAACTGTTTATTACGTAAAGGGATTCGCTTGTACCAAATTACTGCTCAATTATACTGTTTTCTAATTTTTTTACAATTGTTTAAAAAAGTAAGCTATTTTTATAAAAAATTAAATGAATGCTGATAATAAGATAAAAATTGCCTCATATCTTGGTCTTATATAAGATTCATCTCGAACTGATAAAACATATTTTTCGCGTTTTGTGAACTTTTAAAATGTTTGCTGACGTCAAAGAAAAACATTTTTCGGGTTACACAACTAGACCTTAAGATTGATTTTTGTATCATGTTTAATTTCTCGAGCATAATTACACTGGTAGATAAGATGATAGCAGACACACACATTAACAGACATACAAGTTTGTAAAAACCACTCAGAATGTCTTATAAACACCTGAAACGAACAATTCCGGTGACATCCCAGTTTCGGATTTTTTCGCAAACAAATTTTCTATATACCAACGGTATAAATGAGGAAAAGTAAAAATGTCAACAGAAAACAAAATACACAATGTTAAGGAATTTTACAGTAAAAAAATAAATTTTATATTGTATTTTGCTTAACTTCTAGTTTAAGTAAGTATTTTGCCATAATTTATGTTATAGACCAAGAGCCCAGGGGTGTTTTGTTACTAAAAAGTGTAATGGCTGAAACCGGTTTCAATTTTTCGTAAATATCTTCCTGAACAAGGATCTGCAATTCTGCAGACTCGTATCGGATGGGCGACCCAGGCAGAACGCACTTTACAGGTCAAATTTACCAGCCAAGTTAATAAAAAGTTTAATGGCTGGAAACGGGTTTAATTTTTCGTAAATACCTTCCTGAACAAGGATCTGCAATTCTGCCGACTCGTATCGGATGGGTGTCCCAGACAGAACCTTTGACCCCTAAAGTGCGTTCTGCCTGGGACACCCATCCGATACGAGTCGGCAGAATTGCAGATCCTTGTTCAGGAAGGTATTTACGCAAAATTGAGACCGGTTCCAGCCATTACACTTTTTATTGACAAAACACCCCTGGGCTCTTGGTCTATTATGTTTCTCCCTGTTTACTTGTAATTAGTTCGTTTGTATAATATTCTGTTATTAATATATAATTTTATTAATGCTACGTAATATTCTTGTTATCCTTGCTTGAAATTCTTTTTAAAATACCTTATTATAGTTGATGTCTAGACAACCACAAATAGATTTGTGAACATGCTATTTATAAACATAAATTTAAGTTTAATTTGTATAGACCTTTTGTTAAAATGCCTACAGCAAATAGAAGTATTCTAATTTTTATGTTATTAATTTAGAACAATTAATTTGTTATTAATATTAATACCACCTATTATATAATTTATATGTTAAATAAAATTTTATAAATTTATATGATTTCTTTTTAGATGTATTGTAACATATTATGTGTTATAAGTAATGTATAAGTAATACATTACTTATTACACATAACACATCACATTATGTGTAATAAGTTATACATTACTTATCACACATAACACATTACATGATGTGTTATAAGTAATGTGTAAGTAATACATTACTTATTACAAACAACACATTACATTATGTGTTATAAGTAATACATTACTTATTACACATTACATTGTGTGTAATAAATAATGTTTAAGTAATACATTACTTATTACACATAACACATTACATTATGTGTTATAAGCAATGTACGTATTTATATTCATTAATTTAAAAATAAATTACTATAAACTGCAGCTAAGTTGCAACAGAAATTTAGTTTGAATAGGAGAGCAGGCAGATTTTAGACAAATAACCGCTCCTGATTGGTGGTTAGTCTATGTCACAAGTCACTTATAATGAAACATAGAGTACAAGGAAATAATAAGCAATTTTAGTTATAAAAAAAACCTGGCGCGGATGTCCTCAAACCTGGCGAATTTCCTATGTAATGCGTGCTTCATTCCTTTACTATTTATAATTGGTTTAAATGTTCTGTTCATGATTCATAACCTGGAGAAGTAGAATTGCTACTTACAGACTATCGTTTAGTTTAAAAATCCTCAAGGTCATAAGTATTTTAGGGATTGACCAATCAAAGAAGCCGCTGCCAACCTCTCACTTAAAAAGAGAAAAAATCCCTACCACAATAACCGCTGTAGGGAAAAAACCTTCTTCCCGGCAATCGTTCACTTTGTTTTGTGGTTCTTCTTTTGATTACATCGTTTTGAAAACTACTTTTCAATTAATCTTAAGATTATATTTTAAAATAAAACTACTAAAAAAAAATGTAAAAAAACATCGCCAAGAAAATACGGGTAAAATAACCTGATTTGTTTACATAGTTTTTTTCCCGCTCCCTTCTTGCAGGGATATTTTTTCTTATGAATCAGTGGTGTCTAAACTGACCTGTCAAGATTTTTGAACTAAACGATAGACTGTAATACTCAATTGATTCCAAATTTTTCAAAGGAAATGCGATGAAACATTTTAATAATGAAGATAATCTAAGCATGATATTAGTTCGAATAATGCTGTTTATTTCCGATTTTGGAATGATGACTATGGTTTTAAATAACTTGTTGGACAAAAATGCGCATTTCTTTGAAAATTCGGAAATAATTGTATAACAATTAGCAATGCTCCAGGTTATGAATTATAAACAGAAAATTTAAGCCAAAGATTATGTAGTATATCACATAATCTTTATGGCATACTACATAATCTTTGATCTAAGCAAGGTATAAATATTAAATTCAATTCAATTCAAAAACACTTTATTGCCAATAATAATTACATCAAATAAAACATAAAACATAATATAATTTACAGCAATCCCACAAGGTCCATATGGACCTGTGTGTGGGGTACGACAGATATTAATAACAATAGGTTATGGATTGGTTATAGCGGAAGAGAAAAAATAAATGTATATGTAAAAGTAGAACAAAATAGACAAAAATCTAGGTAGAAAAAAAAAACAAATAAAAGCAACAGTCCTTAAAAATGAAAAAAATCAACACTTAAATAAAATATTAAAAAAATACATAAAATTTACTAAAAAGGTAGATAAAAAAAATAAAAAAAAATAAGAAAGAACTAAGATCTTATTGAAGAGATCATTACTTATCCATATCAAGTATTCTTAATTTATTTAAAATAATAGTTGTTAATTGTAGGAATTAAAAATATTTTATTTATATACATTTATACACACATATTATATATATACATATACACACACATACATACGTGTTTAATATAGTATTATCGAATAGTATAGAATATTTATTGAATATATTATTATTTTTAAATGCATTAGGTAGTACTTAGTAACTTAAGAATATCCTATTATATGAGGAACCATAATTAATAATATAAGTATTTAACACTAGGGTTATTAACATAATAACAAATAAGGACGCATTTCAAAAGAAATTCGCTAGGCTTGAAGATATCCGCGCCAGAATATATGGTAGTAATAGGTAAATAAAAAATTTGGCACGAAGTCCGCAAGCCGGGCGCATTGTCTTTAATATGCGTGTTTTTTGCTCTACACTCTATTTCATACTTAAATCTTATCTTTTCGATTCATAACCTGGAGCAGCAGCATTACTTCTTCTTTACTTTTTCTTCTCTAATTTCTTTACTTCATTTTCTCTACTTCTTTACTTCTTCTTCTTTACTTCTTCTTCTCTACTTTCTTTACTTCTTCTTCTCTACTTTCTTTACTTCTTCTTCTCTACTTTCTTTACTTCTTCTTCTCTACTTTCTTTACTTCTTCTTCTCTACTTTCTTTACTTCTTCTTCTCTACTTCTTCTTCTCTACTTTCTTTACTTCTTCTTCTTTACTTTCTTTCATTCTTCTTCTCATTTATTACCGAATTCGTCATAAGCAACGCACATTTATCTCATAGCAGGCTCAGCATTATTCTTACTGATGTAATGCTCAGTTACCGCCATTTCCAAAGTAAAAGCCTAAGGATTTGTAGATCAAATTATTAAAAATAAAACTAGTGTAGCGTAAGCACGTACACAGTGTTACAGCGTTTTTGTAATGGAATAAAGATATCGGGTCTCCAAGCTACGTCACAACCCTCCTTACACATACGACGTGGGCGTGTCCTTATTGAGTTTTTTCTATTGTAATTATTCCACCTATATATTTAATCCATCTTGGCACTGAAGAGAAAAATGATATGCCCCAGAAACTCGATAATACTATATCACATTTTTTTATTGCATTTATTGATTTATAATTTTTACTTACTTGTCGATCCTAAACAGATTTTTATTAATGATTTATTGATTATATACTTGTAGAAAAAAATGTTTTAAATTGCAATGGGTGTGCTTCAAATTTTCCTTCTTTTTTCTTATTATTATACATAATACACTTCTACTTTTTGATTAAATATAAATCAGGTTGGAGGAGATATTAGTGGGGAGGAGAAAGATTGGTTTTTAGACGTTTCACGAAATGTATTTTTACATTTTCAGAGACTTCTGAAACGGATTTTGTGCCCACTCCCCGGTTCGACTCTCTCTATGAAGCCTATTATCTTATTAGCGATTTTTCCAAAAGAAATTCGCTAAAATGCCCTTCATTCTATAGCAATTATTCACGGAGTTACCTGTACTTTACAGGGATGAAGTGGTGTACTTTAGGTACAGGATAGCCATTGAAAGTGCTCGCTGTAGCTAAAGTATAAGCGCCCATGTTAGGAAAGACAAGGATATCCCCCACGTCCAAGACGGGCAGCATTATGTTCTTGGTTATGACGTCGCCAGAGTCACACGTGGGGCCCCATAGAGAACACCACTTGAGCTGGGACTGTCCTGTTTGCTTTAGAGGCACTGGAACAGGAGCTGTGACATTGTGTAATAGGAAGTTGAACGATCCATACACACCATCGTTGATGTAGTACATGGCTGGCTTCCCAATCACCTACAAGTCAGTTAAAAGTTAATCAGGTGAAATTTATTGTCTCATTCTCAAGAAGATGCAGAACATCGTATCATACATCCTAGGTAGGTTTGTTTTGATAACGAGGTACTTAGTGGTATTTTTACTCTTCCTCGAATGGAATATAGTTACATGAAAAAATTATTGTATTTGCACTAAAATCATTTTGAGGGGGGGATGAAAGGAGAAGAGGAAGTCAACTCAAAATAAAAGAAAAACGGAGACATACAAAACACTATCGAGTGCACCTTTTTTCTGTCAATCTGTCAAATGTTTGTAAAATCATATACACATTGTCTATAATACGACTCACAGCTAAAATCAGTCGACAGCGTGGGAAAATAATCCAAGAGAGCCAATGAGGTTAGTCCTGGGTGTTAAACCACGCCCTCAATTTCAAATCAGGCCAACCTTATTGGTCCCTCAACATTATTTCCCCTCGCTGTCAATTGATTTTAGCCGTGTGTCGTATTATAATGTTTATGTTTTTATTAAAAATATAAAGTCGTGATTTTACCTGGACTTGGCACATCCAAGAGTTTAAAAAAACACACACACACACGCTTCATACTTTCTTTTTGGTCTATTTTATTTATTCTTCCGCCGCGTCTAAAACCGTCGTATATTACATTTCTCAGCACATTTATTCATTTTAATGACATTCTACCTGCTCAAATCGAAGGTGCATTCACAATACCGCGAAAGTGATGCGTCTTTCGTTGCGTGCGTAACGGTCATTGCGATGCGGAAAATGTAGTTAAAAAATGAAATAATTTAATCTTCCCATCTAATGGGAAGATGGAATTAACAGCATTGTTTACCAAATTTTATTTAACTTCTTATAGCTGTTATTTTTCAATAGATACCTCTTTAAATAATATAAATCACTTGTTTTAAAACCATCACCATCACTTGGATAAAAAGCATTTTATCCTGTATTTAGTTTAGTTTCCAATGATGTTATATGTGAGCTTTCCATTTTGATTTCTGGAAATTTTAAAGTAGAGTAAAGTAGAACCTAATTTTTAGAAATTTATGTCGTAGTTAGAATACTTCTAACTCATCTTACAAGCGAAATTTTGTATGAAATTAATAAAATAATTTAACAACTTGATACGTGTCCCTTCAGTGTCCTAAACTATAAACTATATAACTATCATGAAGACCAAAACAAATTAATAATAATATATAATTTAATTATGATTTGTGAGTTTGCTGCCGCGAAGCAAAGTAAAACTACTAACTTTGCTAGAGATGCCTAAAGTTTTAATCGACTAATTAGTGACTAATCAGGTAAAGATGTCAGCAGAGAAATATTTTTTAGTGGGATAAGATCACATAATAACTCCTTAGCTATGACATCAATTGGATTTCATGACATACAGAAAGGCAAGTTTATTTCGACTTTCAAAATTTCTGGTCATAATTATCACTGAGTTGGTACTTCACTTCCTCAAGAAAATAATACAACTAAATTTTTACAAATACATTTTGTGGGTGACAAAGAAACAGAAACCTCGATTAGATGCAGTGATTAAAGTGTCCCTACGTCCATAGGGAATTAGTAAAAAGCGTCCAAGGGTCATAGTGGCTAGATGATTAACATGTGGTTCTCATTACTCCCTTGCAACCATGATATTACTTTATTAGTAATATAGGGGGAGTGGTAGTAACTACCAGGCAAATAGGCCACGTTGTTGGGCCCTTTTTGCCAGCTCCCTAAGATAGTGTTCTACTCCTTTTAATTTCAAGTGTAGGTATATTTCGTCTAATCTAGACAGAAGAGCCGTGAATTTCTATGGTTCCTCTCATGCTTTTTCAAGCAATCATAAATATTTCACTGACTCTTATAGTATAATAAAAACTGGGAACAAAACGTGCTCTCACTGTTAAACCAAACCTCCGCACACTTTAAACTACAAGGAAGAAACCGTATAGTATTATAATGAATCTACAATGAGGGTCCTAAATTTTGCCTATACCCAGTTTCATTTAGGGTAAGGGATCTTTAACGAGTACCTGACAACGCACAGGCTTAAGACCACCTGCTTTACGTCCCTTCTGATGGACTTGGTACGCAGAATTTTTATCCCTCTCATAAAAATCCTAGAGGTCCGTGCTGGGAATGAACCCATGACAAAAGTCCATTCATTCTGTGTATTGGTCGCGTACCTTAACCACTACACCACGGGTGACTCTTTGATATTACATTATTATTAGGTGGTTTGATTTGAACCTCACTTCGTTGATGAGAAAGCTGTTAGAATATATTCTGGCTATTCAATGTTGTACTTACTTCTCTCTTGGAGTGGATGGCTGTGGCGAGAGTGTATGCGCTAGATACGAAATACGTGCCTGGCTCTGCGATGAACTCCACGTTCTCCAGGTCTCCGAACTCCTCCACGAGGCTCTTGTTAATGACATCAGCCATCTACAAAACCAATTGTCAATAAACTTATGCTTTGATAAAAAAAACCCCGGGTTCTGCTGAGGAGTCTAGAAACCACCCCAAGCTGATAGAGTTTATGACTTTTCTAAATTATTGCCGGTTAATGATGTCAAAAACAATATTTACCGAATAGCACAACTTAAACCTATAAATTGATTTTTGTACCAAGTTTTAACTTTCTATCATAAATGCTCTGAGAGCTACGATGGTAAGGCACAATCACACATGCAGACAGACAAATTAGTGAAAATTACTAAGGAGGAAAATCTCGGTTTTAGATGTTAAGCGCAGACCCAATAATTTACGGTATAAATAAGAAAAAGTAAAAAGTATGTAACAAAAATTGATTTTTTTTAATAAAGAAATCCGTGGACCTAAGGCTCGAATCCGTGTTTACTGTAGAAGCGAGCGAAGCGAGTATGCATCCACAACGCTATCAAGGTTTAAGGATAGCGTCCTTACGCATTCGAAGTCGAAGTGACCAAAATAACGAAAAAGCATGGTAAATAACCAGAAACCAAAGTTACGGCAGGTTAAACAACAAATCGATAACTTCTAGGATATCTCTTTGAGTTAAATAAAGCTAAAAGGTGGTGAAGTAATTAGGATGAAGTTGATTTGCCCTCACCCTGGTTTTTCTACTATCCCAGTCTGTCAGTACAATAAATGGTCCCATAAAGTAGCGAGCTGCTGCGCTGTCTTCTGATTATAATAATACTATGCTTTCTTCTGATTAAGGAGTAGGGGGAAAAAGAGCGTTCTGGAGCCTCCTCCACCACCTCCTCCACCACCGCCTCCACCACCGCTTCCACCACCACCTCCTCCTACTCCTCCTCCACCTCCTCCTCAACCATCTCATCCCATTATCAGCATTAGTTCAATTTTTATGAAATATCTTGTACATCTTTTTTTTTAAATTGTAAAAAGTCAGACAGTAATCAAATTGAGTTGAAATTCGACACAAAAGTATACCTATACTTAATAAAATGAATACACGGATGTATTTGTGGAATGAAACGGATGTATTTACTATCTGAGGACGAGCGAAGCGAGTCCAAAGACGTTTTGCAGTATAAATGTAACGACTTGTTAAATTTATTTATTTTATTTTAAAATTTAAACAATAGGCCCCTCTAGTAAAATATCTCTCAGAATCCTTCGTAAAAATAGGCATCTTGCGTATAATCATAAATCCAAGTATTGTCGAAATCAGTAGTGTGTTGTCATCATAAAGATGTATACTAGAGGGGGCATAGCCTATTTCAATACATTGAGATGCCTGAAACATCGTTTGGGGCTCTTAGGGGCTCTGTGTAACCTCATAGAAACCTCCTCTGAGAGTGAGTTAAGATTATATAAATCAATTGTTTTCGACTTCCTGAATATGGCTTGTGTTTTGATTTGTATTTTTAACGTTCTACTATATAAGGTGTATAGGTGTTAGGTGTTAGGTTACTTTTTTTATGTTCCTAAATTTAACCTATAGGGCCCCTCTAGTAGTATATCTGTATGTTTATTTGCAGTTTTGACAGTAGTGCCAATTGTAATTGAAACATAATAATATTAAGACACAACTCCTCCTTACATGATTCTGGTCTTTTTATGAGGTGTGCACAATGGCAAAGTCGGAAAAATTAAATCATTTATGTTTATATTATATTGCGAATTAAAATATTAATGTAATAAATTTCATTGTGAAATTTATTGTCTCCTTCAGTGTCCTAAACCCTATTTTAGTGCAATTTTAACGAAGACAATTTTTTATGTATAATGGAGCAATTTTTAATATTATAATAAAATAATAACAATACGGGAATGCGTTGTTGATGAGTCTATGCTTCGCCGGTGCCGTATTTCCTCTCTTTTAAAAATGATAGTTCCAAATATATAAAACTTTCACTCGGAAGCGTATAAATGTCTTGGTATTGTACCGGAATCCGTATCTCTTCTCTGGCGTCTAGCTTTGAATTTGCGTACGGATAGTGACTATGATACTCTAGACTCTCTATAGATTCATCATAAATGTGTTCACTTAAATTTAACATCTCAATTATTTTTGGCGCTTCTGTGACTTTGTTACTTACTACATCATCAAAAGGTTCATCTTCCTCATCATCTTCTTCATCCTCCTCCTCATCGTCTTCTTCTTCTTCTTTTCTATCCTTTTCCGATCCACATACTGCCTCGCTAGAGTTATTGTCTTCAATTGACTCATCATGTTTACCTGCAATGGCGTCCTTGTAGAATCCCAACTCTGAACCATCCTCGCGTTCAACCCCCTCACAGTGTTTATCTCGTTGGTGTCGAAGTAAATTCTTTTTATGTACAAACTTTTTACAGCAGTCTGGACAACTAAATGTCAAGTTTTCAAATCTCTTCTTATAGAGGCTCGAATCACGTATCTTGGAGAACATCTCTGCTCGGTGTCTGGCTCAATACTAAAGTTGGAGCTCCACTAGCTCTATATATATACTAAACGAAAGCTAAAACACCGCTGAAGCGGCTTCAACAACTCCAGTTAGACCCATATTAGCTGCAACACAACTCCAAATCGGCTCGTATAGGCTCTGCGATAGTTCATATTGGCTCCACATCGGTTCTAAATGGCTCATATAGGCTCCACACTGGCTCTAAATGGGCTCCGCGCCGGCTCTAGATGGCTTCACTCCGGCTCTAAATGGCTCATATAGGCTCCAAAGTGGTTCTAATTGGCTCATATAGGCTCCTACTCGGCTCTAAATAGCTCATACTCGGCTCTAAATGGCTCATATAGGCTCCACACTGGCTCTAAATGGCTCATATTGGCTCCTACTCGGCTCCAAATGGCTCATATAGGCTCCACTCTGGCTCCAAATGGCTCGGCTCACTCCGGCTCTAGATGCTCCACTCCGGCTCTAAATGGCTCATATAGGCTCCAAAGTGGCTCCAACATGGCTCATATAGGCTCCAAATGGCTCATACTCGGCTCTAAATGGCTCATATAGGCTCCAAAAATTGGCTCATAATAGGCTCCTACTGGCTCCTCTCATATAGGGCTCCAAAATGGCTCATATAGGCTCCAAATAGCTCATATAGGCTCCAAATCGGCTCATATAGGCTCTGCGATAGCTCATATAGGCTCCACACCGGCTCTAAATGGCTCATATTGGCTCCAACACGCCTCATATAGGCTCCACACCGGCTCTAAATGGCTCATATAGGCTCCACACCGGCTCTAGATGGCTCCACTCCGGCTCTAAATGGCTCATATAGGCTCCAAAGTGGCTCTAATTGGGCTCATATAGGCTCCTACTCGGCTCCAAAATAGCTCATATAGGCTGCTCCAAATGGCTCATATAGGCTCCAAATGGCTCATACTCGGCTCTAAATTACTCATATAGGCTCCAAAGTGGCTCTAATTGGCTCATATAGGCTCCAAATTGCTCATATAGGCTCCAAAGCGGCTCTAAATGGCTCATATAGGCTCCTACTTGGCTCCAACAAGATGAATATATAAGTTTATGATATAAGGGGATATGGTCAGTTGTATCTCGGCTTCCGTGCAGTCAAGATGCCTTTTACCGCTATTATAGATATTCAAGGGTTTGTAGATAATGAGGGGCAAGTCATCGTTAAAGAGCTTGCATGTTTGGACCTGGAGACGAAATCGTCTTCGAGCTGGTTATTTTTACCACCTGCAAATTATAATCAAGATTCTAAATCTATGAAAACAAATTCTTGGCTTACATTAAATTTTCACGGAATTAACTGGGATGACGGTGATGTTGAGTACGAGCGATTGTATTTAGTATTTAAACTTTTATCTAATCGGTACACACACTTTGTCGTAAAGGGTAAAGTACGTTTATTGAAAAAATACTTGCCAAATAATTGCGTCATTATAGATTTACTTGCGATAGAATGTCCCAAAATTAGTTCATTGAGTTATAGCTGGAGGCCCTGCCTTCTTCATAAGCACAATAAAAAATTTGCTTGCGCTCAGGCTCGAGTATGGAGTTTGTATAAATGGCTCGTAAACGGACCTGCACTCGGTTTGACCATAAATTTACTACCGGTTTCATGTGTAGCCACGTGAGTTTCATTTGTGGGGATTTATTTTCGAGTTTATTCTTAGAGTTTAATCATATGTTAAATAGCCTTACACTCATGTCTCAGCAGCTGCCGCAAATACGAGATGGAACTCTAGTATGGCGAAGCGTGCCATAATTGGGTCCCTGGCGTGGCATGGCGTCCGTAAACCCATAGAGGGTCCCTGGCGTGGCATAGCGACCCGTAAACCCTCAGAGGCCCTGGCGTGGCATAGCGTCCCGTAAACCGCAATATTCCATCTTTTAAGGTCACTGGCGTGGCATAGCGTCCCGTAAACCTATATGGCGCTAACGAGATGTAAGTGTAATTGTAAATTTTAAAAAAATAAAAAAATACAAAAAAAATTAAAAATATAAAAAAAAAAAAAAAAAATAAAAATATAAAAAATACAAAAAAAATATATAGAGGCGATATTTTTAAAGAGGATGGTCGCCATAGTACAGTGCGAGGACGGGGCACTGTACACCTTCCCGATGTGTCTCCACCTTGACGTGGTGGGAAGGCTTTTTACTAAGAGAGACACTTATCTAGGGTGGTAAAGTCCTACTACATCACACCCATCCTGCTTCTACCTATATGGCGGGACCAATTTTTTATGCAAAGCATATTTAATGTTACTGTTATTATTCTATGCAAAGCAAAAAGGGGGGGGGACTATAAAGAGATGGTTGAGGAGGAGGTGGAGGAGGAGGAGGAGGAGGTGGTGGTGAGGCGGTGGTGGAGGCGTGGTGGTGGAGGTGGTGGAGGAGGCTCCAGAACGCTCTTTTTCCCCTACTAGGGAAGCAAAAAAAATTAATTATTAAATAGTTTCTGAGTGATTAGTCTTGTCTTTGATTAACTCAGAATCAGCCCAGCTGCAAGTTTAAATCTTTGTAAATTGTAATCGTGTACTGTGGAACAAAGTTACCTCGTCAAGATGATGTATCGAATCGCCAAGGAAACCACCTCCAATATCGAGCAGAGTCATTCTAAATCCACGAGCTCGAGCCAGATCAAAGACACGCCTCGACATGCGAATTGCTCGCGAGAAAGCGTTTGGTTCGCGACATCCAGATCCCACGTGGAAACTCACTCCCATCACACACAGGTTAACCTCAGCAGCAACTTGTAGCACATTGCTAACGTCTTCCTCATCGCAGCCAAATTTTGCACCTGCAAGGATAATCGTGTTGAAATACTTAACAATCCCTAAACATCTCGGCCAAAACGACAAATGCATTAGAATAAGATAGGTTACCTAAAGGGTACTTAGCATCGACTGCATCACACTTTAGTCTAAGTACCAACTTAGCATCAGGGTGATAAGCCTTGATCTTGTTAAGTTCGTCTGCGCTATCAAATGTCATCAAGTCAACACCTGTCCGAGCAGAATGTTTGATGTGTGAGGAGATCTTGGTGGGGTTAGCGAAGATGATGCGTTCGCTCGTCACTCCCTCAATCTCTAGCACTTTGTCTATCTCTCCCTAGTATACACACACAGTTCTATAATAACAAACAGTTTTTATCAAAGGTTAATATAACAATGTTTAATTTAAAGACACTGGCTTCGGTGCACAGTCAGTGTTAAATCGTACTAACATTGAGTTGATTGATTGGACAAGTGGTTTTAAGTATTCCTGTGAACTTAGAGCTATACATGGGCGTAATTTGACAGCACCCTTGCCTTGGAGGGAGAGTAGTGATGTCTGGGTTTGTGCGTCTGTGTGTTTAAAGCTCTACCCCTTCTCTTTGCACAACACCCATACCTCTATTTTCGAAATCTTTAACACATTAAACCTTCACAACCATCGAAAAGTTAACATGGTCCTGCTAGATCTCTCTTTGCTCTTTGTCGTTTCTGGTACTTACTTCGTTTACTTTTTGTTACTTGTTATAATGATTTCTTGTTCGGTATGCCAAACGGCATTTACAAGGTATAGTAGCTTAGTTCGTCATGTCAAAAATAAGCATCCAGAAAAAGGAGCTGATATTGCTCCTTGTAGACAATGGGTTGGATACTACGTGTGCTCATATTGTAGAAAGGGGTTTTAATTAAGTTTTTATAAATAGAACTATTTACTGTGTATTACTATATTACTGTTTATTATTTTTTTTAATTTTAATATTAATTGCAAAACTTTATTTTTTATTTTACATAGTGATAGAGCACATAACAGTGACTCCTAGTCACATGGATGGGTGGATGGGATGGCGGAGGGACAAAATGGTGCGCCTCCACGTTGCCATGTCCTGGGTACTGGCTTTAATGGATAAGCAATAATCAATCTTTAAATTCAAATTATTAATTAAAGCTTCAGATAGTCCGTATAAATTACTTTTGGTTGGGGTTTCAATTTAATTTTGATGCGTTATAAAAATCTTCCTAATCCTAATAAACTTTAGCATAATTATGTCCTGATTTCTTAATTTAAATTTTCTAAGAAATACGGATTTAATTATAAAGTGTCAAAGTTAATTATATTAATTTAAGATTAATATTAGAAATTATGCAACACTTGATACTCCTCCGATTATAGTAATCCGCTAAAAGGAACAATTAATACCTTACGACAATCAAAATTGTATATGTTATACTCGATGAGTATTGTAAAAACATATAAAATATGTATGATATATACCTTAAAATTGTTGAATAATAAAATGACGTAAAGAGCATAATAAAAAATGCTAAAAGAATTAATAAAATAATACGTTTATTTTCAAACTGTGAAATAAAATAAATTGAATAGATTATTAAATAAAATAGTTAAATTACCAAATAGGTATTCAACAAAAAAATATATAATACGCCCATATTAAATATTTATGTGGTGTATTAAAGAAAGAAAGAAAGAAAGAAATACCCTTTATTTGTATAAATTAACATTAACAATAAAAATGTTGAATAACAAACAATAGTTAAAATACAATAAAAAAAAAAAAAATATATATATATAATAAAAATTCACCTTAACACCTCATCAATTATTTTTAGTATAATATTATTTAATATTTTTATCAGTTGTTAAAAATTGTTTGTGTATTATTTATGATATAGTAAACGAACAAATAATAATGTTTTTACAACAAGAATTAAGACTATTATTGTTATTTATAACTTTTATAGTAATCATTCTCGTAATTAATTAGTCCAATTTAGTAAACCAGCATAGGCTAAACAATAAATAGAAATAAGGTAAAAATATCAGTGCATGATATTGGGTGTGAGTGCAAGAGAGTGAGAGATAGTAGGAAGGACACGGAGTCGAGCCTCCCCTAACTACACTATACTGGGTGCTGTCAAATTACACCAATGTACAGCTCCAAGTTTCCTGTAATCCTAATGACAAATCCTACTTGACTATTTCGCAGACTCAGCTTAAACGCTTGCGTGCAAAAATCAAAAGTATAAAAACCACAATGTATTCAGAGCTTTATAGAAGTTTCCTCCCACATTACCTACAATTTTAGAAGGTATGGCTATGGATAATAATAACATGGTGCTAGGTGGTGATGTTAACATGAATATACGTGGGCCTAACACACTGCCATAACATACTTCTTAACAAAACTCTCATGTTTGACATTATTAAACTTGCAATTAATTAAATTATTTTATTGCTATTAATAAGTCTAAACCCTTTACAATTGGATTATCTTTTTTATATAAGTTACTCTTATGTATGAAAATGTTTCTTTAGCACAGTAAAATAAACATTTGTATTAATAAAGTAAAATGTTACCTTTGAAGCGCAGTCGAAACCTAGGCCTAAAGAAGCTAGCACGTTCAGTACAATGGGCGAGTCGTTGCACTTGACAGCTGAACAGATCAAAACAGTTAACATAACCCAAGTGCTACTGAATATTAGCTCAGTGATAACAAATGGTCAACGATGATAACAACACCAACTTCGTCCTTCTGCAAATAAGCTCTAACAACTCAGCTTTCAGTAGAGCTTTCGTCTATAATGCCATCTACAGTACAGGTGAGGTGTCAAGACTTAATGAGAATCATTCAGACTTCAAGCAGACATGAAACAGACTTCAAGTAGACTTCACGCATAATTAAAACAGATTTGAAGCTGGTTCTATAAAATCTTATGGTTTTGTAAGCAAGTCGGCGTTGTTATTACAACAGTTAGCTACTACAACTTAGTAAATAGCTAACTCAATATAATTGTGGGAGAGACACCTAGCCAACAACAAGCCAAATGCAATGCTACATCTGGGAACTGTTCCATCATTCGACATTCGTCATCATTGATGGCTCGACATAATGTCATGTCCCTCTCTGTTTCGTTACGTCTAACTCATCAGGGCGCCGACAGAGCTTGAACTCACATTATATTCTTCGGAATTAATTGAAGGTCAGAGTGAGTTCAGGCTCTGTCGACGCCCTGATTAGTTAGACGTAACGAAACATAGTGGGACATGACATTATGTCGAGCCATCAATGATGACAAATGTCGAATGATAAAACAGTTCCCAGATTTATCATTGCATTTTGCTTGTTACATTTCCTAGGTGTCTCTCGCTCTATTATATTATGTCAACTATTCATGTTTTGTAAAACTCGGTAGTATTAAATAAAATAGCTAACTATGTACAACTAGAAAATTGCGTTTGTGATTCCTAATAGACTGGGATCACAAACGACACTGAACTACCGAAGATGTTATGATGTAGATTCGCATGAAAGGACTGAGGTTGTGAATGAATTGGCGGGGGGGGGGGGTTACTTTTAAGCGCTTCTCTGTAGGTTTTCTGCTGTTTTTATTTTTGTTGCTTCACTAGCTGCTAAAAAAAGAGTTACGAATCTTGAAATATTTTAGGTTTCATTAATTTTGACCAATCTCTGAAAATTCTATCTGATGTAGATTTTTTTTCGAGGTGACTGCGGTATATCTGCATTATTTTCTTCATCTTTGTTAAATTTTGATTTAATCCTTCTGAATTTTTTTGACCAATAATTCAGCAAAAATTCGTATTTACTCGATCATTCTTGTTTTTAAGAAAATCAGGTTGATGTAAAATTTGGAATCTAGAGTTCCTTCTTTAAAAGAAAAGTCTTGCAAACGAATTAATTTGTTATTTTGTTTTGTAAAATCTAAACACTGCATATTCATACACAGTCTAAATTCCTTTTATAGGAATTTAAGACATTTTTTAGAAATTTTATACATTATTTCCATTTTCTTTTGATTACATAAATTGACATTCAATTATACGTAACTGTTTTATTTTTGGTCTCTTTATAAACCATAGTTCACAAAGAGATTTATTTCCAGACTTCAGATTTTAGATCCAACAATACCAATTATCTATACCCTGTATTGGTAATAGTGAAAGGACCCAATAAGCCGCTACTTGATTTACCATGTGCTTTAGCTCTTTCACAAGTACCGAACTTCTTGCGGTGAGCTTTTCCATAGACATCCTTCACAAACATCAGAGTCTAGTTTAACTTTTATGTTAATTTTTCTTTAAAATTGACATGCTCTTATTTAAGTGACCCGATAGATCTTGGTAACGATGCAACCGTTTTTGATCAGAACCAACTGAGTTATGATTTTTAATTTTATTTTCCTTTTGGAATTCAGGTATTTTAAAATCCGTTATATATAAACCTCCATTTCGTTGTCGACGACACATTAAAATTAAATTCTTCTTAATATTAAATTGACATGCATTTGCATTTAAGACAACCTGAATCTATTAAGCATGTTTTGTCATGTGCGAAAATTTTTTTGTTTTGTCAATATGCACACTATATTGCACTAAACCCTTATTATTTTCAATCGGATCTCAATGAAGATGACCAATCAGACCTTAGAGTTGTCTTAAAGTAAAAGTTTAGACAAGATGTCTCAAGTATATTCCGAGCTATAAGCACTCAAAAGAGAGAATTTTTACACTAATCCCCGTACTGTATATTTTAGCAACTGATCAAGGAATCTGACATAGTTTATGGACTCCTTCTGATATATGTTAGTATAAGTTTAAAGTTCGGTTCAGATCCTTTTAGTACTTTTCGAGTTATAAGCTACCCAGAATTTTTCAAGTTATTAATAATATATATATATATAATTATATATACTATATATATATATTATATATATATATATATATATATATATATATATATTATTATAGGTTAAAGGTGTACCATAGAAGGGGGTTTAACGGTGGGCAGCTTGGTCATCCAGTGATCGTACTTCCTGATCAAGTCCCCCACGTCCATCACATAAAACGGTTTATCTTGATGCTGCAACATAAAAAACAACTTACTCATCCACTTGTATTACAAGCATCGGTTTAATTAATACTAATACTTATAACTGAAATATGACCTATTTTAATAGATATATGACACATTTTAAGTGAAATATGACCTATTTTAATTGAAAAATAAATCTCTTAATGCTAGGTCTTATGAATGATAGACTACGGGCTGGGTGTATTCTTATAATAATGCGATCCAATTTTAACATTTTCTAAAGATTATGAACACATTCATCAGTCAGTTTTGATTTATTATAGATTTATTATTTGTTTAAATACTTATTTATGTACTATTACTATTAATTTGTCTATGGGTTTGAGTAATAATTATGATTTTATTTTGATTTAAAATTATTATTTTAGAATAAAAATAATTAAAAAATGGGGAACGTGGTAGCTCGGAACTTCGCATCAGTACATCGGATTCGCTACGCCCACACTCTCTACTTTGGAATCGTTTCATTCGTTTTTAAAATATACAACTCGGCAAATTCATACTACAAAGAGTACTCGGCCTCGCTTCTCTTGTCCTCAAATAGTAAATAAATTAGTTTCATTCACAGTAGTCACCCATCCAGATACTGACCTCGCTTGATGCTGCCCAACTTATATGATCCAACAAAAACTATAGATATACTTGCCGTATTGCAAGGAAAAAGTATGCTAATTTATTACGTAAAGGGATACACTTTACCAAATTTCAATTTAGTCGGACTATTTTCCGTTTTTTTTTTACATTTTTACTTTTCCTCATTTATACCGTAGGTATATAGGAAAAGTATTGTGTTTGCGAAAAATCTGAAACCGGGACGTCACCGGAATTGTCCGTTTTAGGTGTTTTAAGGCCTCCTGAGTGGTTTTCACAAAGTTGTCTGTATGTATGTGTGTGTGACTTTATTATGGACTTACGATTTTTGATGGATCATAGAAGATAAGCAACATTGAGCGTGGTCAGTGCTGTATGGGTGACTGCTGGGAATAAAACGGATGTGTTTACTGTCTGAGAACAAGCGAAGCGAGTTCGAAGACATGTGGCAGTATAAATTTAACGACTTGTACATTCTGAGGACTAGCGAAGCGAGTCCGAAGGTAGGAGGATGAGCGTACCAAATGCGATGTTTTTACTTCTAAAGTAAAAGTAATTTATGCATAAACACACATAAATAATAGAATCATTGTAGATGAAAATTCACCTAAACGTTTAGGTGTATTAACATGTGGACATAATAAATACCACTTTGAAAACTTTTGATGAAGAGAAAAATGTAATCTTCGTTTACCAAAAAGGAGAAAATATAGTGTCTGATGCACTGACGCATCCTACAAGCCAATTAAAAGTTGAAACTTACAGAAAAGAAGTGGGCATCTAGTTGAGTGGGGAGGGGTTAGACCAATTAAGTACAAATAATTAAAAAAATATCCAATATTAATACAAGATGGTGGGCAAGTCAATTGAGGGAGATGGACATAATATGATATTTTAAATATATTTTGTGTGAAATTGCTGATATATCAATTAACTTGTTCACTTTCGTGTGAGTTTAACATTAGATGAGAATGGTGGAGTTTAACATAGAGATAATGGTGAGTTTAACATAGAGATTAAATGGTGAGTTTAACATAGAGATAATGGTGAGTTTAACATAGAGATAATGGTGAGTTTAACATAGAGAGAATGGTGAGTTTAACATAGAGAGAATGGTGAGTTTAACATAGAGGTATAATGGTGTGGTTTAACATAGAGAGAATGGTTTTGATGTTTAAACATAGAGATATAAAATAATAATAAAATTGTTTATTTCCACCAAAATATAAAATACAAATATAAATTACATAAATATTTTTTTACAATATTTGATTATTTAAAAACATATTGTACAAATATATTTGTGTTTAATTAATAATTTGGCGAGGGCCCTCAGTAGGACTTAAAACTCCTAGAGCGAGGGTCCTGTCAGAGATATTGGTGAGTTTAACATAGAGAGAATGGTGAGTTTAACATAGAAAGAATGGTGAGTTTAACATAGAGATAATGGTGAGTTTAACATAGAGAGACTGGTGAGTTTAACATAGAGAGAAAGGAGGCCATTGAATGTTTAGAGCAGCATGTCCAGTACAATGTTTATGCAAAGATTCAGCGAATTCAACCGAGACCTATTTTCCTTTGTAGGGAACAACAACATGTGAACAGTTTTATTCAATTTGCTGTTAGTCAGATATTTCATGAAATAGTTACTTCAAACACTAGGTACGTGTACGGTGTATGAAAAACAATAGAGAAATAGCTTGGTTGCCCCGTAATAATTACTTGTCGTCCAGTTTGATCAACAGATCAAACAAGTTGCTTCCCTCTGCCTCTCAACATCGGTCCATTTTAAAGTTACTAGTCAAAACGAGATAAAGCTTACCTTATTATTAGCTATATGTTTGATGGCATCTAAGGCTGAGAAAGGTTTGTCGATGAATGTAATATTGTGGTTTTCTTGTAAAATTTTAATACCTCGTCTGGATGACTGAACGGCGGGAAAAATGAGGCGGCAAACCAGCAGACTGCAACAAAAAATTGGTCCACTGTTGTTTAATGTATCGACTTACAGACAAAACCGTATACGCAAGGTTAAACAGTTTTGCATGTACGAGTATATGAGGGAAAACAATTTTACAGACTTCTAGCTCCTGAGCTGTGAGCTGAATAGAGTTTTATAGTTATAAACTTACCAAGAGAGAAAAGCGAGATTTTGCTACCGAGGCAGTCAAATTGATTCCTGAGACCAAAGCCATAGGATAAATTTAATGTTAGCGTCTGATAACATTAATGTTAGCGTCTGATAACATTAATGTTAGCGTCTGATAACATTATTGTTAGCGTTTGATAACATTATTGTTAGCGTCTGATAAATTTAATGTTAGCATCTAATAAATTTAATGTTAGCGTCTGATAAACTTAATGTTAATGTCTGATAAATTTAATTTTAGCGTCTGATAAACTTAATGTTAGCGTCTGTTAGCGTCTAAAATTTAATGTTAGCGTCTGATAAATTTAATGTTAGCGTTTAATAAATTTAATGTTAGCGTCTGATAAATTTAATGTTAGCGTCTGATAAACTTAATGTTAGCGTCTGATAAATTTAATGTTAGCGTCTGATAAATTTAATGTTAGCGTGTGGAGATAGAGTCATATTTGCTCTTTAGGATGTAAATATGAATATTGCTTTACTCGTGTGTTGAGTTATCTCTTTTGTTAGAGCGTCAATATTTATACTGACCTTTGAAACCACGACGTTCTGGACTTCACTTCCCAGGTGACGCTCTTAGTTTATATAAGATTAATGACCAAATTAATTATCGCCAACCATTAGATTACACTTTGAGCGTAACAGTTGCTTCTTCCACCTAAGGCTGTTCCCGCACGGTTTATCCCTTATGGACCGCAAGGCTCTAAACATGCATTGTTGCCGGGTAAATAATAGCATTATTCACTCCCATGGTGTATAAAGCATTATTATAATGTGGTCAGTGTGGCCACCCTTACGAACATAACATAAGAGTATTATTGTTATCATGCAAGGAGTAATTATAGTTATGACTCTGGTTATGAATTATAAGGAAAGAAGTTGGCATTACAAACAAAATTGGCCTGCCTTGCGGGCCTCTGTCCCAGTATTATTTGAAGTTATAAACTTAAATAAACTTACATAGTGTAAGTATAACAGGGACTGCCTATGTGTGTGTGTATGTGTGTTTGACACTTCTTGCAAAATAATTTTGTTTTGGACATTAATAAGTTTTATTCTGATCCGAAAAAGCATTATCGTGTGGCATAGAAGCGTTTAGAAACAAATCACACACACACACACACATATATATATATATATATATATATATATATATATATATATATATATATATATATATATATATATATTCATAGTGGTTAGGAACTTCTAAAACAGATTTATAACACACTAAATCTAAAATTTACTAATTGATTTACAATCTAATACATACTTCTATAAGATATATCCAAAATAAAAAAGTAATAGAAGTTATTTTAAATTCAAGTCCTATTCATTATAAGTGGTTATTAATCATGTTTATGTATGTATGATTGATGTTGTATAATAAATAGAGCATGTTATCAATTAGAATTAGAGCATGTCATCAAATAGAGCATGTCATCAATTAGAGTTTGTCATCAAATAGAGCATGTCATCAATTAGAGCTTGTCATCAAATTGAGCATGTTATCAAATAGAGCATGTCATCAAGTAGAGCTTGTCATCAAATTGAGCATGTCATCAAATAGAGCATGTCATCAAGTAGAACTTGTCATCAATTAGAGCATTGTTATCAAATAGATCATGTCATCAAGTAGAACTTGTCATCAATTAGAGCATTGTTATCAAATAGAGCATGTCATCAATTAGAGCATTTCATCAAATAGAGCATGTCATCAATTAGAGAATATCATCAATTAGAGCATTTCATCAAATAGAGTATGTCATCAAATAGAGCATGTCATCAATTAGAGCATGTCATCAATTAGAGAATGTCATCAATTAGAGCATTTCATCAAATAGAGTATGTCATCAAATAGAGCATGTCATCAATTAGAGCATGTCATCAATTAGAGCATGTCATCAATTAGAGCATGTCATCAAATAAATCCGTTTTAGGTAGGGAGGCTATAAAAATATACTGTATTGACATATATACGCATAAAATATCTCCGTTAAATAGCAAAAGATTAAATAGGCATATAAGTACTTACGAGGCATTTTTGTTGCATATAGTCATTACGGCTCCCGCTCAGAAAATAAAGAGTTTGTCCGAATGACGGATATTGTCATATAATACAATTATTAGAATTAGTAGGTTTTAGTGACGGGACATGTTAGAGAATCTGGCTATTCAGATCAGACAGGAGAAGTTATACACATGTTTTCTTACATACTATCAACGATAGCTAGACATGCATTGATAGTTTCGCAGTTCAAACCCCGTGGCAGCGCCACCGTCTTTGATAAGAAATTGATAATAAGAGGGCAATCGTCATTAATTCCGACAAGGTTTATATACATGTTTCTTATTAACTGTTAATTATTTAATTTTACACACGCTATGCAATTTAATTAATTTCTGCAGCTACAAACTTACTGAAATCACAATCATGGCAAAGAACCGTTTTAATGGGATGTGGTTGTTCAAGAACAGTTTTTTAATAAACCTTTAAAAACCGATCTGCACCACGTAAGCTTATTAATTTGTTTCTTGTCTTCCAGTGCAATTGTTTATTTATATTTTTGGGTTTCATTATAACAGTGTGGCCCAAGCCGAGGTCCGCAGGCAATGGCGCTCCGTCAGGAGGTTTCAAGTGGACTGCCAAGCATTTTAATATAGTTTTAAAAATTATAATATAATTAATCATAAATAAAATTATAGAGGATTCTTCAGACCATTGATAGACTGTAAAGTTGGTATAAATGCTTTATTACATTCGTAGCAATGGATATTTCATACCAGGTCTGTTTCAAATTTCTGAGATAATTCCAAGAAAATGCGCTAAAACCTTTAAAGATAACTGACTAAGCTTAAAGATAAGTAACTAAGCTTTAAACTAGTGTAAATAATAGTGCGTACTGCTAATTTTAGAGGCATAGTTTTGTATAACCAACTGGATAATTTCTCTTGAAAAATACAGACAAAATGAGTTACGAGCAGTGCTTGACAATTGAGTAACTGCTTAGGTTCTAAAGCATGAACCTGAACCTTAAGCAAAAAATGGGTTGTTAAGCACGGAAACACGCATTCAAAATGAAATTTGCCCGACAGCGGATCACCACGCCGGAATTATTTAGTAGTTATAAACTTGTATAATGTAGAAAACTATAAAAAATTATCAATCCAACCAGGATTGTTGTTAAGCACGGAAACACGCATCCAAAAGGAAATTCGCCCGACATGTGGACCACCGCGCCAGAATTATTTTATTAAATTACTAAAAATGAGATAATTTCATTTAGATAAATACTTGTAATAATAAAATATTAATTGTTCTATTTACAAATATATAAGTACTACTTTTATTTATTTTTATATTTAAATTGTTTTAAGATTTTTAACTGATAATTCGATGGATATTATTTTTAAGTTGCAATAATTATTATTCGTATTTTTTATTACAACAATATTCATTATTGTTGTCCTACCTAGTCATAGAAGATTAAATTATTATTTACTTAAGTTTGTAGCTCTGTTTTGTGTGAGCTTTAAAGGGAGAGAGAGAGAGAGAGACTTTATTTATAAAAAAATTACATTACAAAGGGAGCTGTCCTTCTTTAAAGGATTGCTGAAACACACAGCATACTCAATCTATCTTAAAGACAATTTTATCAAATTATTAATTTATACATAATTATATTAGATTATGTAAATAATTACATTTAAGTTTTAAAATTTTACATATATACATCTAAATAAAACTACAATTATTAGTAAATATGGTTATTTATTATACCTATGAGTCTAAAATTATATTATCACCTAGGAGTCTAAGAAAATTTTGATCGATGCCGATCTTGTCAAAAAATAATTTAGTTTTTTGTGGAATGGTTCCTCTAGAACCAAACCAAAGTCCGTAAATTTGGTATTCTCTTTCTCCATGAGCTTCTCTAAATTTTTCTTTAATAGAACTATAAAATATATACAATAATAAAATATAATACAATAATACAATATAAAATATAAAATTATATTTTATACAATAATATTATACAATAATACAATATAATAATTATATAACAATAATAATAAATTATAAATAATAATATTAATAAATATAAATATTAATTAATAATAATAAAACAAATAAAGACATTGATCATCTCTTACTCTGTTTTGTTAAGTTTAACTTAACAGGCACTTAACAGGAAAAGGAACAATAACTAGAAATATTCAATAACGGAACAGTGTCTAGATCTAGGAAAGTATTTTGCTCGTTTTTGTGTAATTTTCATACTTTATCAGGTACCTTTTGCGCATTTATATCGTGTCAACTATTGTTGTTTTGCAAAACTTAAGGCGATCCTGCCTTAAGTTTCCTATCTCCGGTTCTCGGCAAAATATCAAAATTCTAAGACGGTACTTCACTTTTAATTTTTATTCTGCACATTTTAAGACTCATTTCAACCTTCTGGAGCAAAAAACAGTGGCGCAATTTGAGAACTACAATTTTTAAAGTAGTTCTCAAATTGCGCCACTGTTGTTTGCTCCAGAAGGTTGAAATGAGTCTTAAAATGTGCAGAATAAAAATTAGAAGTGAAGTACCGTCTTAGAATTTTGATATTTTGCTTAGAACTAGAGATATTTCCGTTTAATTGATTTTTACCCCCACTCTTTGCGGGATCCCCTTAAGAGTATCAAATTATGTCTAAAATAGATTTATTATTTTTAAAAAGGATTTTGAGACAGAATCCTCGCTTAATGAAGTCTTCACATCTACATCAGGTATCACTAATTTAAATTTCTTTTAAATACTTGTATGGAATAATTCAAACTAAAAATTCCGGTACGGGACATCTTCGCACCATTACAGAAACACTACGCTCATCCATACCACTTCAGAATCGCTTCGGACGTGTACAGAATTTGGACATTAAATTATTTATAATTTGGTATGCATTTGGACTAACTTTGTTCGTCCGCACATAGTAAAAATATCTGTTTTCACAGCGGTCGCCCATCCAGGTACTGACCTCACTCGGTAGTGCTTAACATTAGTGCTCCAACAAAACAGCAGGTATGTACTAGCTTTATTGATATGAAACTAAATATACATATATATTACATAAAGGGTATACTTTTACATTGTGTAGACCAAATGTCTACACAATGTGTATATTATAAATGATTATATAATTAACTGCGTAGGTTTCGCTGTTATTGTATTAAAGTCTTCCTTGGTGACCAGGTCAATGCTGATGATGAATCCGACGTTTCGCTTCCACTGTGGGAGGCATCTCCAGGGATGTAAGATCCATGTTGTTCTAAATCCCTCAAGATACCTCCCGGACTCCTTATGTACATTGACGAGGTCACCACCGGTCCAATAGTAGACCTTAATCTTCATGTCAGTTGGATTATATTTGAATTTTTGAAATTTTTTTTAAATTATAAACATGTGATTGGAAAAATTTCAACAAATTTACTATCTCTCTTTCCATTTAAAAATTATGGTAGCCTTGATAATGTTTTGAAAATGTGTTTATAAAATTGTGTATGAAAACAGCTTTCCAATGATGTTTTCTTTAGCTTATTCTATTCAAATGATTTGTTAACGTCCGCCAAATTGATTGGCTGTCATTTTTATTACTTTTTTTATTTCGGTGCATATATTTTATTTTTCTATTCTTAAAGGGCTTTCTACCGATATATGACATGATTTTGGGGCTATTTTTTATGTGGTCCACCATTTAATAATATTGGTACAACAATAATCAAAACCTAGAGAGCTCTGACTTGTAATTAGCAAATTAGCATGTCAATGACTTTGTCATTGACATGCTCTATTTGATGACATGCTAATGACTTGTACTGCTTGCTCACCAAATGTCATCAATATTGGTCAATTTTACGACAGTTGTGGCAAACACGTACTATCAAACAATCTAATGAATATCGAGCCATTTAGTCTTCTAATAGAAAACTCCCTAACGTTCGTTCAAAAAGACAGTGCTTAAATCAAAACCCATTATTTTGTCTTGAGGCAGAGAACGAAAGATGTGAGCAGATTGTCAGACGGAGAGTCAGGTTACATCCTTGGTAAAGACATAAGTTGCAATCCAATAATATCTAGATCAAGGATTTAGAAATAATACATTGACATGACATCTCTTAGAATGGAATGAAATCTGTGATACATTTAGTCTGACTCTGTACTGATTTAACAACTTTTCACTGTTATGAGACACTTTCTTATAACAACATTTGAAAAAATGGGTTCAGTATACCTCGGAACATTTCCGCTCTTTCTCACAACTTCGGACTCGCTTTGTTCGTTGTCAGAGTATGCAAATTGCCTAGTTTATAATTTAGTAAATCTTCGGTCTCACCTTGTCATCCCCAGGGAAGAAATATTAGTTGAAATCGGTGCACTATATAATCAAGGTGTTGACCTCTCTCGAGACTTCTTATAATAGTCAATTAAGCCCTTAATTAACGATTGTTAGTAGGTAGTAGGGGTGGGCGAACTACCAAGTCTCTACAAACTTTTCTTAACTTGCAAGAGGCCTAAGCCTTCTTTGGAATCAAGTATAGGCTTCGTTTTAACTCGAAACACCGGTTTCAAAATTTGAAACCGATAGAAATAATATAAACTGTATTTAAAAGAAACCCTTAATAGTTCATTTAAGGAAAAAATGTCAGAAAATAGAAAATGTACTTTGAGAATAAAAATGGCCTTGTTACTGAGTCCCAATTTTGATAATTTTGGTATGAAATAAAATCTCGATATTTTTTAAATTAAAATTATTTTAATATAAAACGCAAATCCTTAAATACCCGAAAGTTAATGTGGAGTTTCACCGCTATTCCTCTGACGAAAGTATGTATGTATATATTTATATATATATATATATATATATATATATATATATATATATATATATATATATGTATATGTGTGTGTCTGTGTGTGTGTGGTGTACATGTGTACATATATATACATGTGGCTGGTTTTGGAAGAAGTCACTGATCAATTATATATATATATATATATATATATATATATATAATATATATATATATATATATATATATATATATATATATATATATATATATATAATTGTTCAGTGACTTCTTCCAAAACCCGCCACATGTCCCTAATTGGTTATTTTTTTCCTTTGAAAATTTGCTTGACATATTTCTTGTTTTTATGTACCATTATATGCTGAAGTTCATATCGGTCCGTCCCATCATTTGTCCGTGATTTATGAATTTTCGCTGAGTCATTAATGATAGTTAATGACGTCATAAAAAAATTTTAGGGAATGCACAACTAGAGCTTAAGATTGATTTTCGTACTAACTTACTAACTCTATAGTATAACCTTACTGGGAAGTATTGTAATATCAGACACACACACACACTCGTACAGACAGACAACTTTGTAAAAACTAGTAAAAAGGTCTTAAGTTTCTTATTGTAAACGCAATACTTTTACTACATGCCTAACCTGTGATATAAATGAGATAAAGTTAACATTCTCTAAAGCCTATACTTTAGTTGGATACTTTAGATCATGAATTCCTAAGATCTCTTAATTAATGCAACAAACAAAGGTTACAAATGAAGCAGGTACATTCCACATCTGTGACTCTATTGTACCTGCGAGTCCACAAGCATTAAAATGATTTATATATTAATTGTATATTTGCTCGCGAGATAAACTAATACAGTTTATCACTTGCAGGTCCATTGTTTCATCTACACGGTGGGCGCAAAAAATTGTGCAATAATGTGTCGTCCAAGTGGGTTCGTACCACGCGCCACTGACGACCAAATCAAGGGCGCTTCAACTGAGGTCATTTCATGTCCACTTTCTAAATAAAGTATTTTATGATAAAAAAAAATAACGTTATAGTTTTTGGGTGTATTAGTTCCCTTGTAACAAAAATCTGGTCAACATTGAAAATAATATGTATATATGATAGGAGGCTTCCACGCACAATGTTAGATATATAAGTTTTAAAACAGATAAGTGGCTTTCTTAAACGATTTCCTTAACTTGGTGATACCTTCCTCTGTCAGCTTAACATGATAACACAAGCTCTTGAAAACTCAACATGATAACAACAGCTCCTGAAAACTCAACTCAACATGATAACACCAGCTACTGAAATCTCAACATGATAACACCAGCTCCTGAAAACTCACTATGATGACATCTTCCCATGCCAGCTCATCTGGATAACACCAGCTCCTAAAAACTCAGTATGATGACATCTTCCCATGTCAGCTCATCTGGATAACACCAGCTCCTGAAAACTCAGTATGATGACATCTTTCCCTGTCAGCTCATCTGGACAACACCAGCTCCTGAAAACTCAGTATGATGACATCTTCCCATGTCAGCTCAACTGGATAACACCAGCTCCTGAAAACTCACTATGATGACATCTTACCCTGTAGCTCAACATGATAACACCAGCTCCTGAAAACTCAGTATGATGACATCTATCTTCCCCTGACAACTCTCCATTCTGACACCATAATTACGGCAGCTTAGCAATTCATCTTGTAAGAAAATTCAATCAAGATATGGGAATTACAATAGAATATATGAAATTCTCGAGGTCCATGATTGATCTCTAATGAGTTATGTTTTAGCGAAATATGTGTGACGTCATTAACCCACAATAGTGATGCCACAAACATTTCAAAAATCACAAATCTTCATATAGTGTTACGATCGGGGGGAGGGGGGTATTTTACTATGTATGGTTTACAAAACACAAAAATACAAAGTTCCATTTTATTATCAGTATCAGTTCCAATTTTATTCATTGACATATATATGTCAAACAAAACATTATGCCATCAATTGATACAATGTAAACTAATTACGTTTTTTCATTAATACATTTGAAAATTCACTTATATTGGGCAGTATGCCACTTAAATAAACTATTAATATTGCGAACTGATAATGTACAACAACTATGTGGCCGCGAAGCGGCCCCCAGCGCCGACACGGCGTAGCGGCCGATTACGAAGGCCTTTTGATTTTATCTATGGATAACTCAACAACTAATCATTGACGGTGATCTCCGGAATGAAAATTATTTATGATAAAATTAGTATAATTATTTTAAAGAAACCTTGTTCATTTATTTTCCCAAACATTCTCTAAATAGAGTGGGACAAACTTAGTTTCTGCTAGGCAGGACACTACATAAGACCTGCTAGGCACAATGATACAATACATTTGCTTGGCGGAATTGTAAATTACATCTGCTGGGCTAAATAGTACATTGCATCTACTCTTTACCAGTGGTCACATTAACTTTGGGCAGTTTTTTATCGATTCAGCGGCCCCAAAAATTACCTTTATCGCGGCGAGAAATAATAAATTTGAATTTTCAAATTTTTATTTACAATTTGTAGACTGCATAGAAGATTAATGACGGCACAAAACCCCCCAAGCATGAGCGTCCGCAGGATTTTTTCCAAGGGTCGAAACTGCGAATTTTGTTGTTTAGTGTATCTTATAATATACTAAATGTGAGCGATGTGAACCTCTTTTCCGTCATTCACGTAATATTTATAGCAATCTATGGATGCATGCTCGAGATTTTGTTCCTTGACGTTTCTATGGGACACGATGAGATTCAAACGCTTTATCGAATCGAAATGATATTTACAAATACAAAAAGCGGCCTTTTTATTGTTCAAACCCTATTGTTTATGACATATGTGTGACGTCATTAACCCACAATAATGACCCAGCGAAAATTTCAAAAAATTGATTGATCGTGCTGAAACTTACTCAAATACTAATTCGTATGGTGAATACAGACATCAAGTTTAAAATTTATTATCAGCATTAGTTCAGGTTTTATCATTGACAATAATACATTATGTCAACAAATCAAATTTTTTGATATTCAAAATTGAAACGGGGCCCCATTTGATCCGGTACGAGTACAGATCGAATCGATCATAATGACCCCCAGGAACTCTGCAAAAACTTAATGTACTACTATGACCTATTTTAGTAATTTGTGAGCGAAGTAAACTTTTTTCCATTGCTAGAAAGAGATCCTCCTTAGCTCTTTGCGAGCGAAACGAGCCCCTTCCAAAAAATCCCATGACCCTCCATGACCCTAACCTTTTAAATTATTTCAATCCTAGGCAGCTCAAAGTTAGTACTTTGAAACCTGTCAGTAAAACTTTATTTGATTAGTATTGACATGATTCCTGATGCAAAGCATTACTAGATTAGTTATATAAATTACAAAATTCTATTTAAAAAAATTAATTTTAATAATTATAACTAACTTTTATGTAACAACCGCTCAATCTACTTTTCTGATATCAGAAGTGTCGGTCTAGTGACCTGTTTGACCGCCCTTGCGGACGTACATGTCTAGATTTTACAGCAAGATTGATTATTAATATTTAATCCTATCAAAGTTTTATAAGGTATACATAAAGTATATAATATAGAAATCGACTATAATATGAAATTATATACATATTAATCAATATATATATCACTAATATATTATAAAATCAAATAACTATATATATAATATCTATTTATAATTATATATATTATGTAAAAGATAAATATAATATATATAATAATTCTATAATTCACAAAAAGAACCTATAATTTATTTAATCATATTCTGAGATCTACGATTCCACCACACATTATCACCATTTCACATCTCGAATTTTTCTAAAGGATATCACAATACAGAGCGCGATGGAGCAAAAATAGTTTCTTACTTTATATAGATCTAAAACTGTTTAATCTGAACTCCCGTATCTGCGCCTGTTATTACAGCACATATAACACGTTCTATAATCTACTAAATAATAATATAATAATCATAATCCTCTATATCGCATAATCCAGCTATAGTTTCAAACAATTAATATCAATTAACTATTTTTAATTCTTTCTCCAATAAAAAATTTTATATTAACTTAATAATATTGCTTATGTATTTAACATTAAATAAAATAATTTGAAAAAATAACCAGTGTTATATTTAATATTTTTTTATATTCATTATATACCAGAATATAATGCAAATATAATAGTCCAAGAGCCACCTGAAAAAATGTGAACTCATTGTACTACTCAAACCAAATTTTTCTAAAAATATTATCTTTAATTATGAAAAAAAATAGTCTGCCTATCCAGAGTAGAGCCTCATATGATTGCGCATTCAAAATTGTAATATAACTCGCACCAAATACTTCCAATTTCTTCAATAAGTTTAAAGGTGATAAAATGTTCTAAAAACGAGTGATTATTCACTCAAAAACCCAAGACTACAAACCAAAGATTAAAAGGCTCTTCCAAAAACACTAAAAAATTGTTAATTTATGCAAAGTCAGCGAATTTCTTTCAAAAAATATTGAATTTTTGTGCATTTTGGCCATTTAACAAATGTCATTCAGTTGTTTTATCCGATTGACAAAAAAAAAAAACACCTCGCTCAAGGAAATTTTATCAGCTTCAAAAATGGTCTCTTCATGTTCTCTCCTGCTAAAACAATATCTTATAAAAGCAAATGTAATTAAACTCCCTAATATCTGTCATTGTCATTTATGGGGAAAGTTCGAGATAATCTGCCCAAAAAATTACTCCCGGATTTCGAAATCCCATGCCAAGGGCTAAATAACTTACTAACCTCTACCACGTCGTTTACTCCATCCATTACTAACCGAGTCCTTTATCTTCGAGTAGAAATCAAGCCATGGAACTTGAAATGTTATAGCGCATTTTTTTTAAAAAATCCCCGTAAATTGACAGGCTAGTCAAGAAAATAGGTCCGGCTTGCTGACCACCGTGCCAAAATTATTTTATAGCTATAAACCTAACAAGTAAAAAAAAATAACGCTAACAAAATTTTCTCCGAAACCAAGATTTGAGCCGTGGCCTATTGTATATTAAAACTTATATTTTTGAAGCCATTCAGACAATTTTAGAGCTATTTTTGACTGTTAAATTGTGATATCAAATTAAATTAATATAGATCAGTCCTTTATTAAAATTTAAAAAAAAAACACTCGCTTCATAGGAAATTTTATCAGCTTCAAAAAATGGTCTCTTCATATTTTGCACACGACCTACAGGGAGCTACTTATTACAAGAACTGGCTGGAATTAGTGCGATTTTATACAATTTGAGCATGCGCAATCATATGAAAGACTCCACTCTGATAGCAGACTATGCCCTCATAATTTAAGGTAATTTCCAGAATTATTTGGCTTTAAGTAGTACAAAATGAGTCACATTTTTCAGATCTGGCTCTTGACTAAAAACTTTAATATATTAGGATTATTCAAGCTTTTGAGAAGGAATAGGTCCAAAATAATTAAAAAAACAAATTTTTCCGAGCTTTTGATATAATTTTATCTTTTTCAAAAGCTCTATTTAAAATAGAAGTCCCTATAAAGTTTTTTGTCTTAAATTAGGATTGTGTTTATAAGGTATATTTATGAAGTATATTATCATTATTTATTTAGTCGTTTTTCTTTATTTTTACTGTTCCGCAAAACGATAGACTAGAAGTACAGAAGCAGATATTTGGAATGCTGTTCTGTATTTACTACACCTGCTAAACAATATCTCATAAAAAGCCGATGTAATTAACGTCCTAAATCTGTCATTCATAGGGAAGTCGAGATAATCTACCCAAATTACCCGGGTTCGAATCCCAGTGCCAAGGCTAATAACTTACTAACTCTACCACATCGTTTACTCCATCCATTACCAACCGAGTCCTTTATCTTTGCGTAGAAACCGCTCTGATTAACCAACCTTCAAGTTGATAGTTTTAAGTAGATGATTACACAGTCATTTTCCAGCTACTTGAATTACTTAAACTTGCAGGTTAAGTTCAAATAAGTTTGGTAATGAAAACATTACGTATTTTTTTTTAATATTAGAACTTGACAGTGGCGTAGCCAGGATTTAATTTCGGGAGGGGCTGAATGTTGAAAATTATATAATATATATATATATATATATATATATATATATAATATATATATATATATATATAATATATATATATATATATATATATATTATATATTAGGGTGGCCCTTAAAAAATGAACTTTCTTTTTCTTGCTCCCAACCCCTAATTTTGTTCGAATATATGAAAAAAAAAAAATCCATAAAAATTTCAGCCCGATCGGAGGTGATTAACAGGTGCCGCCGGGCCTTTGAAGTTTTACAGGTGTCAAAATTCGTCAAAATTGTAATTTTCGTGACAAATTTTTTTCTGTGATTTTTTACATTATTTTTTAAGAAAAAACAATACTTAATCCACTATGAACAATATTTAAGACACTATGAACTTATCATTATGACCTGAAATCATCTTAGTTTGTACTTACTCTGACATTTAATGGTGGACATATATATTTTTTCTAAAAAAGTTTTCAAAAAACTTTTTTTTTTCTCTACACTGCAAAGTATAACTATAATATGTTTTTTGTTATCAATTCATTAGCATATTATGTTTTTGTATACTGTCTTCTATAGTTTAAAACCAATAATATGTTATTTATACCAAAATTAGCAGACCTAATGTGTAACATACAAAACACTGTCATCCTATCTCGCAGTAGGTGAAAGCTAAGTAATGTGTATAATAGTCCAATTCAGTTTCAAGAATTTTCAATTTGTTTTTTGGTTTGAATTTACTTTCAAAAAAGCCATTATTGTGACATCTGAAACTTTGTGTGTAACCCCCCCCCCTCTTGCCTATTATGAAATATGAAATTTTATACAATTTTCACAAAAAAATAATAGAATAAAGAAAGGCAAGATAGGTTATAACTTTGAATAGAGTTATTAATACATTAGTAATTGACACAAACTTGTATACCAAAATACTTTCAGGTAAAATAACCCTAGTGTCCACTTAAGGATTAAAGATGAGTCAAGAAAATACATCTAGGACATAGACAATGTCAGATGTCAAGGAATAGACATCTGAAACTTCGCGTGTTAATCCTTTTGTTTCCCCCCCCCCCCTCTTTCCTTACCAAATTTATTAACCATTAACAAATGGTTAATAATTTTTTTAGTACAGCATGCTAATTTTTAAATATGTAGCCTCGTAATTGACTAATGACTGAATAAAATGCAAGTCAGACATTGGGGCCTTATTCGCTCTTGTAGCACCATACCACGCTCTTAAATACACTCTAATAAGAAAATTGTTAAATTTTCTCATCGAAGATTTTTCTTTGGTAGACAACTTGAACTTACTTCTAAATAAATAAATTTTTAACAATAGATCGCCTTCGACATCATCTCTTGCATAATAGCACCTGGCTTTCTAAATGACACTCCTGAGGCGGGGTCTCTCCTAGAAAAATCACTGCCAGTTCCATTAGCTCCCTGTAATCTTCTCTTAATTGTTTTTCTTTTAAACTTTTTACGAAGAAGTCAAGCATATTTCTTCATAAACTTCTGGGACATTCTTCTTCAATACCAGAAGACTATATTTTCTGACCCCATGCATTTCTGAACCTAGAAAACAGTGGAACATCTGACCCAAAAGTCGGTCCCACCACTTCATTGAATACACCCTTTAACACCACTTCAAATATGTAGTGCCTACAAGGCAGGTATAGAAAATCCTTTTCTAAGAGGTTATCAATATTTATGCAAGCTCCATTGTTCTTACCGGTGTTCTATGCCGTGGTGTCTAAACACATCGCTTAGACTGAATCCAGAAGTCCCCATTCTTTAAGACATTTGTTGACTGCTGCGGCTTATTCTGCTCCAGTAGCCTGTGTTATGCTCGGAGCTCCTACCAATTTGTCTTTTCCGCCATATGAAATAAGAACTGCCAACCTCTCTATTTTATTGTCTTTTGTAATATCAGGAAGAAGCTTCCCATCTCAAAGCACGACAGCACACTGATTTCTATCAATACTAATGGTTTTTAACATTTCCTTGTATCTAAGAATCCTAAACTGGGATCTTTTATGGCTTATTGAATTTCTGTTAAGTCCTTTGCATCATGGACTAACGCTTCTGCTGTAGCAACTAATATATGAACAGCATCTCTGTCCCTAAATTTGCACCTATCTAACGCTGCTGCTAGGCGATCATTAAAAAAATCAACAGTTCCTCTAAAACCCGACAACGAAGGAAAAATTGCATCAGAGACAAGCTCATCAGAAACTCCCTCACTGTCGTCTGTGCTACTACTGCTTCTGGTGCTTGGTAGCAATTCCGCAAACAAATTAGATCGATCAATATCCTCCAAGCATCGAGTTTTTCAACGGACCTCTTCCTCCTTTCGCTCTGCAGTTCTCTATTCTGCCCTGTGTAAATTAATGTCAACTCCCAGCATAACACCAGGTCGCCCCTTCATTCTTTGCATCCGCAAAAACTCTATGTCCTCCTGGATGTTTATTTGATTTTCGGCGTCACTATAGGCAATATCAAATAAATCATTCAGCCTGTCTGTAAAAGCAAAACCACTACTCATAGCAAACTCGGTCGTTTTAGAAGAATTTTTCTGAAGACAACTCCAATGGTCAGAACGAAGAACTCTTTTCACTTGTCATTAGATCAGACAACAAACTGTTATTTAATGGTAACAGTTTGTTGTCTGATCTAAGACTGGAACTTTTTTAAGTAAGTCATAGGATTAAAATGATCATTCATAGTACCCTTGCTTAGATCACTTCCATCTTGCCCATGCAAAATGATAGTGAAATAAGAAAACCAAATAATAAGAAAATACCATTATTTTCCTTGACTCATATTTAATCCTTAAGTGGACACTAGGGTTATTTTACCTGAAAGTATTTTGGTAAACAAGTTTGTGTCAATTACTAATGTATTAATAACTCTATTCAAAGTTATAACCTATCTTGCCTTTCTTTATTCTATTATTTTTTGTGAAAATTGTATTAAATTTCATATTTCATAATAGGCAAGAGGGGGGGGGTTACACACAAAGTTTCAGATGTCACAATAATGGCTTTTTTGAAAGTAAATTCAAACCAAAAAACAAATTGAAAAATTCTTGAAACTGAATTGGACTATTATACACATTACTTAGCTTTCACCTACTGCGAGATAGATGACACTTGTATGTTACACATTAGGTCTGCTAATTTGGTATAAATAACATATTATTGGTTTTAAACTATAGAAGACAGTATACAAAAACATAATATGCTAATGAATTGATAACAAAAAACATATTATAGTTATACTTTGCAGTGTAGAGAAAAAAAAAAGTTTTTGAAAACTTTTTAGAAAAAAATATATATTCCACAATTAAATGTCAGAGTAAGTACAAACTAAGATGATTTCAGGTCATAATGATAAGTTCATAGTGTCTTAAATATTGTTCATAGTGGATTAAGTATTGTTTTTTCTTAAAAAATAATGTAAAAAATCACAGAAAAAAAATTGTCACGAAAATTACAATTTTGACGAATTTGACACCTGTAAAACTTCAAAGGCCCGCGGCACCTGTTAATCACCTCCGATCGGGCTGAAATTTTTATGGATTTTTTTTTCATATATTCGAACAAAATTAGGGTTGGGAGCACAACATTCTAACATTTTTTTTTTCACCCTATAGCTAAGGGCCACCCTAATATATATATATAATATATATATATATATATAATATATAATATATATATATATATATATATATATATTATATAATATATATATATATATTGTAATTGTTCAATGTTTTCAAATTATTTTATCCAATTCATGTATTTTTTTATATTATATATTATATTATAATTTATTTTAAAAAATTATTAATTAATTATTATTATGTTTATATTATTTTTCACATATTTATTGCGGGTTTAAATTATGTAAAACTTTGGGGGGGTTGAAGCCCCCTCAGCCCCCCCCCCTGGCTACGCCACTGGAACTTGACATTAAATTACGAAATTCAACCAATACTTAAAACTAATTGCTGCGACCCAAGTTGTCTTTGCAATCCAAAGGTTCAAAACGCTAGGTATACCTAGTTATTCCTAGGTACCTACCAACCTATTATTCCTAGGTATATACTAGTTATTCCTATTCTACATTTGAAATCGTTCTAAGGCTTTCTTGTATCAACAAAGTACCGACACTCATACTTTTCATTAACTGTAATAGTTATTCATGCCGTCTTTATGTCACGGCAATTAGATTTACCGACGAGCGAAGCGAGTCGGGAAAAATTGCCAAGACATAAACATTCTCAGCCGGATGGCATACACTATTTTTGAGGTAGCACTCATTAAATAAACTGCGATATATACTTAATTGAAAAAAAAAAAACGTCCAATTAACTCCATATCGTCGTCATTGAATTCATCTATAACTTCACACTTTTACTCAAAAATGTAGAAGCTTTACAAATAAACACACAAAAATTGTCAATTAGAACACGTTTTAAAAGCGAAAAAAAATTAGTCTACGAACAAAAACAGAAACAAAATGAACGTTTTAAACAAACCTCATGAAGGATTTACACAGATTGTTTTTTTGAACACGCTACATTACAGTAATGGCGGCAATATATGAATTACTTTTACGTCCTAGGAGTTTTTTTACATTCATTATTGTCCTCGGAGGTGAAAAGTACTAAATAACCTCCTATAAAAATAATGATTGGCTTCTCATCCTAAAAACGGTCCAATAAAGTGCTCAATTACGTACTACCTCAAAAAAAGATAATTATGGTATTGTCTCGCATCCTGGCGGACGCGGACACCCTGAGGTCCGCAGAGCACTTGCCAAAGGATATTAAATTTATTATTGTTAAATATACTTTTATAGACTCAGAAACTAAATTCTTAACATAAGTTTAGTTAATCAAAGATTACAGTATTAAAGAATCATTTTTTACGGATTATCATGAAATGTAGGAGGGATTTAATGACCTGCCAAGTGTTAAAATATTCTTATTATTTTGCTATTTAAGAATATTGGTTCACTGAACCTTTCAAAGAGTTAAACTTCAGAACGAAACTTTACATTATCTGCTTTCCTCGTGTGAAGTTTACAATAAATTCAAAAATATTGCTCAACTCCTAGATTATTTTGATTGTCCATCAGAAATTTAATACACTTAAGTTGAATAATAGGTGATGAAAAATGAAACGGATTTCGTAACACGATGACTTGACAACTGTTCCTTTTTTTACTGGATAGAATTTGATTGATGTAATTTGGATGAACTTGAATACATTGGAAAGTACAATACGAGTTGATTTACAGCGGCTTACCCTTCATTCCGATGGCTAGGCCCCAAAAAAGGTAAGGACCTAAATTATGCTTAGCGATTAGGAACATTATTTGACATAACTACCTGTCAAACTTCAACTTTGTCATAACTGTTACCTTTGTCATAACTGTTATCTTTGTCATAACTGTTACCTTTGTCATAACTGTTACCTTTACCATAACAGCTTTTCATAACTGTTATCTTTTTGTCATTACTTTTCACTTTGTATCTTTGTGTCATAACTGTTACTTTGTCATACTTACCTTTCAAACTTTTCACTTACCTTTTCAAACTGCATAACTTTACCTTTGTCTTAACTTACCTTTGTCATAACTTTACCTTGTCTAGTACTTCTTGTCATAAACCTTGTTATCTTTACCATAACATACCATTGTCATAACTATTACCTTTGTCATAACTATTACCTGTGTGAAACAGATATCTTTACATAATAGATACCATTTCATAACTATTACCGTGTGATAAACAGATATCTTTATCATAATATACCATTGTCATAACTATACCTGTGTGATAACAGATACCATTGTCATGTCATAACTATTACCTGGTCATAACAGATATCTTTATCATAATAGATACCATTGTCATAACTATTACCTTGTGATAACAGATATCTTTATCATAATAGATACCATTGTCATAACTATTACCTGTGTGATAACAGATACCTTTAACATAACAGATACCATTGTCATAACTATTACCTTAGTCAGTGACAAAAACGTAAAAAAAACGGGGGTCAATACCAGAAAACCTAAAATTTGACCCTTAAACAACACATTTAAGTGGGAAGTCGTTCTTCAAGTTTTTTGGGCCTGCGATTTGAATGGCAGTGGTCTGGAGGCGATACGAGCAATTAAACTCAGGGTACCTAGGTTTGAATCCTGGCAGGGACGATAATTTTTCATAGTTCCTTTACATCATATTATACATTTATAGCTACAAAATAATTCTGGCGAAGTGGTCCGCATATCAACGAATTTACTAGGAAATTTCCTTTACCGTGTTTCCGTGCTTAACAATCCATTTTTTGCTTAAGGTTCCAGTTTATGCTTTATAACTTTAGCAGTTACTTAATTATCAAGCACTACTAGTAACTCATATTTCTGTATATTTTAAAGGAAATGAGCTAAAACCTTTAAAGAAACCAACTAAGCATTAAACTAGTGCAAATAATGATGTGTACTGCAAATTTTAGATGCATAGTTAAGTAAAACTGACAGGGTAATGATGCGCATTTTCTTTGAAAAAAAGGGAAAAAGTGAGAAACATAATTGAGTAACTGCTCAAGTTATTAAGTATAAACCGGATCACTAAGCAAGAAATGGTTTGTTAAGCACGGCAACACGCATTCCTAAGGAAATTCGCCCGACATGCAGACCACCACGTCAGAATTTTTTTTTCTTAAATATAAAGTAAAAGCTCTCTGTATAATATTGTTAACATTAGCACAATCGGTCACACCATGCTGTTACAGAAAAACTGAGTGCTTACCAGAGACTATAGATACTTAAACAGTGCTTACTAGATTTATAAATTAAAATGCTGGGGGCGCTATTGCAAGGCCGCCATGGGCGCAATATTACCTTGGCATGGTCAGGTGATACATTCAGATCCATTCAACATGGTTCTAGATCATACCAGTAATCAACTTTTACAGCTTTCACGTAGTTTGTACAAATGCTTGAAAATGATGATTTTGATAAAACCGAAATTTCGGACCAGGGTGAGCTCAGTAATTTTCTGTCAATTAGTTTAGGTAATATTAATAACAGAGAGAAATAAGAAAGCAAAGATGAAAATTTCATTTGTTCATTATTTATTTAGAAATTCGCTAAAATTCAATGTAAAGATAACATATTTTAAAACTAAAATAAATATCAAGATATAAAATATTAAAGTAGCCATGTAATCTCGTTTTGGAGCTTTTTAAAAGTCAACAAACCCTTGCTTATAAGTTGATAGAAGTAATAAAATTTTAAATTAAATAACATAGAAAAAAACAGCAACGTTTTTATCAGATTGATTTGAAACTATTATAAACTACTTCAAACATTTTGCATATTACTAAATGTCGGCTTTCGCACGAATAAACAATTGTTAAATGAGGCGAAACATTTAGCGAAGAAGAAGATAAGGATGCAAACGTATGATGAAAAAATGACGGACAGAGGCTCCTCTCAGTCCAGTTTAAATGTGAATATCCGACATTCTTTCGGCAAATTTATTTCGGAAAATAAGCTTTGGACTTCATTCAACAATGTATGTTAGTCAAGAATGACACTGTCGCAATGCGCTTTATATTGACATATGACGACTTCTCAAATCCTCAACTCAGAAGTAAATGTTACATTGTTCATGAAGATTGTTGTAAACAGTGGAAGATTTGATCTTCATCATAGCAAAGTTAGTCTCAGAAAGAAATTGATGACTAGAGAGGAGAGGGGGGTGTTTTGCCACCTCACATACCATCTCCAACTTACATGTTTTGAAGACAATTAACATCTCGACCTTTGGAGAGCGGCGCGACCCAGTAGAAACGAAATTTACTTAACTTTGTCTACAAAATATTTTAAAATCCTGGGTTATCACTTCCTCCTTTCTTCCGAATTAGCACCATTTATTATATATCATTTTGATACTACCGAGTTTTGCAAAACATGAATAGTTGACACATTATAATTGTGCGAGAGACACTAAGGAAATGTAACAAGCAAAATGCACTGCTACATCTGGGAACTGTTCCATCATTCGACATTTGTCATCATTGATGGCTCAACATAATGTCATATACCACTCTGTTTCGTTACGTCTAACTCATCAGGGCATCGACATAGCCTGAACTTACTCTGACCTTCAATTAATTCCGAAGAATATAATCTCTCTAAGTTCTTCACATTATATTTTCCGGAATTAATTGAAGGTCAGAGTGAGTTCTGGCTCTGTCGGCGCCCTGATGAGTTAAGGCCCGTCTACAATCTTAAGTTAAGTTAGGAAGAATTGAAGAAGTAAAGAATTTCTCACTTAGAACAAACTATTTTGAAATTCCCGCTCCTTTGACTTAAGAGATCCGTAAACACGTCTACAACCTCTAAGTTGTTAAGTCAAGTTTTAAAGTTACAATTACATATATAGCTGTATTTAGACTACTTTTCTTTCTACCGTCTACACACATTTTATTTATTTATTTATTGTGACAACGAGTTGAGCTCAATAACAATTTTAATAAAATTTAAATAAACATTGCTCTTTCAATGGTCTTTCCTTCCGTTTTTAAAACTTTTTGCAAATATTTTTTTACTTTACTTCTAAAATTTTCTAAAATCGACCGTGTTTTATTTATTTTAATTAATAAATAAATCAAAATGATGAGGTAATTTTGGAGCGTTTTCCTTATCTCTAGTTTATTATTATTATATAATTTTATAATAATTTTATATAATTTTTATATAATTCAAAAATAAAAAATATATATTATATAAAAAAATATTCAAACAACAAAACAATCAATCATATCACATCGTTTACAAAATATTGTTATAATTCAAAAACAGATAACGTTGTACATTCTTCTTTAAAAAATTTATAAAAAAAACCATTTCTATGGTTTCTTAAGTCAAAAGAGCGGAAAAAAGAATTATTTAAGAAGAAAAGAGATTTTGAAAAATTCTTCAATTCTTCCTAACTTAACAAGACGGGGAAGATTGTAGACGGGCCTTTAGACGTAACGAAACAGAGTGGGACATGACATTATGTCGAGCCATCAATGATGACGAATGTCGAATGATGGAACAGTTGCCAGATGTAGCATTGCATTTTGCTTGTTACATTTCCTTAGTGTCTCTCGCACAATTATAATGTGTCACCATTTATTATATTTTAAAACCAACCTGTAAGTGCAGTGAGATGTCTTACGTGTGATCTTATTGATTGTAATGCATCTTATTACTGTGAGATCCAAAAAGCACTGGATAGGACTAGAAAGCCTTTGGCTTCCAAAATAACCTCCAAAGAGCGGAGCGCGAGTTTATTATTAAGGGAATGTAATTCTAATTAATTAAGTTGGAGAGGGTTTAAATCTATAAACTCAATTTGCCTCCGCTTGCATGGTGGAGACAAAACACCTTATCGATCTTTCCCAAGGGAATCCCATAAAAATAAAAGGATATATTCCGTTTAATAATGGAATGAAAATTCTCTCTGGTGGTATGCAGAATAAATACAACTTAAGTATGCTCCAAACAAATCCATTTAGAGAAATATATTAAGGAAGTAAAGAAGGATTAAAATGAAAGAAGAAAAGTTTAAGAACTGCTGATAGAAGGGAAGGAGAAGTCAGGCGGAACGGATTTAGGTAATTAAGCGTGAGCTTTAAGAAGCAACGGATTTGGTTGACGGCTCTCTGGAGTCCTTGCTTACCCCCCGAGGACGAATTGACTAATATCTCCCGTGGACTTATCGCCACTATCCAAGAGAAATTATAATACAAGGTTCTTCTACCTTAGGTTCCATCGACTCCGATCTAATTATATATTGGTAGAATATGAACGCACGAGTCGATCATTTTCCAAGCACTGACTTACAGCATGGGGTCAATATTCATAGGTTGTACTAAACTATGCCCCCCCCCCCCTTGTAATTATACAAGGTTTTATTATACAATAATTATACAATATGTGTTCATTAGAACACAGCACTACATTTTAGACAGTCATATAAAGCTGAGTTTTTGCTGGTCTACATGGAACTTGAAATGTTATAGCGCATTTTCTTTGAAAAATCCTCGTAAATTGACAGACTAGTCAAGAAAATAGGTCCGGCTTGCGGACCACCGTGCCAAAATTATTTTATAGCTATGAACCTAACAAATAAAAATAAATAACGCTAACAAAATTTTCTCCGAAACCAAGATTTGAACCGTGGCCTATTGTATTAAAACTTTAATACAACTTTAAATACAATAGATTTTTGAAGCCATTCAGACAATTTTAGAGCTTTTTTGGACTGTTTTGTGATATCAATTAAATTAATTTAGACTTTAGTCCTTTTTCTTATTAAAATTGATTGAAAATAAATTCACGAAGAGCTTTCGCCCAGGGAAGCTGAGCTTCTTCAGTTCTTAAAATGACAATTTTTTTTTTTTGACAAAAACTTTCTTATTTTGTCATTTTAAGAACTGAAGAAGCTCAGGATCCCTGGGCGAAAGCTCTTCGAGAATTTATTTTCAATAAATTTTAATTAAAAAAAAGGACTAAAGTCTTTATTCATTTGATATTCAGACAATTGGTCATAATACTTCAAATGAAACATTCTGGCGCGGTGTTCCGCGCTCGGAGCAAATTTTCTTTCAATTGCGAGCTTTCTTGCTCATGAATTTAATTTTTGTTTAAGTTTTCAGTATACATATATTTAATAACCGGAGTAGGAGCGTCGAAACTTATTATTACCTATAATACGACACACGGCTAAAATCAATTGACAGCGCGCCAAAAATCTGTGAGGGAATGAATTCTATTGGTACAGACCAACCAAGCTCCTTCCCCCTTCACCTCATGCCAACCTTGGTATAAAAAAATACCTTTTCCGTAAATAAAATCATAAAAAGACAACACTGGATTTAAACATTTGTAACCTCGCATCGCTTTTATTTCCCTCATTGTGCATATTGATCTGTTTGAGTTCGTTTCGTTTTATTCCAATCTGTTCAATTCATCCAATTATTGCAGAGTTGTAATATGATCTGAGTGTCTATATTTGACGCATGGGCATTGACGTATTCATCAAGCATTTCTTGCTATTTGAGCTATACAGCGCAGGGTTGTGGTCAGTCAACCAAAAGATAGCTTTTTTTTTGGAAAATGCCATGTCTTTCAATAGATGACAGTCTTAACTTTTTTAAGTCATGAATGCGAATTGTATACGCATTCAAAATTCATATGTGAACGCATTCAATTATACAAACTTGACACGATTTATTTAAATCGTCAAAATTTTATCTTAGAACTATTACGATCCATTGCATTACGTGATTAACAACTTGAACTCCACTTAATTGATACTTCTCGAACAAATTTAAAGCAACACTTAGTTGGTAAATTTATAAGATACAACAATATTCCTACTTAAACAGTAAATAAATAATTTTTAAAAATAAAAAATACAATATAAAATAAAAACAAATATTAAAATTCAAAACATAACCTGACTTACAGTGTTGCCAGAGTAGGGAATTTGTTTTGTTGCTTAAAAGAAGGGATTTTTTTGTTAAAAAAAGAGGGTTGAAAGCATTGAGATTTTGGCGGGCTGTCAATTGACTTTAGCCGTGTGTTATAGTTTAATAATTATTATTATCTAAAAAAATAAATAACTCGTTATATTTTTTTCGAAAGAGAAAATCCGTATATACATCCTATTATTGACTGCACGGCACAGCATTATTTGCACTCATTTGAAGCTCAGTTTATGCTTATTTTTCGCGCATATTCATGGGAAAATTCGAGCAAAAGTTAAAAATTGTGACTCATCTGCTCAGGTTATTAAATAAATGTATACAGAAAATTAAGCAAAATTTGGATTGATAAGCAACTAAGCACGCAAGTCATTTTGGTTCCTTTCCGACAAGGGTGTTGTTAGTTCCAAAATGCACAGGTTGTTTCTATTAACGAACGAAATCAAATAACAGTTATAAGTAAAAATGTCATTAAATAAGTTTAATTGAAACAATTAAGTAATTGCAAGGAAATAAAGTGTTATCTAATGCTAAAAGGGAATATAAATAGATTAAATAATTTCGAAAAACTGTGAGTAATTCGTCGTTTAGAGAAAACTTAGCTCAATGTCAAGTCTATCGGTCAAGTTTGCGTCATATTCAGGTTACAGGACCTGAGTTTGCCTTCCTGCTCCACCCCACTACGCGACTAGAACGCGCTGTCCGAACTTAGTAACAACATAATTAACTTATAAAGAAAGAATTAGGTAAAAGACAAAAAATAACAAAATAGTTGACGTTATTTTAAGAAGAGTTAAATATCCTTATTATAGATTTTATTTAGAAATAATATAACTGCATATATGTCAGTTGATATGCTCATTGCAATATATCAGTACCTGATAACTTCGAGCCAATTATGTTGATAAAGTGATTCGTATAAATATCTGAAAGATAATATTTGTATGATAATAGATACAGTGTTAAGATTTCTCATTGAGCGTTTTAGCTGTTTTTCCTAAGAGAACTTGTTGGTACTAACCTTGGCTGTCCGTGAACTTACGATTAGTATTAGAGGCGTTACTACGCGTTAATGTGTCCGGCTTGGAATAAAGACGCAGACATGTTCGATTCGGATTATTGTTGGCTTAAATCTTGATGTATTAATTTTGGAAATAATAAGTTCAAACCAGACTTAAAATTTGATTTCTCGATGGTCTTATATAAAAGATAAATATACAGATTAAGGATCACAAATAATTGTTTATTTGAAGAAGTAACTAAATATATTGGAACTGAATAATTCCGTTGCTGAAAGTCAGGTTGTTTTACCTTCGAAACGTCTTACCTTACCATCATTTTAACAAAGACTTACTGGGGGCAGAACCAATAGACTGGAATCTAATATAATGGAATCCATAACCAGCATAGTTTACTCTAAAATACATAACAAAATAATTCTGGCGCAAAGGTCCACAAGCCGGCCAATTTTTTTTAAATTTGATATTAAAAAATTAATAAAAAGTTGAGACGGTACTGCTCAGGTTATTAAAAAAAAAAAAAACAAAAAATAAAAAAAAAAAAAAAAATAAAAATAAAAAAAAAAACGATGGATTGATATTTGGTCCAGCACCCAAAAAACAGAAAACGACACCCTGCTCAAAATTGTTTTTTTTATCGAGCTTTATTTTAACTTTCTGTTGTTTTCCAAGGTTCTTTTGAATTGTTGGTCTCTTAGAATAGTCGTATTGACTCGGGACCGGTTTATTTGATTCAGCGCCCTGAAATACGTATTTTATGACCTTTTTCCTGGCGAAAAATTTTCCCGGCGAAAATACATACATGTATGTATGTATTACATACATACAATACATACTTATTATATTAATATATATATATATATATATATATATATCAAACTTTACAGTATATAAGTTGTTTATAACTTCGAAATAATTCTGGAGCGGAGGTCCACAGAATTTTCTTTACAGTGCATTCTTGCTTAACAATCCCCTTTCTGGCTCAAGATTCCGTTTTATCCCATACATCGTAGTAGTAATATTACTACTTGTTACTCAATATTTCCGGACTTTTTAAAGAAAATTTGCAGCAAAATGTTAAAATAAGCAAAAACTGAGCACAAATAAAGCCGTGCAGCCGTTTTGTATAACCTGTAGAATGTTATGCACATTTCCTTTGAAAAATCCGGAAAAATTTTTAGCAGGTAGTAACGTTACTGCTCAGGTGCATAGCTGAAACTTAAGCAATAAGCACGCATTGCAAAGAAAATTCGCTTAACTTGAGGTCCTCTGTGCTGGAGTTGTTTATTTTTTTTTTTTACATAAATGTTTTTAACTTATTTTTATTTATTTTGATATATTTCTATATTTTAGGGTTTAATGTTTTATTTTTTATACAGGGAATACATTATTAGTCATTCTTATATTTCGGATACATTATTTAAAGTATTCAAAAATAGAGACTAGTCTGAATAATTTATATAATTTTTCTTAAAGACTTCACCATTAAACTGGACGGTGTAGGCAGATAACCCCGCCTTGATTTTATTCCTTTCAATTATATTTTACCAATATATCTTGAATTTTATGTAATAACATAAAGGTTAAATGATTCATAACAAAATATAAGATAAACAACCAAGTAAACAAGAATAAATAAGGGAATAGGAAAGAAATCCCACGGTATTTACATCTGTTAGAGCCGCTGTATTGTTACGACTCAGCCGCTACTAGCGGTTAGTTGACCTTGCTCTGCTTGCAACTCAGTTCGTCATTACATCAATGGCGAGAAATTACTTAATATTCTGACGATTATGACGTTATCAGTTGATTTTTCCGTCTTAGTATAAATGTCATAGATGATTAAAATTGACTGAGCTAGGCCACGCCTGTGTCCTGGTTGCTAATAAGCAACGTCCAATATTTATTCTTACAAACTATTGCAACTATAAAGTTATATCGAATGTCCATGTCCACAAGTTCAGACAATGTTTAGTGTAAGTGACTGCTATTAAAAGGTTACAGTTATAAGTATACTTATGACTTACAGTTAACTAAGACTAATCCAGGATTTAATAGTAACATAGCTTAATCTACAAGTTTAATTACAGGCAAGAGAAGTTTCTATACCGTCTTCCTTCTGTTCCATCTCATCACGCATAAGACGTTAATCTTACAAAAACGTATTTCTGCTTAAAACCGGACAAAATTAAGCTGTGATGTGAAGTTACCTTGTACAAACTGAAAGCTTGACTCAAGATGTGAATTGGACATAGAAATATTATTACTAGAGGGGTCCTATCGGTGAATTTTGAAACATCAAAAAAGTAACCTGAACACCCTTGAGTATTAATATGATGAAATAAACATTAAAAAATACAGTAACTTATATAGTACAACGTTTATAATAGGAAACAAACCCCAACCTATGCGCGAAAAGCCGACAACAATTGATTTGTTATAAACTTATCTTACTCTTAGAGGAGGTTTCAATGAGGTTACACAGAGCCCCTGAGAGCCCCAAAAAGATGTTTCAGGCCTCTCAATGTATTAAGATAGGCTATGAACCCTCTAGTATTTATCTCTATGGAACCAGAAATCTCCGTTATAGCAGGGATTGCTCATGCACATGCTTAAACTCGACCCTGTGGAATTAGACCAATAATATCGTACTGAATTCATAAAATAATTGTGCGAGAGACACCAAGGAAATGTAACAAGCAAAATGCATGCTACATCTGGGAACTGTTTCATCATTCGACATTCGTCATACTTGATGGCTCGACATAATGTCATGTCCCACTCTGTTTCGTTACGTCTAACTCATCACGGCGCCGACAGAGCCGGAACTAACTCTGACCTTCAATTAATTCCGAAGAATATAATCTCTCTGGTAAGTACTTCACATTATATTCTTCGGAATTAATTGAAGGTCAGACTGAGTTCAGGCTCTGTCGGCGCCCTGATGAGTTAGACGTAACGAAACAGAGTGGGACATGACATTATGTCGAGCCATCAATGATGACGAATGTCGAATGACGGAACAGTTCCCAGATGTAGCAGTGCATTTTGCTTGTTACGTTTCCTTAGTGTCTCTCGCACAATTATAATGTGTCAACTATTCATGTTTTGCAAAACTCGGTAGTATCAAAATGATATATGAATTCATAAATTTAAAATAAAATAAATATTATTTGCATTAAGTACAATTTTAAAGTATAATGGCAACATGTCAATAATTAATAATCATAATTTACAATAATAGTTTTTACAAAAAAGTGTTACAAAAACAATAAAACAAATTGTTTAAAAGTGTAAAGAATTTAAAATTATCTCAGTAATTATTAGTACTAATAAATTAAGCAGAATAAATAAAAAAGCATATAATAAATAATTAATGATGCTTATAATAATAATTAATAATTTATAATAATATAAATAATATTTATTATATAATAAATATAATAAAGCAATTGTGCCAATTTATTCAAATTTAATTAAAAATAATTCATCAATTGAGTATAAGGGATTATCCAACAGATTATTTTTAATTTTTTATGAAAACGGTTTCTTATTTAAAGTAGTTATCGAGCCAGGTAAGTGTCATAGTGTAGTCAGGTAGTTATCGAGTCATAAAGACATGAGTGTTTAAAATATCTAACAGTACGATATCTTTTAGTATTTAATAACTCAGAATAAAAACAGAGTAAAGGTGATATTGGAAATAAGAACGACTTAATCTCCCTCGATGCTATCCAACAAAAGAAATAAGTCATACTTATAATTAATACACTCGCGTATAGACATACGTAACATAATGATCTGCTTGGGAAATTCTGTCATTTTCACACGCTACGAGAAATTTATCAACAACTCTGCGTAAGTCTGCTTATTAAGTCAGAATAGTGAATGAAATGCTGGTTGCAGAAATATCGATATTAAGTAGGCTTAGAGTACTTAATAGTTATATAATGCACTATACCTTGGTAAGAATGCATTGCCTAATACAGCCAAGTCCTTTGTTACAAGAATCGATATCATATGCGCACACATGCATTCGTTTTAGGAATAGATTTATTTATTTTATTTATAATTTACGGCGTGAGCCAATTTACAAAAATCAATAAACAAAAATTTACAAAATTAAGATAAAAAAAAAAAAATAAGTTACAGTATAAATTAGTGGTAAACATCAAAATGGAAAAATTGACAAGACTATAAAATAAAAATAAAATATTGCATTCATAAAGGAGGAGTGAAATGGGGAAAAAGAGAAAAAAACATCTATAGCATTAGTATTAGTGATAAATCTGTGATTATGATGGTGAGAAAGATAACAAAAATACACTCAAATAATAAACGTTAAATAAAAGAATAACATAAAAGATAATATATAATATAAAATAAAATGAAATAATAAATAATATAAAAAAAGAAATATAAATATATAAACATAAAAAAAAAATAAAAAAACATAAAATCCTAAAGAATTATACTACGGATCAACACGTAAAAGAGTAGAGTACTAAAAATAAGTTGAAATTATAATATAGCATATGAAACCAAAACGATTAAAAATTCTATAAAGTATACTTTATAGAACTGAGAGAAGATGAGAAGTAACAAACGATTTGAATTTAGAAATAGAAATTAAGATTAATAGAAATAAAGAAATAAATGCATATATATGCATCCAACAGGGTGTTCTAACAAAACACATCTAAGAATAATATACATGTTAATGTAGAAAAATTTAAAGTTACATTAAAAGTAAAGTTGATTTGAGTCAAGCGGTTATTCAAGTTACATTGGCATTAGGACTGAAATAAAACCCGACTACGAATGCTTTATAGACCAAGAGCCCAGGGGTGTTTTGTTAATAAAAAGTGTAATGGCTGGAACCGTCTCAATTTTTTGTAAATACCTTCCAGAACAAGGATCTGCAATTCTGCCGACTCGTATCGGATGGGTGTCCCAGGCAGAACGCACTTTAGGGGTCAAAGGTTCTGCCTGGGACACCCATCCGATACGAGTCGGCAGAATTGCAGATCCTTGTTCAGGAAGGTATTTACGAAAGATTGAGACCGATTCCAGCCATTACACTGTTTGTTAACTTGTGTGGTAAATTTGACCTGTAAAGTGCGTTCTGCCTGGGACGCCCATCCGATACGAGTCGGCAGAATTGCAGATCCTTGTTCAGGAAGGTATTTACGAAAAATTGAGACCGGTTCCAGCCATTACACTTTTTATTAACAAAACACCTCTGGGCTCTTGGTCTATTAGGACGAATACAGCCTTACTCTGAGTGGTATTTTTAAGACCCTTTGTAATGATTTTCTGTAAGACATTGTAGTTGTTTATGTACCTACTGCAACAAGTGGGAACATGAAGAGTTTTACCGTAAAGTTATTATTTTATAACAAACCAGGAAAATGAAAAACCAGAAGAATACTTACTTCGAGTCTCATCCTAATACTGTAAACACCCGAAATCAGTGTGACATGTTGTGGCAGCCTATTTTTATTTTCAACAGGTATGATCAGTGGGGTTCAGATTCAGGGATTTGGTTGTTTCTTGGCAGTGCCGCTCCTCCAAGGTAGCGGAGAAAATAGGAAGTATGAATTGTGTGTTGCATTAATTTTATCAAATTTTTGAATATTATTTTTAACATACGTTAACGAGTTATAGATAAATAAATTCGTCACTGTCATAATTTTAAATTTTATAAAGTATTCCTTGCAATGGACATCATGTTTTGCTCCTGAAATTAAACGGATTATTTTTTTCTGGACTAATAATATGTCATTTGTGTTTAGATGCCCCCAAAGAAGGATTCCATAATTTATCTGACTTTGAACTAAGGATTTATATGCCATGACATGGTTTCTATTGGAATCCTATTTTCAGCTTTCTAAATAAATATACGTAGCAAGAAATTTTTGATGTTAGTTTATCCACATGGGGTCTCCATGTCAACTTAGCATCAAGGGTAAGTACTAAAAATTTAATACTATTTTGTTTGTTATTGAGTTTTAAGCTTATAACGTAAACTAATCCCTTTTTTACTAATACATTTAAAAATTTCCTTTTAAATGTATTAGTGGCATACTGTGGCAGTATACCACTTATATAAACTAGCCACGTAGAGAAGCTGAGGGCCACGAAGCAGTCTTCAACGCCGACGACGCGTAGGGGCGTCGTCAGCGTAAAGATTCAAATCTTTAGGTGAATTAAAGATTTGTTAAAAGGTGAGAGGTAGTGTCAGGTGTTTTTATTTTTTACCACTATTTTGGGGGACCAGCGCTAGTAGACAATCAAAGGTAGAAGAAGAGGGAAATTGGCAATCTTGCTGTAAAGGCTTATATTATATGTGGATATGATTATTAAAATTTAAATTAATTATATAAACAACCTTGAGGGGTTCTAAAGTAAATACTGGTTGTACCTAGCCATGATTGGTGAGAGCGAACTTCTTTGAACAGATAATTATTTTGAATCATATAGTGTAACCTTAAAGCTGCAGAAATTTTAAAGCACATGTAATTTATCCGCAGTGTTGATCAGAACGAAACAGTGTTGCCATTGTTAAAGCATTTAACTATGGGTGAATTCTTCAGCAATGCACATTTACTTTTAAAAGCAAATATCAACCGTCACAGCTTCTATTTTATTTTTCAGTTAACTCTTATTTTTCAATTCAAAATTTGAAAATTCTGGCGCTGGGGTATTGATTTTTTAAAAATTCTTGCTTATTAATGAAATTTTCAATATATGTTTAATAACCTGAGCAGTAGCGTCACAACTTATTATTTAATTTGTTTGCATTTATAAAAAAAAATGCGCGTATTTATACCATAAATTATACGGCATGGAATTATTTGCACTTACATGAAGCTCAGTTTATGCTAGGTTTTAGAACACGATATTTTTAAAAATTGTTCTTAAAACTGAAAAACAGTCTAAAGATAGGAGAATTATTAAATTGTGAAAAAGATCAGAACACGGACAGAAAGATCGACGTCAACACAGAAACACATTTAGCTTCTCAATCACATTTCTAGATACAGAATTACACTGCATACAAAAAAGATCATCCTCCACATCACATTACCGCGGGGGCAATAAGATCCTGATGCGGGAATCATCATGCCGTTGTGTCATTCCTTTTATAAAAATGAAATGAAAAAAATGTATTCTATTGAAGCAATAACAAAAATAAAATGTGGCAAAGTTTTACATTATAAAAAACTTGTCTGCCACAAGTACATTAATAAGCACACATAAAAATAAAAAACGCATAAATCAGGTAAGCTAACTTTAAGGAAAAAATAGAGTTTAAGCCATTTTTCAAAGAGAAAATACAAAGATGATATTAGTTTTCTTTAACTAATTTACTAGTATTCTAGTTCTACTAATGTAATGGTATATTACCAAGTAATATCCTATTAAACGTTCTAATGCATTCAGTTAACATCGATTTGTTAAAACTCATTTCCTTACAACTACACCATATCCTATATAGACTGCCCTACTTGTCAACGTACTATCTCCAGGCAAGACTTTTATTTACTATTTAGTCTCTTGGTCCTAAATTTATAGAAGGGGAATTTCAACCCAAAGAACTTTGGCTGAAGTGATGGCAAGAAATTGGGCTGACTAGTAAGTAACCTGATGTGATATATATTATTGCTTGATGTGCTCTCCTCTACTAATTTTTATAAACTTCCCTGCTCACTTTACCAATTCAGGGAAGTGAATAGGTAATACCTACTTTATATATATATATATTATATATATATATATATATATATATACATATATATATATATATATATATATATATATATATATATATATATATATATATATATATATAATATATATATATATATATATATATATATATTATATATATATATATATATATTATATATACTATACTTCTTGCTACTACTTACAAACTTAGACTTAAGTACGTGGCCTTTAAATTAATGAAGAGCTACTTTCACCACTCCAATTGCCCCCCCCCTCTCACTAAAAGCATTAAATCTGTTTAATACAATGTGCACCATAAATCACTTCACCCAAAAATGTCTCAAATACGATGACCCTACCCTATCAACTAAGAAATTCTAAAATATCTTTTAGATATTTTACAAAACGTTTTTCGATACTCTTGAAAAATGTTATTTGATTGAAAGTTAAAGTAGTAAATCTCTTTGTCAAAACATTAAATCATAAATAATTATGATTGCAATCAAATGAGGGAATCTTGAATAGACCCAATCTAGAAGTCTCTGGTGGTCTATTGTGTGTAAAGCGACTGGTCATCTAAAGCTGTGACTGGTCATCTAGCTCGGGGATGTGAATGAAGAAGTCATCGTACTGGGACCCTGGCCGTGATATAAGTACTGAACACAATAACCGCATTAGATACAGCTACAACAATACATACCCGCGGACCTTGCTGGCGTTGCTCTAAGGAAACAAACTATTCGCTTGGTTATAGATCGTGTTCCTAGGTTGATGAATGACATCTTGTAAAAGGTTATCATTGACATGCGAAACTAATTAACGAACTCCGCATGTTAGTTAAATATGACCAATGAGTCCGTTCAAGGAACTTGACCCTCGAGAAGAAGAGGCGGTCATTGTTTGAAGAAATAAATGAGTTATAAATCTGATTGGGCTGCGAGCATCACAAGTATGGACACTTACAGATTAGATGTCCACTTAGGGGTCATCAAAACTAGCTGTGGTTTTATATAATAAATAGATAATTTCTGTGTCCCTTTTTTTCCATCTAAAACGTAACCCGTTTAGAAAGCCGTTTATTTTCCATATGCCCCAATAATTATTACGTATGTTATTTGATATTGAAAACTTAAGATGTATAAATGACTTAAAAGATTTTTTTTGAAAGTGAAAACGGAATTTAGCTACAAATTTAAGTAAAATAAAGGTTAATAATTTCGATTTCAAGACTATAAGGTTTAGCCTAGTAGAACAATAATTAAAATAAGATTAAAATTTAATAAATATAAAATAAATCTAAATAATAAGGTTAAGGAAGTAAATTATTATACAAAGACATTGAAGATATAAAAATATAATAATAATAAGATAGAAATAAGAAAACAAAATATTGTTGTAATAAGATCGAAATATAAAAGTAGAATACTCTACAAACTTAGTAAATCAAAATCTAAAGAATTAATAAATTTAGAAAAAAATTTAAAAAATTTGACAAACATTTGAAAATTTGTTGGGCTCCAAGATTCTCCTCTTGTGACAAGACTTGATATTAATAAGCTTCTCTTTGCATCAAAAAGTGGACAATCAAAAATAACATGTTGCCATGTTTGTGGAGTAACTCTATCGCAGCTACATGATGGATCTGTAATGATGTTAAAACGGTGGAGATATGCTTTGTTGGAGCCATGGCCAGTGAGAGCTTGTGTTAGTTTGTATGTTATAGCGATATTAATTTTTGATCTGCTCTCAACTATTGGAAAGAATTGCTTTGTCCATAGTCCTTTTTCTGAGTTTCTCCACATTTCTTTCCATTTTTGTAAGCTTATATCATAGCTCAGCCGTTTTAACGTCGATTTAGGGATTCCATCATATATGGAGCATTTTATGAAAGAGTTGAGTGAGGCTTCCTTGGCTAACTCATCAGCTTTTTCATTCCCATCAACACCAGAATGACCCTTTATCCATCTTATTTGGACAGATGAGCCCAGTCTTCTGAACACAAGGACAGATGTGTCCCTTGTGTTCAGAGGCTAAAGTGTGCCATTGTGTATCATTTTTGTTCAATTTCATTCTTTCTTCTGATATCTGTTATTCTGATCATTGCTGCATCTTGATTGCTTGTTCCTTGTTAATTCCTTCTTCTTCCTTATATTATTTTTATCACACACGAAATTCCTTTCTAAAAAAGTAAAATACAGGGCCCGATTTATAGGCGTTACTAAAATACACTACAGGGTTTATCTCTTGAACTATCTCTGGCAGAGTTAATTGTTTTGTCGCAGCAGAGTTAAATAATAACAGGTAAATATTAGTTTTGTAATAATATTAATAAAAATCTGTAATTATAAACATTAAGAGGGTTTAATAAACTGTTAATTAGCGTAGGTAGGCGACTCAGGAAAACATTCTACAGCAGGTGTAACTCGAAACAATCCAAGCCTTACTTGTATTACGCACATTTTTCAATTTTTTGAATGTTGAGATCTATTTTTAATAGAAAAGAGGGGGTTACGTTCTTAAGGAATTATGAACGTACAACCAATGAATAATATCAAGTTTAATACATACTTAATTGTATATTTTACTTCAAGACTAGTTACTTTAGCAATTTTTTATAAATTTATCCAATAATTAATTTTAAAAAAGCATTAAGTATGAAATTAAGGTTTAGCAGATTAAGACTAACAGTATCAGTATTATCAGACGCAGAGTCGATGTATTGTCGTCATATGTTACTTGCCCACCTTGTTTCAAATTTTCCGGTTGTTCACTACTGTTTTTTCAAAATTGAATTTTGCAAATCGTGTTAATAATGTTACAACAACATAGATTTTCAAATAGTACGTTTCCTTCCTGTGGTTAAATAAAATTCAGCCGGATTGATTCGGGTTTCATAACTATTTGGTTACTTATTTTATCCCGAGCGTTAGTCTTAACACTGACCTTTGACATCCACGGAGGTCTGGGGTTCGCATCCCAGGTTACTCTCTCAGTTTATATATAATTATTGATTAGATAAATTATCGCCAACTTTAGAATACACTTTGAGCGTAACGGTTGCTACTACCACACGAGGTGGTTCCAGCAGGGTTTATCCCTGATGAGCCGCAAGGCTCTAAACGGGCATTATTATTATTATTATTTTTTTACGCTTTAACCCGTAGGGTCATTTAGCGTTTTCCCCTCACTCAAATCTCACTCAACATTAGCCCCTGAGTTTGTGCACATCCAATCATCTAGGAAGCACCCCCTCCGTACATGGTAGCACATATAACCAGTTCACAATGTGTCTAGTTCATCTAGACCAGCTAGACTCTGGCTAGGCTCACCACTCTGGCTAGCGCCAACTACTAGTTCACTGTGTGCTTGTTTCATCTAGTCTTACTAGCTTCTCTGATCACATTAGTCTCACTTGCCCTCGTCCTTCCAGTCTCACCAATCTCATCAGTTCCACTAGCATCACCAGACTCTAAGCTAGGCTCACCGCTCTGGCCAGTCCAGCGCCTCCGACAAAGAACCCAGCACCAGATGTCAGCGTGCACAAACTCATTCTTAGCCCTGACTGAAAGTCAAAGCTCCGCAGTGCTATTAGGAGACGTCTGTCTTCAAGAACCGAGCACTTTGTTCCTAGTCACTTACGTTACTCGTGTCGCCGCCATCATTTTCACTGACTAAGTTTTTGCGGACATACAAAAGCTCAGTATATCTTTCCGACCTTCATCTCCCCCAGCCCGCAGAGCATTAACTTTTAGTGAGCTGGAGACAACGGTAACGTGGATCCAGACTTGTCTCAGATGAAACTAGATCCAACCCCGCATTGCGTATTAGTAGCAAGGATACCACGTAAAACCCTGGCTGGGTTGGCCGGCTTGAATTCAAGACCTCCCGAGTGTACGGTACAGGGATAACCTCATATTGAGGTCTCCCCGGCTGGATTTGAACCCTCGACTCTCCAGGTCGAAAGGCGAGCGCTCTACCACTGAGCTACCGGACTCGTATATTATTATTATTATTATTATTATTATTATATCCCATTCTTGGACTTTAACATTAAAATAAAATTATAAGTATTAATAAAACTACAATTTAGTCCAAAATTAATTGAAATTTTTATCCCTGGATATCGTGCCTGTATTATAATTATGATTTGTAAGACTGAAAATTGTAAGGATTTATAAACGTATAATAGTTTATATGTATAAATATTGTAAACTTCATTTCTTATTTTTGCAAATAAAGAATATCATTTCCCTAATCGAGATATGAGTGATATCAAGATACTAAGATTTTGGAAAATTCTTCTGTTAGAGACACACGCTGAAAAAACCCGCGGGGGAAGAGAAACCCCACCATTGGTAAATTAAATTACTAATTAAATTTTGATCAAGGCCATTTTAAAGCATTACTCTAAGTGACTTTGGCCTTTGCGGTTATTATTAAAAAGTCGAACGACTTGCACAATTACGATTCTTTCAAAATTACTTCATTACTAAATAAATGTATTCATCAATAAATTACATTCTGATCAAAAATAAATTAACAGTAATAAAAATAAAAATAAGTCATGTTGGAATAAATGAGTTGGAATAATGATGCTAATAACGACTTTTTTAAGATTTTTAAAATAAACAACCTAGATTAGTTTTGAGTGATTATTTTATTTACTAATTAGATTACGTGTTGTGAATAAAGTTGCTTACGTTAAGGACAATAGTAGATATTAACTGAGGTGATGGAGATTATCATTTTAATAGATGTAATAAATATAGATATCTTTATAGTAATAATAATTTAATTATTTAAAAGTTCAAGTTAATTTCATCATAAAAATACAGAGTTGTAAGGTAACTATTATGAAATGCAAAAACCCTGAATATGAGGTCCAATGACCCTCAATATGAGGTCCAATGACCCTCCAATGACCCCAAGGTCCATGACCTCAATATATTGAAGGTCCAATGACCCTCAATATGAGGTCCAATGACCCTCAATATGAGGGTCCAATGACACTCAATATGAGGTCCAATGAACCCAATATGACCCAATGACCCCAATATGAGGTCAAATATGACAATGACCCTCAATATGAAGGTCCAATGACCCTCAATGCTGAATATGAGGTCCAAATGACCTCAATATGAGGTCCAATGACCCTCAATATATGAGTACAATGACTCTCAATATGAGGTCCAATGACCCTCAATATGAGGTCCAATGACCCTCAATATGAGGTCCAATGACCCTCAATATGAGGTCCAATGACCAATATAAGGTCAATGACCTCATATGAGGTACAATGACTCTCAATATGAGGTCCAATGACCCTCAATATGAGGTCCAATGACCCTCAATGTGAGGTACAATGACCTCAATATGAGGTCCACAATGAGGTACCCCTCAATATGAGGTCCATTATGACCTCAATATGAGGTCCAATGACCCTCAATATGAGGTCCAATGACCCTGAATATGAGGTCCAATGAACCTCAATATGAGTCCAATGACCCTCAATAGAGGTCAAGTGACAATGACCCTCATATGTGACCCAGGTCCATGACCCTCAATATGAGGTCCAATGACCCTCTCCACCTCAATATGAGGTACCAATGACTCTCCAATATGAGGTTCTCCATCATTGACCCTCAAATCCATGATCAAGTGAAACAATGTCCTCAATTATGAGGTCATGACCTCCATGACCTCAATATGAGGTCCATTACCTCAATATGAGGAATGACCCTCAATAATGAGGTCCCAATGACCCTCAATATGAGTCCAATGAGTCCAATGAGTCCAATTACCCTCAAAGAGGTCCAATGATCAATAGAGGTACCCTCAATAGAGCCAATGACCCTCAAATATTAGGTCCCAATGACCCTCAATATGAGGTCCAATGACCCTGAATATGAGTCCCCAATAACCCAATATGGGTGCCTCATATGAGGTCAATACCCTCAATATGAGGTCCAATGACCCTCAATATGAGGTCCAATGACCCTCAATATGAGGTCCAATGACCCTCAATATGAGGTCCATTGACCTCAAATACAGGTGACCCTCAATATGAAGGTCCAATGATCTCAATATGAGTCCATTGACCCTCAATATGAGGTCCAATGACCCTCAATGTGAGGTACAATGACCCTTAATTGAGGTCAATGACCTCAATATGAGGTACAATGACCCTCAATATGAGGTCCATTGAACCCTCAATATGAGGTACAATGACTCTCAATATAAGGTCCAATGACCCTCAATAGAGGTCCCAATGACTCCAATATGAAGGTCAAGACCCCAAATGAGGTACTAATGACTCAAATATGACCCTAATATGAGGTCCAATAACAATGACCCCTCAATATGAGGTAAATGACTCTCAAATATGAGGGATAATATCCAATATGACGGGTCCCTGACCCTCAATATGAGGCCTGCTCAATATGAGTCAATGACCCTCAAGAGAGGTACAAGATCTCATATGGTCCAATTGACCCTTCTAATATGATGTCCAATGACTCTCAATTTAGGTCCAAATACCTCAAAGAGGTACAATGACCTCAATAGTAGGTCCATTGCCCTCAATATGAAGTCCACTGACCTCCAATGTGAAGGTACATATGACCCTTAATATGAAAGGTCAATGACCTCTCAATTATAGTACAGACACTCATATGAGGTCCATTGATCCAATATGAGGTACAATACTTCTCAATATAAGGTTCCAATGACCCTCAAATATGAGGTACAGACCTCAATGAGCGTCCTGACGCCTCAAGATGAGGTACAATGACCCTCAATATGAGTTCAATGACCTTCAAATGAGGTCCAATGACCCTCAATGTGAGGTCCAATGACCCTCAATGTGAGGTACAATGACTCTCATATGAGTCCATAACCCTAATATGAAGGTAAACTTTCCATATGAGGTCAATGACACTTAATGAGGTACAATTGAAACTCTCAATTGAGGTCCAAGATCTCTCAATATGAAGGGTCCATCTGACCCCAAATATGAGGTACATGACTTCATTTAAGGCCAATGCCTTGGCAATCCAAAAATATGGTCAAATGGTATAAATGGGTCAAGGCTGGAAGACCTTGACAGGCTATTAGTTGTGACAGGGTTACAAGGGTAGGGTTGGAGAACTCCTTGTTTTACACCAGGCAAGTAGACAGAAACCATTTGTAATGCTTAACACTATAGCATGTTTACACCAATGGCTTCCAGCCTCATGTCCGCAACGTGGTGTCGGTTCTAGAGGCCGCTTCGCAGCCCCTACGCTTTCCTGTGGCCGCAAAGCGGCCCCAGGAGGAAGCAAAGCGTCAGTTCGACGTATTACTAGTTTATAAAAGCGAATTTTTAAATGTATTAGTCAAAAAACGTGATTTATTTACATTATTTTATATATGTCAATCAATAATACCAGAACAAATGCAGAAGATGAAATGTAACTTCGTATTTGTTCTACCTATACAGAGCAATAAATATGAACGAAATTCAAACACGATTTATAGGCCTTCATGAAGATTTGTGGTATTTTGAAATGTTTTTGGGGTCATTATTGCGGGCTAATGACGTCACACATATTTCATAAACATAAGATTCATAACATTAAGAAGGTTGATATTTGTACCAAGAGTCATTTCGATCCGAGAAAGCGTTCGAAAGTTATTATGTCCATAGAAACGGCTAGAATACAAAAATACATATACACGTATTAATATATTATATATATATTAATTATATAATATATATATAATATATAATATATAATATATAATATATAATATAATATATATAATATATATATATATAATAAAAATTATATATATATATATATATATATATATAAATATATATAATATATAATATAATATATTATATATATATTATGGTGTGTGTGTGGTGTGTGTGTGTGTGTGTGTGTGTGTGTGTGTGTGTGTGTGTGTGTGTAGTATTAAAAATATATTTTTTTTTTAAATAAGTTCTTATTGGCAAAAGTAATACAATATTATTGTGTATACCGGAGCCATATTATATTTATTGATTAGGGTAATTTGTGCTCTTTAATTATTTTATTTATTGTTATTTTGTGGTAAAATTTTGATTATTTATTTGGGGTGTGAGGGTTTGTTTGGGTCGAGGAAATATTTATATTTTTGGTTTGGGTATTTTATTTTTTTTTATTTTTTATTATTTGTTATTTTTTTTTTTTTGGGAGTGATTGTCAAAAGGTATTTTGGTGGGTGTTTTGAATAGGATATATTGTATAGGGTAGTTTGCAGGATTTCAAAAAGTTGCTCTATGCAGTCTGTGGACTGACTTGTAATGATTCAACCTGCATTGCCTGTAAAATTGAGGGAAACCAACAGAAAAACCCAACAGTGATCGACACGCGGTCCTGGGTTGAAGTTATGTATATTTTTTAACGTTGGGGATTTAACTGTTTAAGGTTTGGCTCTAGATTTTTTTTTTTTTTTTAGGCTAAGGGATAGTAATTTATTTACGAATTGAGTGTATTTATATATTTTTTAATTTTGAGAAGAGCAGAGTCTTTGATTTTTCAGTATTGTCTTTGATATCTTGAAGTTTGACATCTTGAAATAAGTTTTTCCGTTCTGTCTTGTATTTGTGCAGTCTAGTAGGATGTTCTACTGTTCGTCTATTGTCGGGCAGGAGGGCATGCCTGGGGAGTCGCTTAACCCAATCTTGTAGTGATATTGAATGCATCTGGCATGTTGACTTCTTAATTCTGTTTATGCAGACAATATCTCTTCTTGACAGTCTCGATTCCAGAACCAAGGTTTAGCGGGAACTACTTGATGATTCTTTAAAAATTTTCCCTTTTCTGGTTCTTCGTTGAGTTTGGTGTTCCAGTCTCTAGCATTTTTTTTTTTTGATACTGAAAAGTAATATTATTATCTTGTACAAAAGTGATATGATAGGTAATATAATATAATATATATAATATATATTAGTAATATATATATATTATATTTAAATTTATAATTATATATATAATATATAATATAATATATATATATATTATAATATATATATTATATATATAATATATATACTATAATATTCCAGTGATCACCACCCCTTACCCCTAGTCCTCTCTATGACCCCATCCTCATACATCATAAAATCTTTGAAAGTTCACTAAAAATTACCCAGTTCTTAAGAAACTGCTTCTTTATATATCTTATAATTCTATATATCTTGCGAAGCATTGTGATAGCATTTATAAGACCCAGCCATATCACTACATGTTCACACTATACCTACTGACCTCAAATATTATAAGGAAATTGTCTGTTTGCATCTATGGAAACACTGAGTTCATTTGTTTCTAATGCACCTCTAAGACTGCAGTCGGTCAATTGGATGAAACTTATCATTTAACTAACAAAATCTTAATATATATACTTACTTAGAATAATACTATATATAGAAGGAGCACAGGACCGTAAACACAATGTAATTCCACTGATAACACGAAAGCCGGTTGACTAAGTAATGCTGCCAACCTGACAACAAAACATTACTTTAAATATGTGTTATAAATATCTATTAATGAAGAAAGATCGTAAAGAACAAATATAATAACTTAAAACACGTGCTAAGTATTTAATAAACCCGGTCTTAGATGGCAAAAGGGTGGCGGAATACAAGAATCTACATTCAGTTGACGAGGACTACTTTTAATATAATTTTAATAAATACGTTAAACTACAATTTAAAATGCTTTAAATGTTGTAATGCACCGATATTTATACTAGTATTTTATGAATAATCAATCATTAATTAATAATAGAACATTATAATTCATTTTTGGCAATTCGCTACTTGGATTTCTTTTTAAATGTGTTGAGAATATATTTGGATGCACTCTATACGTCTTCCTGTCGAGTGAGCTTCTCAAACGTAACACGTTATGCTTTCACGTATTTGAAAGCCCTCTGACCATCACTCAGGAATTCAAGTAACTTTTTAGGCAATAAATTTGATTTATTGCGTCATATGTAACTAAGATTTCAAGGACAACATTAGCATACCCGGTATGCAGCACCATGCTCACAAAAACATTCCTAGTATACAGCTTCGTGATGTCTAAACATTTCTGGTATACTACGTCATGCTGTCTAAACATGCCCGGTATGCAGCGTCGTGCACTCTAAAGATAAACAATTGGAGATGGTTTGCTGTAAGAAAACTTGTTCCGCTGGAATAGGAGCAAGGACGATGCCTATCGTATTGCATCAATAATAATGACCACATCATCCGCGCACAATCAAGTTTCGGCAACTTCAGACTATAATAGAACTTCACACAGGTCTGGCCTCTACCAGTGAAGAGGATGCTCAGCAAATGTAACTTTCTACACATAGCAACTGTACTTCAATGGCCGTTGGTCTCGAGTATTTATGGTTCCCACATCGGAAAATCCCATGAAGGAAAAATCCCATTATAATGTTGCCCATGATGAAATTTCCTGCTTAGTAGGCTGAGGGGTTTAAGTATTTAAATTTCTCGACTGAATCCTAAATTTAAGAAGTAGAACTACAGGGTGGTCTCTAGGGATTCCATTTATATCTTATCATTTTAATAACGACACCTGTTGCAATCTTCGTTGTAAAATCTATTTCACTTGTTGCGTCACTTATTGTGACAACTAATGTTTCACAACTGTAAGTGAATTATTAACTACGGCCCTAAATTAATGACTGTTAATCCATAACAATAATATAATATATATATATTAAATATATATATAATATATAATATAATATATATATATATATATATATATATATATATATATATATATATATATAATGAATATATATATATATATATATATATATATATATATATATATATATATATATTATATATATAATATATATATATATATATATATTGAACATACACACACACACACACACATATACCTATATTAACGAAACCATTTTCTGGCAAATAAAGCTAGTTCACTTTCTGACGTAGAGGAGATATTTCTATTCATATAAGTATTTCCCTATATTTCCACTGAAGTCTAATACAGCGCTGAATAAGACTATCTAACTTAACGACATATCCTTAACCTTCACTTAAATCTCTACTTAAAAAAAACGGTACATAGTATTAGCCAATAGTAAACTAAGCCGTGAGTGACTTATTTTGGACTTGGGTTAGAACTGGTCATAGCTAAGCCATAAGTCACACAGGTGTGTCCGCTACTCGAGTTTGGTCAAAACATTAATCGCTAGTATATCTATTAAGGACCTTTCCCATTTATTTTTCTTTGCGTAAACTATCTTGATCATTTAGTAGATATTATTGTACTAACGAATTTAATATGAAATGTAATTTCATGATTGGATTTGAAATAATAAAACCAATTATTAATAAATACTCCATTAACTTCTTTTATGGCCGGTTGTATGATCGTGTTCTAGCGAATTTATTTTTGAAGATATTTTTTTATTTAGTTTTATATATATATATAATATATATATATATATATATATATATATATATATATATATATATATATCGAATTTTAAAGCTAAGATTGACCTGAAGCTAAAAGACTTTAGACAATGGGTAACAAAAAGTTGTGAGTTCGAACGTAGCAAAACCGAATTAAGCTTTTAGTAGCCATGCCTGTTTAAGGACGAACGCAACGTTCTAATACCATAGACATAAATGTTGTATTGTGTCAATAATATATTGTGTGAGTAAAAAGCTAAGTGTAGTGTGAAAAGAATTCAGATCCTCTTTTACGCCAAGTCATATTAGTCTCACTCATTTCTATAGCATCATTTAATAATCATCAATTGTATTTGTGTGAAATTATAGTTCTGATGTTCTCTACGAGGTAGCGCTAATAGTGAAAATCAATTTAATATTTCACTTCCTTACATTTAAGTAAAGGGTAAAATTCTATCAAGACAAAACTGTCAATATTCTTTACTAGGTAGAGCTAGTTGTCAATATTTTAAAGAATTTCCTTTGTCAAAGAAGCATTAACCGGAACCTTAAGCAAGAAATGCATTGTTAAGTCCGGAAACACGCGTTCCAAAGGAAATTTACCCGACATGCGGATCACCGCGCCAGAATTTTTGTTATACTTTGAGGTTAGGATTAACTTTAATTTTAATAGTACATGATAGGTAGAAGAAATTAAAAATGTTAGTATTTGATAATTTGTCTTGATTTGCTCAATTAAGATTATCTGTTTTTCTAGTATCTGCAATAGTTAGAATTGCCGTAGAATATGACGGGTCAGTCAGTGAGTGTCAAAAGCTCCTAACTTTGAGCCTTCGTATCTTAGAAACTAAGAACAGTAACGAGATGTTATTTCGAGATGCAAAAGAAGTCAGCTAAACAAGATCTTTTACTAAAAGAAATTATACGTTTTGCCATGGTCTCAGTAAAAATATGGCCATGGCAAAATCACAAAATATTGCATCAACGTGCTTCCTGTAAAGAGTGGTACGCCAGTGACTGCTAGAGTTGTCGGGGCACTGCCTCTGGGAGCACTGCCTTGTCCCCAGATAACAAAATAAATTGAATTTAATAAATACCACTAAGTACATACGTACATGAAAACTCGAGGTACTGGTACCTTAAAACTTGCCTCATAACTTCAAACTCGCTACCCTCGACTGCAGAATAAAAATTAAGCCAAACAACTGAAGCGTAATAACTTTAATCTCAAATTTTATGTACTGCAACATGCATTATTTATGTTTGCTTGTTAATTTGTTAACTAAAAGTATAACCAAACTAGATTGATTTTACTGGCACAGTTTCTAAAAATATACTCAAATTAAAATTTAAACAAGACATCTTCGCCCTCGGCGCCTTGCTGTCTTATGGGATACGAATCCCATAAGGCCGAAACCAAAAAACCGACTATTGTAGATACTAGAAAAACAGATATTTTACTTTACTTTACTTTATTTTAGATACTTTAGATACTTTATTTTACTGTTTGTAGTATAAGCAGTTTTGTAAGTGGCATACTGCTACGGTAGCAGTGAATTTTCAAATGTTTGAAAAACATAATTTGTTTACATATTGTTGTATAATTTCAAACCATATAATTTGAATTAATGCTGAATTTAACTATGAAGATGTATTCCAATAAATAGTTGTATATGATTTTTGAATGTTTGGCCGTTCAATTATCTTTCGAGGCTGAATGTTTTTTTGTAATTTCTGCTGAGTCATTATCGTGGGTTCATGACATCATACACTTTTTATGAACAATATGATTCGGGAACATTTTTAGGGTTTCATTTAGAACCCAAAAAAGTGTTCGGAAGTTATTGAGCGCCGTAGAAACCTTTAGGAACAAAAACCTAGTACATACATACATCAACAATATATATATATATATATATATATATATATATATATATATATATATATATTTTTAACGCATTATATTGATTTTATATATTTAGTGGAAAAACTCACTGATCAAGAATTATATATATATATATATATATATATATATATATATATAATATATATATATATATATATATATATATAAATATATTTAATTCTTGATCAGTGAGTTTTCCTACTAAATATATAAAATCATAGTACACAATATTTGCAATATAATGCGTTAAAATTTCGTATAATGTCGAAATGAGATGCAATAGTAAGTCGTTGAATCTAATAATGAAATGCGTATAAGTGAGGTCATAGATTCGAAGAAAGAATACAGTTTTATGTAATTGTTTGCGAATTCTTTTTAAGGACAATCCGTTGGAATTTGGAACTAGTGTGGGGTAAGTAAGTGAGATGTGTAGGTGTGTGAGTAACCCACTAATTATGTACATCGTATTATATATGTAAGTTGATAATATAGGTATTAAAGTAAATAAAATAAAAATATATAAATGACAATAATGCTGATACATTAAGGATCAGTTATATATGAAAAAAGGTTTATTTTATAAATTTATATATTATTTTATATACCTGTGTAAATAAACTTATATAAAGCGGCGTGAATTGAGGCGGTGTAGCATGAGATATATACGACCTTGCAAGGATAATTGGAGTTATAAGTGAAAGCAGATAAACAGGTAGCGAATGATTTCAAGGGCGAAACATCGACACTGTGAAGCAGTGACTCAGTGGCGCTGCTACGTCGTTTCCTTGTATTTTTCATCCTAATTTTAGCTTCAGAAATCTATTAAACATTGGGTACGGGGAATGTCGAAAGTTTTGCACGTTCTTGGATGAAGGGAGAGAGAGTAAATTATCGGTTTTATTGGGAGCGGCTATCCATCCAAATACATCATTTGCTGCTTAACTTAACATATGTGATCCGAAAATGCCGTATAGACGTACGTTTAGTCCAAGAGCCGGACCTGAAAAAATGTGACTCATTTTGTACTACTTCAAACCAAATTTTTCTGAAAATATACCTTTAATTATGACGGAAAAACATAGTCTGCCTATCTAGAGTGGAGCCCTTCATATGATTGCGCATGCTCAAAATTTTAAATAACCGCACAACTTCAGTTTTTTCTTGAAATAAGTGGTTCCCTGTGGGTCGTGTGCAAAACATGGATAGATTATTTTTTAAAGGTGATAAAATGTTTTATAAAATGAGTGTGTACTCATTAAAATCGGATGACTACAACCAAAGTTATGGCTCTTCCAAAAACACCAAAAATGGGTAATGTATGCAAAGTCAGCAAATTTCTTTGAAAAAATATTGACTTTTTGTGCCTTTTTTTGGCCATTTAACAAATGTCATAACTTTAGTTTTAGCTATCCGATTTTCACTAAATAACTTCCTTTTTATAGGAAATTTTATCAGCTTAAAAAATGTACTCTTCATGTTTAGCACACTACCTACAGGGAACCACTTGTTGCAAGAAAACTGGAATTTGTGCGATTTTCTAATATTTTGAGCCAGCTCATTAATATGAAGGGCTCCACTCTAGATTGGCAGATTATGCTTTTCCTTCATAATTGAAGGTGTATTTTCAGAAAAATTTGATTTGAGGTAGTACAAAATGAGTCACATTTTTTAGGCCTTGGACCATTTGTAAAATTAAAAGTTTTTATGCCTTTTCATTTTTCCTTATTTGTACTGTAGGAAAAGGAAAAGTATTGTGTTTGCAAAAAAATCCTAAAGTGCGATGTCACTGTAATTATTTGTTTAAAGTGTCTTAAGACCTCCTGAGTAGTTTTCACTAAGTTGTTTTGTCTGTATTGTGTGTTTATATGCGTATGTGTATGTGTGTGTGTGTCTGTTAGCATCTTAGAATAATACTGTATATAGAAGGAGCACTACTGATAACACGAAAGTCGGTTCACTGGTGCAACTAAGTAATGCTGCCACCCTAACAATATACAATCTTCTAAAAAAAAGTTGGCAATACTTCCGGTTGCTGAATTATTATGTTCTATTGTTAATTAATGATTGATTATTCATAAAATACTAATATAAATATCGGTGCATTACAATATTTAAAGCATTTTAAATTGTAGTTTAACGTATTTATTAAAATTATATATAATAAGTAGTCCTCATCAACTAAATGTAGATTCTTGTATTCCGCCACCCTTTTGCCATCTAAGACCAGTTTTATTAAATACTCAGCAGGTGTTTTAAGTTATTATATTTGTTCTTTACGATCTTTCTTCATTAATAGATATTTATGACAAATATTTAAAATAATGTTTTGTTGTCAGGTTGGCAGCATTACTTAGTTGCGCCAGTCAATCGGCTTTCGTGTTATCAGTGGAATTACATTGTGTTTACGGCCCTGTGCTCCTTCTATACATAGTATTATTCTAAGGTTAGCATCATATCTCCGTCTCAGTGTATTTATACTAGAGAATGTAAATTTGGTATTGTTAGGACAGGAGTTAGAAGACTTGCTATAAATAGCAACTATGTGTAGTTCCCTCCTGTCCTGACACTTAAACCAAGTTGTGAGAATTATTGTTTCTTTGGGTTTACAGTGAGGAGTCTATATAAGAGTCTAAGAGTCCCTACAGCACTACTTATTTGCCACTTAACAGTTTACAATTCGTAACGTAGTCTTTCCTGTTTTCGTCATCGCTAAATGATGGAGTCAGTTATTTTGTATTTAAATTGTATTGATAATAGTGGAATTATTTTTAAATACGGATCGACTTATAATGGAAAGGTACTACAGTGTTGTATAAGCCAGGACGGCCGGAACTCACCAGCCAGAACGACATTGAACTCTAAAACTTAGCGTTACCTGTGTAGTGTATTGTTTTTCAATCTTTTTGCTTTGCATTGAATAGTTTTTATTATTACTCATGTCATGTGTGTCTCCTTTTCTTATGTGTGTATCCATTTCTTATGTGTGTCTCCACTTCTTATGTGTGTCTCCATTACTTATGTGTGTATCCATTACTTATGTGTGAATCCATTACTTATGAGTGAATCCATTACTTATGTGTGTGTCTCCATATCTTATGTGTGTATCCATTACTTATGTGTGTCTCCATTTCTTATGTGTGAATCCATTACTTATGAGTGTCTCCATATCTTATGTGTGTATCCATTACTTATGTGTGTATCCATTACTTATGTGTGTACTTATGTGGTATCCATTATGTGTGTATCCCCATCCATTTCTTATGTGTGTATCCATTACTATGTGTGTCTCCATTTCTTATGTGTGTATCCATTACTTATGTGTGTCTCCATATCTTATGTGTGTGTGTATCCATTACTTATGTGTGTCTCCATTACTTATGTGTGTATCCATTACTTATGTGTGTATCCATTACTTATGTGTGTATCCATTTCTTATGTGTGTATCCATTACTTATGTGTGTCTCCATTTCTTATGTGTGTATCCATTACTTATGTGTGTCTCCATATCTTACGTGTGTATCCATTACTTATGTGTGTATCCATTACTAATGGTTGTATCCATTTCTTATGTGTGTATCCATAATACACCTGCGCTCTAAACTCATTCTAATCATGACGAGTGTTTACTTTGTATTTTATCATAATAAAATTATCAAAATTGTTGTGAAGAGAATGAAATGAGTATTATATTTTAGTTTAATCATAACAATACATATTATTCATGAATAATTTACTGGGACAGTTATGACGTCACAGTACATTTGACTATGACTTTTACTTGGGAAAAATTTAATTTTCCTCCTATAAACAGCAGGAAAATGTACTATGAAGTTTTTTTTTTACTTTAAAACAAAGTCGGAAATAAGAAAAAATAATCTCGTTTGAAGTACGTGCTTCCTTTCTTATCAATCCATTTCCTGCATAAGTTTCCGGTTTTTGCTTTATGACATGAGAAGAAAAATGTTGCCCATTTTTCAAAGGAAATGGACTTGTTTATCTCATATGTTACAAAAAAGCCATTCTCATCCTTCCAAAGTTGGTATTGCACAGATTTTTTTGCACTAAATTAAAGCTCAGTTTAAGCCAAGGATGTTGAATAAAGGGGATGACGCATTAAGGAACATTTCTGACCCCATGGAAGTTTATGAGATTCGCGATTCAAAGAGATAGTTGTAAGGTTGGCAATACCAATGGCGGGAAAACGAAAGGGTGATCAAAAATGTTTTTATCATAGGATTGGCATGGGAGCCGATAAAAATTCTTCTTTTATTTATTTATTGTTTGTTAATTTGTGATAAATGTGATGAAAATTATTAGAACGACCATCGGTGCTAAAAAAATTGCGAATATTTCATAGATAAATATTTCGATAATTCCAGGATTTTAAATATAGAATCAGGCTCTTATCGCTACAGACTTTGATTCGTCCAATTTAACCCAGAAATAATGAAACCTAAACGGATAATTTAAACAAACATTTACAAAAAGTGAATTTATTGAGTATTAATTATTTTAGTGCGTAAACAAAATTGATTAATAAATTAAAACACCATAACAGTAAAAATCGGCTTCTTATCAATTAATTTAAATACCTGTTACAACTAATTTAAACAATTTAATGCAATTAAATGGTAATTTTGTGTGCTGTGCAAACTAAAATTATTTAAAAGTAACATCAATTAACAATAAATAAAATAAAACACTATATTATGATCTTCATCTTCTTATCACTCAATTTAAATACTCGTGACAACCCATTAAAACACTATTTTTCAGTGAAATTGTGATTCTACTGAGTTCATACGCACTAAAATTAGTTAAATTGAAGCACTTTGATAAAAAATTTAAAGAAATAATCGTCACAAATAAGAAAAATTAGAAAATCCCCATAAGGACTTTAACAACGATCACCCTTTCGTTATCAATTTCTTATCAGTGACGGTGGCGCTGCTACGGACTTTGAATCGCGAATAGAGAAATAGGAGCAAACTTACCTCCCCTTAGGTTATACGAAGACGGTCCCGACGAGGGACTCAGCAGCTGGAGGTCCTGCGATCTGAAGGTAGAACCCTCTCCCCTCTCAGGTATTCCATTTTTGGATTTTTGTTATATTGTAATTGTGACTACGGAGTTTCCCTGTTTTCTCCAAAGCGCCTTAGTAAAAGACCAAGACAGGGTGGCGCCCTCAGTATTTATATTTAAGGTAAGTCGCACTCATACTTCTCCCCAAGTACCTCCTATCAACTACCCTATACCCTCTCCCTTTTATGCACCGTCTGAGCTGGGCAAACTCATGCTGTTACAGTTTGCCTCTAAATTTTAAGACCTGCGCTGTTATAAGGATCATAAGCATGCGCAGTTCGTACTAAGCATGTGCAGTTGGTTTTTGACGTATGTTTCGTGTTGCATTCATCTCTATGTTTTGATTTTCGATGGGGTCACTTTGTTTAAGGGCAATTCTTAGTGCGTCATCCCCTTTATTCAACATCCTTGGTTTAAGCTCTTTAAAAGGTTTTACCAAAAAAATAGTAACGAATAACAATGCTGTTGCTCATGTCATGAAGCATGTAGTATTAAAAATGGAGCATGCGCTCAAAAAATATGTTATAAACCATAAACTAACCTTGTACAGTTAGTTATCTCTCATACATACTAACCTGTATCTATGAGAGATACATTCAGTACCATTTCTTCCATTTCTAGCACCATAGACTTGTGCAAGATATGGATTGATAAGAACGATGGCACAAATTTCAAAATAAATTCGCTTGGTACGTGGACCTCGGCGCCAGAATTTTTTTGTAGTTATAAACTTATGAAATAAAAATAATAATATAAAATATTAGTAAAATAATTACCATAAAAAAGTATGGCCTAACTAGGATTCGAACCTTGATTCTCTGGCTTTGAGTACTTTGAGAGCTTGTCTCGGTTTTACACTGTAGCGTAACTAGAGCCCAACTTAAGTCGGCATAGGGCGAAGAATGACATATACTTTCTGGCAAAGAAAACTAGCTTTTCTAATACGTTCTCTACAATTAAGTATGGACGCCAGGTTCTTTTAATGGGGAAAGAACCAACCCTAAATTTAGTAAGAAATACAAAAAAGGAACGGAAAGGGAGGACACCTGACAAAATTTAATTGCAGGTAAATTTTGACAAGGAATAAGCTTAAATATAACAGAAAGTATAAGGGTTTCGAAGATTATCTTCGAAACCCTAATAAAGTTAGCAGATGTATGGTAAGAAAGAACACGGAAGATAAATTTCGAACTAGGAATAGCATATATATTGTGCTTTAAATTGACATACGATCGTACTCGATCGTTAGTTAGCTTTATTTACCCAGAGTAAATAATCAAGAAGCAGCCCTAAGATGAGTACAGCCATAAAATAAAATAAAATTAATTAATTAAATAAAATCCTCTAACTAAAATGAAATATAAAGTTAAAAAATATTCACTGAACTATTTGGCAGAAGTATATAGAAGTTTGGTAAGTATATCTAAGTATCAGGCTGTCTAACTTGGTTAAAGAAAACAGAAGGTAGTTAAATATATACATAAAATTAAATAATAATCAAAACTTTTAAACTGAATACATTGATGGTACCTTGGGATCCCATTACATACATCCTACCGGTGGTCTTCCACCGACCTGGAGAAAACATTCAAATATACCAAAAAAGAAAAAGGACTTAATGTTTGAATTAAAACAAAACGACCCTAAAGATATTAAAATGAATAAAAATTTAACAAAGATGGATAAAGAAGTGAATTTCAGAGAGAATAAATAATACAAGAAAGAAGAAAGAAAGTTAGCTAAAATTAACAAAAGAAATTTAAAAAGGCAAGTTTCACTTGATATAGGGAATGAGACTGAACAAGATGTTCAGTCACTCACTAAGAAAAGAAAAAATAATAGAGCATATTTCATGAAGCTGGGAGTGAAAGAAAATTTAGAACCTTTTTATAACAGATTAATTATAGGGATTATTCATATTATTAGTTTTATAGGACATTTATTTATTTTAGGGATTTCATTTACTTCGGGAACGATATTCGATATCTTATTGAGGCTAGGTAATACAAAATTTGGGGTTGGGTTAGGAAAAGACAAAGAACAGACTAGACAAGACACAAACATTAGAAAAAGAATTAATAAGAAACATTTTCAAAGAAGATTTACCAAGAAGCAAAAATTTAAATCAATAGTATAAATGGAAATTCAAGAAGACTCGTCAACCAGTAAATTCTCTGTCCCTAAGAAAAACATAAATTTATAGAATTAAGTTAAGCATTTAATTTTATGTTAAAAGAAAGTAACAAGTTGTTAAGTAAAAGATAATAGATTGTTCGAAAAGGAAAGCAAAAGAAGACAGAAGCGGAAGAAAAAATAGAAACACTGAATGGGAAGAGTGCAGACTGCTTAAAGCTTGAGGCGGGAGGATCGCCGAGGCGAAGCTGCAACTCCAATCAAGCTGCGGCCGGAGTGTCGCGGTTGCGATTATTTATGTTTTAATTTGACAGTTTTTGACATTTTGTAAGTTTTGATAAAATAATAGGAGAAATCTTAGAGAAAAGAGTTTAATTATCAAGTAGAATTAGAGTCCAGCACAACACTAAGTGTCCTCTCTAAATCAATCCATTAAAAGTGTTGACTTTTAACTCCCAAAATTAACCAACATCCAAAACTTAACTTCCAACAGGAGGCTTGACCCCTGACCTTATCACACTCTGAACTCTGACCCTAAGTCTCAAACTAGCCAATATAACTAATTAAAAGATTAGAGATAAATTGTATCACTCCTCGAGTGTTTAAATTTTCAAAATTCTTTAAATAGTTTCTCTGAATGGTGCACTGCTAATGGGTTGAAACTCAATATTAAGAAATGCAAAGTTATATCCTTTTTTAGAAATAAAACACCAATCTATTTTAACTACTCTAAACAAAGAGACTCTCTAATTCTCTTCGATCATCAACTTACCTTCAATCATCATATTCTACAAATAGTTAGTAAATCTTATAAACTTTTAGGTTTCATTTACCGTTCTTCAAAAGATTATTATTCAATCGAAACGTTTAAATATCTTTATCCTTCTCTCGTCCGTCCTTGTCATGAATATGCTTTTCCTGTGTGGTCTCCTCATCAAACAACTTATAAGGAAAAGTTGTCTTCTATATATTTGAAATTTCTTAGAATGTGTTGTTATCGTTTGTTTGAATTATAATAATACTTCATATCTTGAAATCTGATATTTTCTTAATCTCACCCCTCCTTCTGTTCGCCGCTCTTCTCTTGATTTCTCCTTCCTCTATCGTTTAATAAATTATTTTGTCGATTGTCCTCTTCTCTTTTCCTTAATTTCCTACCATGAACCGTACTCAATAAATCTTAGAAATCAAAATATTTTTTACATCCCTTTCCTTCGAACAAACTACATTTTTAACTCTCCGATTTCTCGTATTATGCGCTTAGCTAATTCTATTTCGAATTCTGATATTATTTTCTCCTTTTCTATTTCTAAATTCAAATCATTTGTATCTTCTCAACTTAACTAGTATAGTAACTTTAACTTTAGTTTTAATTACTTATGTTCAGTTTTTTAAAGTTCTATTTATTTAGTTAAATGCCATTGATTCATATTACCATTTTGTTTTTATTTCTGTTATCACCTTCTCTATCATATTTTATGTATAAATTCAATCAATATGTTAGTACTTTGTAAGAATATGTATATCTTTGTACTTTTTTTCCTGTATTAATTGTAAGATATTATTTTGTTTTAAAACTTATTTTCAATGTATTTTGTTTAATGTACTGTGTTTAAGTTTTAAATATTTTAGTAAAATGGTTCACGCAGTCAATTATAAATAAATAAATAAAAAATTATAACGTTGAGAGGTCGCCTAAACTGGAAAAGGATCCATGCACACACTTTTCCAGATTAGATGCCACTTTTCAATTAATTATAACATTGAGGGGTCACCTAAACTGGAAAAGGATACCTACAGATTCATTTCCATATTAGATGACACCTTTAAATTTATTGAATAATTATATTCAATAATTTTATATTTAATACTCCTGTCCATACAGGAGTATTAAAATGTAAAATTTTCTAATAAGGTTACAGTAGTTCGTCCATTTATATCAATAAATAAAACGCTTTCTAACTTGCTTCAAGACAACTTAAAAGCTTCGAACTTTACATAAAACTTTAATTGAATCTGTCACTGCAAGCACTGAACTTAGTCAAGTTCAGCCATTAAATTCGAACAATGTTATCAAAATTGAATTGAAACGACGATGACACTTCCGAAGCTGATTGAAGTGCCGAAGTACAATATGTGCTTCCTTAATTCAAGGTAAGTCGGCAAAACTTTCCAAGACTAGACAGGTAGATAACCCGAACCAATTAATATATTTCTTAAATTTTATTGTTAAAGTTCAAAATTATACTACAAATTTATAGAAACAAGGTACAAATACTTTTAAATGAGACTAAGGTTAAACACATTCCAAGAGAATATATATTTCATTTATGTAACAATGTAATTAAATGTAACCTAAGTAAAGATTTATTGGCGATAGCTGTGCACATAATCAAGTCTTGTTTATGACTCACCTCAAGCCAGTGTCTTTCAGCTTTATTGTAATTAATGGTCAAAAGTGCTGCCTGACTCAAGCCAGCGTCTTTCAGCTTTATATTGTAATTAATGGTCAAAAGTGCTGCCTGACTCAAGCCAGCGTCTTTCAGCTGTAAATTGTAATTAATGGTCAAAAGTGCTGCCTGACTCAAGCCAGCGTCTTTCAGCTGTATATTGTAATTAATGATCAAATGTGCTGCCTGCCTCAAGCCAGCGTCTTTCAGCTTTATATTGTAATTAATGGTCAAAAGTGCTGCCTGACTCAAGCCAGCGTCTTTCAGCTTTATATTGTAATTAATGGTCAAAAGTGCTGCCTGACTCAAGCCAGCGTCTTTCAGCTTTATATTGTAATTAATGGTCAAAAGTGCTGCCTGACTCAAGCCAGCGTCTTTCAGCTGTATATTGTAATTAATGATCAAATGTGCTGCTGCCTCAAGCCAGCGTCTTTCAGCTTTATATTGTAATTAATGGTCAAAAGTGCTGCCTGACTCAAGCCAGCGTCTTTCAGCTTTATATTGTAATTAATGGTCAAAAGTGCTGCCTGACTCAAGCCAGCGTCTTTCAGCTTTATATTGTAAATTAATGGTCAAAAGTGCTGCCTGACTCAAGCCAGCGTCTTTCAGCTTTATATTGTAATTAATGGTCAAAAGTGCTGCCTGACTCAAGCCAGCGTCTTTCAGCTTTATATTGTAATTAATGGTCAAAAGTGCTGCCTGACTCAAGCCAGCGTCTTTCAGCTTTATATTGTAATTAATGGTCAAAAGTGCTGCCTGACTCAAGCCAGCGTCTTTCAGCTTTATATTGTAATTAATGGTCAAAAGGTGCTGCCTGACTCAAGCCAGCGTCTTTCAGCTGTATATTGTAATTAATGGTCAAAAGTGCTGCCTGACTCAAGCCAGCGTCTTTCAGCTTTATATTGTAATTAATGGTCAAAAGTGCTGCCTGACTCAAGCCAGCGTCTTTCAGCTTATATTGTAATTAATGGTCAAAAGTGCTGCCTGACTCAAGCCAGCGTCTTTCAGCTGTATATTGTAATTAATGATCAAATGTGCTGCCTGCCTCAAGCCAGCGTCTTTCAGCTTTATATTGTAATTAATGGTCAAAAGTGCTGCCTGACTCAAGCCAGCGTCTTTCAGCTTTATATTGTAATTAATGGTCAAAAGTGCTGCCTGACTCAAGCCAGCGTCTTTCAGCTTTATATTGTAATTAATGGTCAAAAGTGCTGCCTGACTCAAGCCAGCGTCTTTCAGCTTTATATTGTAATTAATGGTCAAAAGTGCTGCCTGACTCAAGCCAGCGTCTTTCAGCTTTATATTGTAATTAATGGTCAAAAGTGCTGCCTGACTCAAGCCAGCGTCTTTCAGCTTATATTGTAATTAATGGTCAAAAGTGCTGCCTGACTCAAGCCAGCGTCTTTCAGCTGTATATTGTAATTAATGTCAAAGTGCTGCCTGCTCAAGCAGCGTCTTCAGCTTGTATATTGTAATTAATGTCAAAAGTGCTGCCTGACTCAAGCCAGCGTCTTTCAGCTTTATATTGTAATTAATGGTCAAAAGTGCTGCCTGACTCAAGCCAGCGTCTTTCAGCTTTATTGTAATTAATGGTCAAAAGTGCTGCCTGACTCAAGCCAGCGTCTTTCAGCTTATATGTAATTAATGTCAAAAGTGGCCTGACTCAAGCCAGCGTCTTTCAGCTTATATTGTAATTAATGTCAAAGTGCTGCTGACTCAAGCCAGCGTCTTTCAGCTTTATATTGTAATTAATGGTCAAAAGTGCTGCCTGACTCAAGCCAGCGTCTTTCAGCTTTATATTGTAATTAATGGTCAAAAGTGCTGCCTGACTCAAGCCAGCGTCTTTCAGCTTTATATTGTAATTAATGGTCAAAAGTGCTGCCTGACTCAAGCCAGCGTCTTTCAGCTTTATATTGTAATTAATGGTCAAAAGTGCTGCCTGACTCAAGCCAGCGCTTTCAGCTGTATATTGTAATTAATGGTCAAAAGTGCTGCCTGACTCAAGCCAGCGTCTTTCAGCTTTATATTGTAATTAATGGTCAAAAGTGCTGCCTGACTCAAGCCAGCGTCTTTCAGCTGTATATTGTAAATAATGGTCAAAAGTGCTGCCTGACTCAAGCCAGCGTCTTTCTTTATATTGTAATTAATGGTCAAAAGTGCTGCCTGACTCAAGCCAGCGTCTTTCAGCTTATATTGTAATTAATGGTCAAAAGTGCTGCCTGACTCAAGCAGCGTCTTCAGCTTTATATTGTAATTAATGGTCAAAAGTGCTGCCTGACTCAAGCCAGCGTCTTTCAGCTTTATATTGTAATTAATGGTCAAAAGTGCTGCCTGACTCAAGCCAGCGCTTTCAGTGTAATTAATGGTCAAAAGTGCTGCCTGACTCAAGCCAGCGTCTTTCAGCTGTATATTGTAAATAATGGTCAAAAGTGGTGCCTTACTTAAGCCAGCGCTTGAGTCAGGCATGTTCTGTATATTGTAATTAATGGTCAAATGCGCTACCTGACTTTTGAAAATGCTCTCTTCTTTAGAAAATTGACTTTTGCAAGTTTAAATTTACCATAATTTGTTTTGCTTATTACCCAAATATGACAGTCTTACTTATTACCTAAATATGACAGTTTTGCTACCTCTGTCAGTAACTATAAAAACCTAAATTGGAGCATACTGTCATATTGTCTATTTTGCAAACTACACAAACCTTGGAAATTAGAGCATACCGTCATATTGTCTATTTTGATAACTACACAAACCTTGGAAATTAGAGCATACCGTCATATTTTCTATTTCGGAAACTACACAAACCGCATACCGTCATATTTTCTAAACTACACAACCTTGGAAATTAGAGCATACCGTCATATTGTCTATTTTGAAAACTACACAAACCTTGGAAATTAGAGCATACCGTCATATTGTCTATTTTGCAAACTACACAAACCTTGGAAATTAGAGCATACCGTCATATTTTCTATTTCGGAAACTACACAAACCTTGGAAATTAGAGCATACCGTCATATTTTCTATTTGGAAACTACACAAAGAGCATACCGTCATATTGTCTATTTTGCAAACTACACAAACCTTGGAAATTAGAGCATACCGTCATATTGTCTATTTTGATAACTACACAAACCTTGGAAATTAGAGCATACCGTCATATTTTCTATTTCGGAAACTACACAAACCTTGGAAATTAGAGCATACCGTCATATTGTCTAATTGAAACTACACAAACCTTGGAAATTAGAGCATACCGTCAATTTTCTATTTCGGAAACTACACAAACCTTGGAAATTAGAGCATACCGTCATATTGTCAATTTCGGAAACTACACAAACCTTGGAAATTAGAGCATACCGTCATATATTTCGGAAACTACACAAACCTTGGAAATTAGAGCATACCGTCATATTGTCTATTTTGAAACTACACAAACCTTGGAAATTTGATACTATTTCGGAAACTACACCTTGGAAATTTGATAAAATATCCAAGGTAACATTACCATATTTGGGTAATGTTTATATCAAACTATTGTTTAACATGTTTCATATATGTTTGTTCTAACCACAAGAAAGAAATATTTTGAAAAACATATATGATATGTGCCAAATATTACCATAATAAAAAAAAAACAGAATGCGACGATATTTGTGTGGTAATATAAATATTGTGTGGTAAGTCTCTCTTTTAGCGAATTTCCTTTGGAAAATATTCGCTAATGGAATATTTTTTGTTAGAATTTTCGTCTAGTTCTACATACGATCATGCGTAATAATTATTATAAAATTATAATATAAATCATAAACGTTGTTTACATGTTTCAGTCAAAACTTAGCTTATTTTATTTTATTTGTGACTCATTATTTCTTTATATTTTATTTTTTTTTAAAAGAATTATTTTAAAGTAATAACCTTGGTATTTTATTTAATAACAAATTTCATTAAGAGGCATGATTTCATTTTTTCCACCACATATTCCGTTTAATTTAACTCGCCTATATTTCTCAATATTGTTTTCTTTAACATTTGCTATAAAAACACAATATTTTATAAAATATATATTTTTAGTGAATTTTCAAAGAAGAAATAAGGTTATGAGATTATATTCTTGATCAGGGAGACCCCCTCTTTCAAAAATCTACCTCCCCCCACTTTCCCCCTCCATGACCCTAATCTCATAAGCTCATATATATATCTCATGTCTCATATATATTATATATATATATATATATATATATATATATATATATATATATATATATATATATATATATATATATATATATATATATATATATATATATATATATATATATAGTTGAGGTTGATACATATATATGTATGTATGTACGACATTTGTGTGTCCTAGACGTTTCTATGCGACACAAAAACTGTTAACTGGAAACGAAAACGCTTAATTGGATTAAAATTAAACTTGGTACAAAAATCAACCTTGTTAATGTACCGAACGTATTGTTTATGAAATAAGTGTGACGTCATTTACCCACTAAAAAAACCCTTTAAACATTTCAAAAAATCACAATTTAGATTGGGCTGCCATGTCACAGTTTCACTAAAAAAAATGTATGGTACATAAGTTTCATGTTATTATCAGTTTTAGTTCCGGTCTTATTGATTGACGTATATATTATGTCAAGCAAAAATGTCATTGACATAATGTAAACAAATCACGTATTTTGACTATTAAATTCATAGAGATATATTACTAGAGGGGCCCTATTGGTTGAATTTTGAAACATCGAAAAAGTAACCTGACCACATTCGATTATAATTTTCATCAAAAATAGAACAAAAAAAACAGTAAATGATATAGTAAAATGTTTAAAATACAAATCACAACACAAACAATCTGCGGGAAGCCGAAAACAATTGATTAATTATAACCTTAACTCCCTCTTGGAGGAGGTTTCAATGAGGTTCCGGAGAGCCCCACTAAAAATGTTTTAGGCCTCTCAATGTATTAAGATAGACTAAGCCTCCTCTAGTATATATCTCTATGATTAAAGTTAAAAATTCACTTATATCGTGGCAGTATGCAACTTACATACAATCTAGTAATATGAGGAACTGATAAAGTACGACAACCATGTGGTTGCTATACCCCCAGCCCCGACGCCGCACAGCGGCTAAGTTCGGCCTCTTAAATTAAAAACGTTACAAAACAGATAAAATATAAAAATATCGCAGAGTTTACATCAGTAAACAGAACAATTAAATAATACAATAAAACTATAAAACATATTTAAGTTAACTACGAGGTGTTGAACACTGGCTGAATTCCCAGGTTGAATCCTCGACACCGAGTTTACTCCGCGTAGACGAGGGTTCAACCCGGTGTTGAACACTGATATCGACACCGATAACTTGTAAACCCGATAATATGCCGTGTTGACACTTATCGGGGTGTCCAAAGTCAGGTTATGTTAATAATTATCATTGCTTTTAATTTCTTTTGTTATTTATTATCCATATACCTTTTCCTTTACACTACTTCATCAAAAAATTGATTTACCACAGCATTATGCTGTCTGCTGTCGAAACTTTATTGGTAAAATAAATTTAAAATTCGAGACTCGGTTTTCCGTGATAAAAATTACCTATGATAATATTTATTTATTACATAAGAGCAGTTTATTTTCTTTTTCTGTTGTTCCTTGCCGCATATTCCTTTGTTTAATAAAAACACTAATTGGTTAGTTAGAGCAGTTATAATTTTAAAAAGCACATAAATTAAGGAAAGAATAATTCATGTTTTGAAAATATTCAAGTATATTTTAAGTAGGAAAACAAAACAGAACGAAGAATTGCAAATCATGTTATGATTTTGAAGAATGGCCAACCTACACAAACAAATATCCCCCAAGAAAATATTAATCTTTATTTAAAATTTAAGTACCATTTAAAATTACTTTACTAATAAGCATCTTTATTAGTTCTTTTTTACTGATACTTTACAGTTTCAGTTCAGTTTTGTTTGTATTTATATAACAATTATGGGTTTATTTACTCGATTTATTATAATCATTATACTTTACTAAAATGTGATTCACAAATGTCCGCCAATACTAATGAATGATGTTTAAGGACAGACTAAATTAAAGTGAAACCGAAAAAACACTGTAATGTGGTAATGGAATAATCAGTGAGAAAAAACTTAGAGGTGCTATGGGATAATCAGTGAGAAAAAACTTAAAGGTGCTATGAAATAATCAGTGAGAAAAAACTTAGAGGTGCTATGGAATAACCAGTCAGAAAAAACTTAGAGGTGCTATGGAATAACCAGTAAGAAAAAACTTAGAGGTGCTATGGAATAATCAGTGAGAAAAAACTTAAAGGTGCAATGGAATGATCAGTAAAAAAACTTAGAGGTGCTATGGAATAATCAGTGAGAAAAACTTAGAGGTGCTATATAATCAGTGAGAAAAAACTTGAAGGTGCTATGGAATAATCAGTGAAAAAAACTTAGAGGTGCTATGGAATAATCAGTGAGAAAAAACTTAGAGGTGATATGATATAATCAGTGAGAAAAAACTAAGAGGTGCTATGGGATAATAAGTGAGAAAAAACTTAGAGGTGCTATAGAATAATCAGTGAGAAAAAACTTAGAGGTGCTATGGAATAATCAATGAGAAAAAACTTAGAGGTGCTATGGGATAATCAGTGAGAAAAAACTTAGAGGTGCTATGGAATAATCAGTGAGAAAAACTTAGAGGTGCTATGGAATAATCAGTGAGAAAAAACTTGAAGGTGCTATGGAATAATCAGTGAGAAAAAACTTAGAATGGAATAATCTAGAGGTGATATGATATAACAGTGAGAAAAACTAAGAGGTGCTATGGGATAATAAGTGAGAAAAAACTTAGAGGTGCTATAGAATAATCAGTGAGAAAAAACTTAGAGGTGCTATGGAATAATCAATCAGAAAAAACTTAGAGGTGCTATGGGATAATCAGTGAGAAAAAACTTGCTATGGATAGTGAGAAAAAACTTAGAACTGCTATGGGATGAGAAAAAACTTAGAGTGCAGTGAGAAAAAACTTAGAGGTTATGGAATAATCAGTGAGAAAAAACTTAGAGGTGATATGGAAATAATCAGTGAGAAAAACTTAGAACTACTATGGGATAACCAGTGAGAAGAGGTTAAATACAGTTCAGGTGTTGAATCCCGGATTGAACCCCTACCGTGTAGACGTTTGCGGGGTTCAACCCCTGAAACAATTATAGGTGTTCATCCCAGTGTTCAACAATTATAAATACATTTTTTTTAAAAAAGGCTTAACGTTCTATAGTAAATACTAATCACCAAAAAATGATAAGGTAAAAGCTATATATTTCGGTAATCCTAGTCACCATCTTCAAGCTTAATTAACACAAAGATAAGTACATACTAAATAAAACAAACGAATAAAACTAACAAAATCACAAACAAATATCACAAAATCTTTAAAAAATTAAATCTCGATTCGTCAAACTAAAAGTAAATAGAATAAATAAACCATAGAGATATTATTACTAGAGGGGCCCTATAGGCTAAATTTTGAAACATCGAAAAATTAACCTGTCCACTTTAGGTTATAAATATAATCAAATAATCTGTACACAATAACAATACAAATTAAAACACATCTAATCTGCGGGAAGTCGAAATAAATTGATAAATTGATATATAACCTTAATCCACTTCAAGTAATTATAATCATAGAGATATAGAATATAGAGGCAGCATAGCCTATCTTAATACATTGAGAGGCCTGAAACATTTTTAGTGGGGCTCTCAGGGGCTCTGTGTAACCTCATTGAAACCTCCTCCAAGAGGGAGTTGAGGTTATAATTAATCAATTGTTTTGGGCTTCCCACAGATTGTTTGTGTTGTGATTTGTATTTTAAACATTTTACTATAATAATTTACTGTTTCTTTGTTCTGTATTTGATGATAATGATAATCGAATGTGGTCAGGTTACTTTTTCGATGTTTCAAAATTCAACCAATAGGGCCCCTCTAGCAATATATCTCTATGATTATTATAGGAAAGGACTATAATTTCAAATTTATAAAATAATAGAATATCTCTGTTTATAAAGAATATCATTAAAAATAACTTTATATACTTCAATTTAAAACTTAAATTTGTGAACAAAATCATGATAAAATAAAATCATTTTAGAAAGAATATAAATCAAAATTTGATCTAGGTTTAATAAACTTTAAAAAATTATACTTGATTATCTTAAGAAAACGATACGTCGATATTTTAAAAATATTGAAAATGACTTTAAATTTATCGTAAAAATAATGGAAAATAATAAAATGAATTTATACAAAATTTGGTGGCGAAAAGCGGTCAGAAATTAAAATAATATTAAATGAAATAATATTTTACCTTAAATAATGTAAAAATTATAATTGAAAACAAAATACTTGGTTGAGGTTCATATGAAGTTGTGTGGTGTGAAGTCCAGGTTTCAAAATTTAGAGATGGAAAGTCGCCAAAAAAAGTCCATGAAAGATGGCAGGAACTCCAGATATAAACTTTGGTTGTTGTTTGACAAAACAAGCCGACGAAACGTAGACGGTGACGAACTAATGTCGTTATAATGACTCGACGACATTTATAATAGCTACTAACTTCGATCGTATACGCACAACGATCTTAAACCTTTTAAAAAATGGCCGACGGCGGCTCGGTATGACTTGTTTATAAACTATAACATAAACGTTTATAAAACTCGGTCCGATGGAATTACAGATTAATTCACTTTAAAACAACGGACAGATAATTAAGAAATGGGCACTAAAGACACATTAAAAAACGTGCACCCGATCCATCATAAAACGTGATGGGAGACACGAGAGATTGCACAAAACGTTAATTAATAATGAGCAAGGGCTCAGTGTTAACGGTAGGCTGGATCCCTCCTGACTGACTTCCCGCTCTATCAGACCCAGAGGGCTAGAGGAAGCCAGTTAGCTAAATTCAAAGACCAGCCGATAAGACACATTTATTCCATGAATAACACCACAACAATATCTCCAGTATTTAGTTATTAAATTAAAAAAAAAACCAAAATGAAAACAATATAAAAAACATCGCGCAATTTTAATTTAGAACCAAACAAATATTAAAAATAAATATTTCCAGTCCCTACTGTCAATAAATATCTAACTTAATGTATAAATGTAATAATAATATATGTAAGAATACAAACTCCAGGCAGACGGCTTAGGAGTCTGCATACATATCTACATAGCAATGTGCTACATAGTAAGACTGCATACAGTCTTCATAGTAAGCCATCCATGCCTTACTATGTATCATTCAATTGTAATACTAATTATTTTTTCTAATTTGTAAATATACATATTTACTTACTTACTATAAAGGCTCGACAGTATTATAGGTGTCAATATTACGTAGAATCAGGACAGGGGTGTCACGTGACTAGTTTCTGTCCTGTACAAACCAAGGATGTTGAATAAAGGGGATGACGCATTAAGGAACATTTCTGACCCCATGGAAATTGTATGAGATAGAGAAATAGGAGCAAACTTACCTTCCCTTAGGTTATAATTAAAAAAGGCGTCAAACGCAGGTTATGTTGCTAAGTTGTTGTACAATTCTTGGTTGTCGAGTTTGCTTCTCAACTTTCTTCAGTGCTTTCGTTACTGTTACATTTGGTGCTTGTCAAGTCATTTGTGCTTATATTTTACATTTTGGACTCTAGGTAGCCACTTTAGTGAGAGTAATTGAAGCTTTACCGTTTACTTTTCGTAGAGAGTAAGTTAAATGTGTTAATATTTTGTCTTTTTTTAGCCTAGTGAAATGTTTTGCTAGTTTTTAAGATTCAATTTTGGTTGTAATGTTCTTAATTTTCTTTAATGTTGTTAATTTTAAGCAATATGAACAAAAAAAACAGTAAAAAAGTATGAACTTTTTTCTATTTGTTTATAACCTTCGCAAGCAAAACAATGGGAAACCTATTGAGAGTTAAGACTGCCTCTAAATTTTAAGACCTGCGCTGTTTTAAGGATCATAAGCATGCGCAGTTCGTACCAAGCACGTGCAGTTGGTTTTTGACGTGTGCTTCGAGTTGAATTCTTCTCTATGTTTTGATTTTCGATGGGGTCACTATGTTGAATGGCAATTCGACTTAGTGCGTCATCCCCTTTATTCAACATCCTTGGTACAAACTCGTCGTTATATCGACACACGGCATGGTTTAACAATGTCTCGACATGTCATAGTTTCGACACTACATAACATCGACATTATAAAACGTCGACACTTTTCCGTGACTTTTTACGTGACATCCCTGTCCTGAATTTACGTAAGAGGCTTTATAGTGTGGGTACCCCGTAAGGTCTGGGAATATTTATTTTTAATAATTTTAACCGGGCAGGATTCTACGTTTGTATCGACACGATGTTACATCGACACATGATTCAGTTAAAGTGTCGAGGTTATCAAGTGCCGATACAAACGAATATCAAGACCGAGGAAAAATGTCGACGTTGTTTAGTGTCGTGACATCGTGATGTCGAGACTACGTGAGAACTTGCCAACGTCTGTCGAGACTACTACATGTCGAGACATCGTTAAACCATGCCATGGGGTCGCCCCTTGGGTCTCGACATCACCATATCTCGACACTATTTAACGTCGAAACAAATGTAAAAAATTAAGTAAATTAAAATAAAAAAAATAGTTACTCATGTATACCAAATTTCAACTTCTTAGTTATTGTAGTTCCTGAGATGAGAAATCGGACAGACAGACACTCGACAGAAAGTATAAGGGTTTCGAAGATTATCTTTGAAACCCTAAAAATAAGTTACGTCAGGCGGTTTTGAAGTTAATTTATTATATTTTTAAAAATAGCTGAATTTACTACTTCAACTTGCTCATTAAGAGTATTTGTATTGTGGATTCTGACTAGACAAAAGTATTTCAAGAGACCAAACTCCTGCTTATGCAGAATAATTTTATTAATTTTCATTTTTATCCTAAGCATGTTTTTCATCTAAATATGTTTTGCGAAGGCTGAGCTCTGATTATAACATTGCTTCTTCCTCTCTTTTCTCCTTTAAATTCTCTTCAATAGATCTAACTTTACCCTGAAGTTTCTGCTTATAGCTTTTCCACTTTGATTTTTGATTCAACTCTGTTTCTTCAGCTATCAGTTTCTTGCCTCTCTCTACTACACTAAATATTCTGCCCATTTCTATTCGCATGCCCTCCCTGGCACTCAGCATTACTTACCGCAATTTGCTTGATAATGTTGATTTCTTTATTCATGTCTTCTTCGCACATAGGTACAGTTGCAGCTCTCCAACACAAGGACCTAAACGCTGCCAGTTTATGACTCCTAGAATGATTGGAAGATCTTGGAATTACTGTATCCGTGTGTATTGAAAATTAACCAGTTCTCAGCCATATATGTCAAACAATAAATCACCATATATGAGAGCTCTCATATATGGAGCTCTCTCCTGTACCTCCTCTTAAACAACATTACTTAATGTAATGAATATGTCTGATTTTTAAATCTGCCTATATCTTCTACGTCATAATATGGAAAAACTTTCAATTTAAAATGTTTGTGTTTTTTGGGTGTAAATTAGAGACTTTTCTTGTTTTTTTGGTACTATTGGAACAGTTATATCTCTGGTTCTATTGAACCAATTTTAATGGTTAAAACATTGATTTGTCACAAATTTAATGAGCTTAAAAATTCTGGCACGGCAGTCCGCATGTCGGGCGAATTCCCTTTAGAATGCTTGTTTCCGTGCTTAATAATTCATTTCTTGCTTAAGAATCCGGTTTATGCTTTATAACTTGGGCATAAAAAATGAGTAACTCATTTTGTCTGTATTTTTCAAAGGAAATACGCTCAATTATGCTGTTGGTTATACAAAACTATGCCTCTAAAATTGGCAGTGCACACCAATATTTACACTTGTTTAATGCTCAGTTGGATTCTGTACAGGTTTTAGCGCATTTCCTTTGAAAAATACAGAAAAAAATAAGTTACGAGTAGTGCTTGATTGAGTAACTGATTAAGTTATAAAGCATAAACCTGACCCTTAAGCAAGAAATAGATTGTTAAGCTCGGAAACACTCATTCCAAAGGAAATTCGTCTAAAATGTTGTCCACCGTGCCACAATTATTTTGTATTTATAAACTTATATACCTAATGAAAAAAAAAAAACAATAAAAAATTATCGTCCCTACCAGGATTCGAACCCCCCTGGGGTACTTTGGCTTTGAGTGCTCGAATCGACTTCGGACAACTCTCATTCGACTTACATACCCAAAAAACATCGAAATCGTCTCCCCACTTAAATGTGTTGTTTAGCAGACGTATTTTAGGTTTTATGGTAATTACCACCGTTTTTTGACTTTTTAGTCACTTAGAGTGGTCGTATCGATTTCGGACTGGTTTTATTCAATTTAGGGCTTAACATTACATGGAATACGACACCTTACTCGAAATTTATTTTTTATCGACGATAATTAGTTCCCGATATATGGTCAAATACAGAAAGCGAGCCCTAGAATATCATGTTATATTTTAAATATTTTATTAAAATTAGATATGACAAACAAACGCAAATAGGCGAGAGAAGCGAGCCCTAGAATATTGATTTAAAGTTTGATTATATAGTGTGAAATTAGGTAGTTACAAACAAACACACAAAGACGAACGAAGCGAGCACTAATTTTCTATGTCATTTCTTTAATATAAAATCTAAAAAAGATACTGATACGCACCCACATAAAGGCGAGCGAATCGAGCCTTAGAATATGTTATGTTTTTACTCTTTGCTCTTAAATAAGGTATTGACAAACAACAATATAGGCGAGCGAAGCGAGCCCCCAGAATATTGAGTAGTAACATTTCAATTCTATGCGGCAAAATTTCCTAGTAATATACAAACACATAAAGGCGAGCGAAGCAAGCCATAATGTACTATGTTATTTTTTAATATATTCTTTATAGAAGGTACTGATAAGCTAACACATTAAGGCAAGGAAAGCGAGCCCTAGAATATATTATCATGTTTTTACTCTTTGCTTTAAAATTAGGTACTGATAAACAAAAAGGGGAGCGAAGCGACCGCTAAAATATTATGTTATATTATAATTACTTTTTCTAGACAAACCAACACATATATGCGAGCGAAGAGAGCACTAGAATAAGATATTGTATTATTAACCATTTTTTTAGCAAACAAACAAACAGAAGCGAACCTTAGAGTATATTGTGTGTTTCCGTGTGCTTAACAATCAATCAATTCCTTGCTTAAGCATCCGGTTTATGCTTATTACTTGAGCAGTTACTCAATTATCAAGCACTACTTATTTTTTTATATTTTTCAAAGGAAAGGCACAAAATTATACTGTCGGCTAACAAACCTATGCCTCTAAAATTGGCATTGCACACCATTATTAGCTCTAGTTAATTTTTATGCTTAGCTAGTTTCTTTAAAGCACATTTTCTTTGAAGAACAGAGAAAAAATGAGTTTCGAGTAGTGCTCAATAATTTATTGATCGCACGACACGGACTGTTAACAATTTTTATTGCAATAAATGTTCATTTTAAAACAAGCAAACGTTTATATAAAGAGAATCTTTGTCGAATTTATATATATATATATATATATATATTATATATATATATATATATATATATATATATATATATATATATATATATATATATATATATATAATATATATATATACAGGTGTTTCATATAAAGTGTCCACCAGAAACGGAGGTGATAGTACTCCTCAAAAGGAACAAAAATGTCCTATAATATAAACCCCGATCTCCAACCGTTTTCCCACAAGGTCAAATTTATATTTTAAAAAAATATTTGTCCTTACATCATAAAATTGTTAATAGGGTTTTAACTGTTCAAGCTAGAAAGGCGGAATTGGTCTCATTAGAAAGCTGAGTAAATTTCATAAAGGAAAAACTACTAACTATGTCAAATATTTTAGAACTACTGCCCAAAATTTTGCATGAAACATGATTTTTTGAAAAAAATGAATTTTATGGAATTTTTATGGTAGGGCATTAGAGGAAGTAAGAGATGAGCAAAAGTTCAGCCAAGAACGGAAAAACTTCTCTTATAAATGCCCTTTAGAAAATTTAAATATTTTATACATTCAATAGTCAAAATTTTAAGCCATTCTTTCTAGAAGTTGGAAAAACTGATATTTTTTTGGCATTTTTGCATATGTCTACAATGTTAATTACATGGTACATAAAATAATTAAAAATCTCTAATGCAAGAGAAAAGAGTGGTTTTAGAGAAAAATGTGTAAGAATAAAATAGGTTTATTTTACCTTCTAGAGTCTAAAAATCGTATTATTAAATTACTTTCGAAAATAAAATATTTTGTTAAAATAACACATTATTTTCACTTTTATACGACAAAAATGGTCAGTTTTTGCAACTTCTAGCAACAATAGCTCACATTTTTTACTATTCAATGTATGAAAATATTTATATTTTCTTAAAGGGCATTTATAAGAAAATTTTTTCCGTTCTTGGCTGAACTTTTGCTCATCTCTTACTTCCTCTAATGCCCTACCATAAAAATTCCATAAAATAAATCATGTTTCATGCAAAATTTTGGGCAGTAGTTCTAAAATATTTGTCATAGTTAGTAGTTTGTCCTTTAGGAAATTTACTCAGCTTTCTAATGAGACCAATTTCGCCTTTCTAACTTGAACAGTTAAAACCCTATTTACAGTTTTATCATGTAAGGTCAAATATTTTTTTAAAATATTAAATTTGACCTTGTGGGAACACGGTTGGAGATCGGGGTTTATATTATAGGACATTTTTTGTTCCTTTTGAGGTGCACTATCACCTCCTTTTCTGGTGGACACTTTATATGAAACACCCTGTATATATATATATATATATATACATATATATTATATATATTATATATATAAATATATATATATATATATATATATATATATATATATATATATATATATATATTATATTTAAATCAATAAAAATACAGATAAATACATTAATATTCACTACACTAATTTTTATTATGAAGAATAAGACTATTTTTGATTATTTTGATTTTATGATTTAAGAAAAAATATATTCATAGGGCAAAAAATAATCTTATTTTATAATATATTATCTTATCACTTTACTTATTGATAAGAGCCCTCAGTAAGGGGCTCATATATATATATATATAATATTTTATAATTTTGCATCATATTATATAATTTTGTCATTATATATTATTTTTATATATCATCATATGTATTATATTTACTATGTTACACACGTCATAAATATATTATATTGTATTCTTATTTATTATTTTTATATATCATTTCTTTATTTATTTTATCATTATTTTCTATTATTATTATAATCTTTTTGTTACTTTTTCATCCTGTGCATGTTTTTATGTTTTGTTTTTATTATATTTTTTGCTATTTTGTTAAGTTTTATTAGCTACGGCCCCTTACTCTTGTAATAAATAAATATTTATGACTTCATTCATCTTGGTATAGGTTGGATTCTGCAGTGAATATATTTCTCAATTTGTTGGTGGAAAGATGAAATTGTGTATGCATACGTGCATATGCCACATCGCGACCACGCCACTGATGCCACTATGTCTTACCTATATTACTTACCCGGCGTTACTTCAATAATACTAACAGTCAAGTTTGAAAGTAGAAATGATATCAGATGAAACGAAAATTAGTTTAACCAATTAATTCGCCACACATCTGACCCTGTTCCTGTTAATATCATTTTTGTAAACAAAAAAAAATTACTCCAAAAAAATTAACCTTAAACACCTATTTGTCGGCCTTAGTGTGTATTGCAGGTTATAGTCTACCCGAGTTCCCCACCCCGCGGTGTAAAGGTGCACTGCGTGGCCTTGTTACTAGCTAGGTATAAAATACAAGTGAAGGCCTCCCTCCACAGACACTCCTGTCTTAAAGCATCCATCTATACCATGTCTCCTTTTACCGTAAGTACACAGTAGCGATTTTCTAATATTTCTCTCATATCTAGTTATGTATGACTTGCAACCGCCTTCAACTCCTATCAAGAAAACTGGGTGAGCCTTGTGAGGGAGAAGACAGAGCTTCTTTACAGCCGCGTGATCTCAACTACCTGTGTATTGTATCTGCTCAGAGCAGTCAACCCAGTCCGCTCTGTTCTTATCATAACTTGTTACGATTTTTTTATTGAAAATAATTTTTTTTAAGAATTTAATTTTTAATATTTTTTCCAACATTCCTATTACATAATTTATAGTTCCAATTTAAAATATAACTTTATTTTTGAACATTTAAGAAATTTATTTAAAAAAAAATAAATTAATATTTTTTCCATTGACTTTAATATTTTGGTGTTATAACTTTAATTTACTTTTATTTCTTCCTAAATTTGGAAAGAAAATTTAACAAAAACTAAGACTTGTATTAAATCTTCAGAAAAGAAAAATCTGAGTTAAGACTTTCTCAGTATGCTCCCTATTTCTGTAAGTAAAGATTTTTCAAATTTGAAATTTTTATCGCTCTTAAATGGACTCGCAATTTTTATTTTTAAATCCATTCTCACTCTTATTCCTTATCCATACCGTGGGCAGGAAATGTATTGTGTTAACACTTAAAATCCTAAACCATAATTTAAAATGAATTATCCATTTCTGATATTTTTAAGACCTCCTGAGAGGTTTTTACCAAGTTATCTGTCTATATGTGGATACATGTATCCTCGCTGCTCCCAGTGTGTTTATGCTATAAAGTAACAACTTGGTACAAAAACCAATTGAAGTCTCGGTGCGTTTCAATTTTTTTTACTAAATTATTAACTGTCATTAATGACGGAACAAAAACTGTCAAAATTTTACAGCTCGTAAACAAGGTTAGAACGTTTTGAAATTTGGCACGCATGTAGTTCTTTATTAAACTAACGATTGTGCTACATTTAGTTCCATCATCAGCATTGGTTTATTTTTTATTGAATGACATGTATTTGATTTTTGAAACTGATGACGTCGGAAGTCCTCCGAAACGTCCGACGAGCGAAGCGAGTCCAATGACGTACAGTAATATAAATTAGCTTTCCATTACATGAGGGCGAACGAAGCGAGTCCTAAATTGTGAGGACGAGCGAAGCGAATCCGATAATATAAGGAAAAGTTCTGAGATACCCCTTACACAACATTTTAAGTTCGAATAAAAACTCATTAAGATTTTATTTTCTTTTAAACTTAAATTATTATAATTTTTTATATTAACATTAATTAATCGAAATCAATTTTTTTAATTTTTACATGAATAATTTTTTTCAGAAAAGAAAAAGTTTTTAAAAAAGAAAATTTTAACTTAATTTTATTTTAAATAAATTTTCTTCAGTAACGGGCATGTTTTACTTGAAAAACTTACGACAATTAAATGAGCCTAGAAAAATCTGTTGTATTGCAATAAAAAATGGATGTTTTTGATTTTCAGTTTTTTTAATATCTTTGGCAACAGAGGGATTTACAAATGAAAATACATATAAATTAAATTAAATAATGAAATAAATAAAATAAATAATATGCCCGTTTTAGGCCTTTCGGCTTCAATGTATTCCCTGGGGAACCACCTCGGTGGGTCACATCTACTATGCTCAAAGTGAGCTTAAAGTTGGCGAAAGTTTTTTTTACAACAAATTCTATTCAAAAAACTGAGAGCATAGTCCAGGCTGTGAACCCTGGACCTCCGGTGCCGAAGTCCAGTACTGAACGACCACGGCTACGGAGGCAGATTAAATAATGAATGTCTTATTAATTAAAGGACTGCAGTCTTCATTAATTCTAATTATCTTAAATGAGTCAAGTATATAAATAAAAAAATCGGGTACAGGGTCCCAAGGAACTTTTCCTCGTCGTATCGGAATTGGCACGCTCATTCCAACTCGCTTCGCTCGTCCTCCCATAGTAAAAAGTTTTAAAAACTGGTGCGTTATGTTTTAGGCACTAGTTGTGTTAGCGGGTGTAGCAGCCTGCAGCGCTGGCATCATCGAGCAGGGCTACCATGGTCTACCTAACTTGGACTACTCCGGCTACGGATACTCTGGATACTCTGGATACTCCCTTCCCTCATCTCTAGTCCACTCAGCTCCTATTGTCCACAGTGCTCCTATTGCCCACAGTGCTCCTATTGTTCACAGTGCCCCTCTTGTCCACAGTGCCCCACTAGTACATAGTGCTCCAGTAGCTCCTATCGTACACAGTGCTCCCATTGTACACAGTTCCCCAGCTCTTGTACATGCTGCTCCTGCTTACCACGGCGCTGAATACGCAAATTACGCTTCTCACTACGACCACGAACACTATGTAAGTACAAAATATTTTAAAATTATCAAAATTGTCGTTCTTGTAAAAATTTAATTAAGTAATTCATCGTAAAGTGCCTCAAAATAATTAATATTATATACTGACACTTCTTTTAATCATTTTATTCTTATTGTCAGCCGCTATAGGCTTGTAGCTAAGGCTTTGTAAATATATTTGAGCCACACTATAGTAAGGCTTAGTAAATATATGAGCCAAGGCTTATAGCTAAGGTTTTGTAAATATATTTGAGCCACTTAAGCTTATAGCTAAGGCTTTGTAAATATATTTGAGCCACTTAGGCTTATAGCTAAGGCTTTGTAAATATGTTCAAAATGATTGAGCTGTTGTCAAGACTACGTTGACAAGTGTACGTGAGTGCACACAGAGGTTAAATATATAATTCCAGATTGAATTCTTCTGACAGTCGTATATATTTGAAATTGCTATTATGGCCCTAGGTTATTATTGATTGTTCCAACAAATACATAAACTGTTCACTTGTTAATGTTCTCAAAACTCAACATCTATGAAAGAAGACAGTAAAGTACAAACAATTGATTCGAATAACAAAATTAAAACACAATAAGATAAATAGCCAAAAACACAAATAGCCATTTGACAAAGAAGCTATTTCATATGATGTGCTAAGAAAAATATATCTAATACACGACAAATTTATCTGACAAATATTATAAAAACCCCTCTGCCAATTGAGGCTTATAGCTAAGGTTTGCACACGTAAACGTAATAGAAATGTTTGGCTATTCTGTTGGCATTTAAACAATAAAATGCAATTATTCAAACTAACATAATACTTCGAAGCATTTCATGAACTAAACCAAGACAAAGACGTTATTGTTTGAAATTTGTAAAACTGTGTTTTTCTAAACATTACCGGATACATTAAATATTCTTCCAGATATTCATGAGTTAGAGATATTCAAAACTTGATCTATATTCGATTCATTTAGCTTCCTCGTTTGTTAATCAAGTGTTTTTATTTCGTTTCTTAATTGCTTTTAATTTTTGTGAAAAATATGAAGTAATGAAAAATCTTCGTGTTACGCCTCTTATCAAGTGCAATCTGAAACGTTTGTTTTAAATTATTTATTCAGTATTAAAAGAAAAACAATTATAAGGAGCCGCCGAGAAGGGGAAAAGAAGCCAGGTTTATATTAATGATTAATTTTGACGAGGACCTTAGAATAATACTATATATAGAAGGAGCACAGGACCGTAAACACAATGTAATTCCACTGATAACACGAAAGCCGGTTGACTGGTGGACTTAAGGGGTACACCTTAACAACAAACATTATTGTAAATATGTGTCATAAATATCTATTAAAGAAGAAAGATCGTAAAGAACAAATATAATAACTTAAAACCCTGCTGAGTATTTAATAAAACCGGTCTTAGATGCAAAAGGGTGGCGGAATACAAGAATCTACATTTAGTTGACGAGAACTACTTTTAATATACTTTTAATAAATACGTTAAACTACAATTTAAAATGCTTTAAATATTGTAATGCATCGATATTTATATTAGTATTTTATGAATAATCAAACATTAATTAATAATAGAACATAATAATTCAGCAACCGGAAGTATTGCCAACTTTTTTTTAGAAAATTGTATATTGTTAGGGTGGCAGCATTACTTAAGACCACCAGTGAACCGCATTTCGTGTTATCAGTAGTGCTCCTTCTATATATAGTATTATTCTAAGATGAGGACTAAAGATTGAGACAAATCCAATGTATGGCAGTGAGTAGGAAAAGTGTCGTCACAATTACAGGAAAAATAACTAAGTTTAAAGAGAAATCCTCAAACCAAGTTATTAATCAGGCGAGAGAGCTGAATAGTTTTGGTAAAGAGCAAATGAATGTTTTCGCCATAATATTAAGCTCATAATTGAGTGTATAACTGTGTATTGTTGGAATTAGTAGGAAGACAAATGTTTTTAATATAACAATTCAATACAAAATAGGGACAAATAATGACACGAGTACGATGTGTAATAATGTCCTCCTACTTGCTGGTTCGTTTTATCATGACTATACTAGTTGATACAATATTTGACCTTAATCAATTTAATCCACCAAATTGGTACGGTGAAACCAAAACAAGTTTTGGTTTCAAAATAACAACAAATACTTTCAAAATATCATTTTAACTGGATATTATTACATTTTAATAGAATTTTCTTTTGAGTTCTTCAATCCGTTCCATCCCAAAAGGTGAGGATGACAGGATCGAAGAGAGTGGGAATGCAAAGTTAATGACCTTGACAAGGGTTCAGGTCCTGAGACAAGGCGACACCCCCTCGACTTTCCTACTCCACTGCCACTGTTTTCATCATTATCTTATCTACACTGCACTGTACAATAATCTAAGAATTAAATTTCAAGTCGTTTAAAAACTTCGTGGTTTTAAACTATAATAAAATAACAGTTGCAGTAGTTCCTTATTCGAGCTATGTTTTAGTTTAGCTATGGTTTAGTACGAGTTTAGTACGAGCTATGGTTTAGTACGATAGTTTAGTAGCTATAGTTTAGTACGAGCTATTTAGTACGAGCTATGGTTTAGTTTGAGCTATAGTTTAGTACGAGCTATGGTTTAGTACGAGCTATGGTTTTAGTTCGAGCTATGGTTTTGTTCGAGGTATGGTTTGGTTCGAGCTATGGTTTAGTACGAGCTTTGGTTTAGTTTGAGCTATAGTTTAGTACGAGCTATGGCTTAGTTCGAGCTATGGTTTAGTTCAGAAATTATTTAGTTATGTTTGTTAAACATAATCATACTTGTTTAAGTATTGAAACTATTATTCCGTATTTTACTAAATCCAGCTCCTCTATAAGGCTTTTTGTTAAACTTTAAATTAATTGACTGAGCTTGCAATTTTCACGTAAAGACACGTCATTTAATATTGTTATAATTCATTTAAATAACGTAACATAATTTAATAATCCTTACATAAAATATGTGAATGAACTTAAGAATAAATATAAAAACATTCAGAACAAAATAAAAAATACAATAATAAGAAGACAATGATATGTATTAACTCCGATACTCCGATAAGCAAATAAATAAGCTATAATAAATTATAACAAGCATTATAAAGTAACAAAAAAAACAACTCCTGAAATAAAGAATGAAAATTTTAAAATATTAAAAACAAATAGAGTTAATAAAAGATAAATTGTGAAAATAATAATATCTACTTGATGCCTATGACCAGCTATATATTGACATGTATCAAACAATTCAATTACAACGTATTGGGTTTTGAATCTTTTCAGGATATAATCCTGTAATTCACAGTATAATCCTCACAGGTATAATATCTTAGTTATCCCGCCAAAACACACACGCCGTGTTGAAATCAGTCCAATATCTCTTGTTTTCAAAATCCCACCAATTACTCCACCCTGAGAGTGATTTACACATGGTGGCATTGTTTCGTCTTCCACGACACATATTAGTATTCCGGTTGTTCCCGATATTATTCCTTGTTTTTCGTAATTCCTTTTTTATTAAATAATTGGACTAAGCTGATCTGTACAAGGTTATATGGTGTGTAGGATTGTTATTTTTTTTAGATTTATTGTAATTTTTTTAATAACTGACCTAACTTGTAAAGATAAAATAATCGTATAACCTATTAAATAGTTTCAATTTTTGTCATGAAATACGTACAGTGACATAGTGTGTAGGTTTGTAGAATCGCCTTTAAAAAAATTTAGACAGTATTAAAGTTAATAAAATTTATAAATCAATATCAGCAAACAGTTTAACCCGTCTAACTGGACTAAACATTAACCGTCCAACTAACATTAAAACGAAACATTAACCCGACTGGACAAACATTAACCCGTCCCCCGTCCAACTGGACCAACATTAACCCGTCCAACTGGACCAACATTAACCCGTCCAACTGGACAACATTAACCCGTCCAACTGGACAAAATTAACCCGTCCACTGGACAAACATTAACCCGTCCAACTGGACCAAACATTAACCAACTGGACCAAACATTAACCCGTCCAACTGGACCAAACATTAACCCGTCCAACTGGACCAAACATTAACCCGTCCAACTCAACATTTCCCCGTGGCGTCCAATGGACAAACATTAACCCGTCCAACTGGACCATTAACCCGTTCCAACACATTAACCCGTCCATATGGACCAAACATTAACCGTCCAACTGGACCCAATCCCGTCCAACTGGACCAATCATTAACCCGTCCAACTGGACCAAACATTAACCCGTCCAACTGGACCAAACATTAACCCGTCCAACTGGATTGAACATCATAAAAATAATATTTTACTTTAAATAATTCGAGGTAATTTTTTATAAAATATTTTATAAATCAATGTTATTAAGAGGTTTGTTCTGAGAATTTTATAATGTTGGTAGCTACCTCCTGGAGGAATTTCTTTGTGGTGCCGTTTAGATTTTCGGTACGAATCCAAATTGGATTTCAAGGATATACATACAACAAATATTAATACAAGCCCTTAAAAGTCGGAAAATAGATCATACAATAGTAGTTTTCATGCAATATCATACACTAAATTGAGTTATGAAATTATTAGTTATAAATTTAGTAGTTATAAATTACTAAATTATTGTATGAGATACCATACAATAAATATCAATAGATCTCTAAACTAAATGAGCTTGGGTTAAGGGAAAATGTTGGATCGGAAATGATTTCCTTAAATACTGTAATAATGTTTATAATGTTTTCTCAAGTACTTACAGAAATATTGACAATTAAATTAATAATATTAATAGCTGACCCCAAGCACGGTCCATATGGGCCTGAAACCATATTATATATTTTTCATATAATTGGACTAAATTTAAAAAAAAAAACGAATATTCTCTTAAGTTAAGCCAATATAAATCTATTGGGAATATTCCATGTGTATGATGATTGCATAAACTAACCTATTGAAAGTGATAACCTAAATTTTTGTAACACCTTCCGTAAAATACCCCATTGAGTAAACTAGGGACCAGAGAATGGGGCCCTCCTTCTACAAAGCATTTTTTAATTAATTAAAAAAACAACAGTGGCAAAAGAATTTAGCAACAGCCTATATACAGAAAATAGCTAAATTTCAAAAAAAAATTGAGAAGGTTTTAAGTCAAGAATGATGGGGACGAAACACCCAAATAACTTAATTTCATTAATTTTGCAACAATCAAATTTTAATTGACCTTTTTTCTCGTTATTTTTAAGATTATATTTCTTTCCAACTCATTTATTACCTGCCATATATAACATTTATTACCTGTCATATAAAAGATTTAATATTTTTATACATCGTAGCGCTCAGAAGCACGGCATCTGATTAAATTGGTTTGTAGTTAAATGAAATATTAGAGTTGATATACCGTGAATAGACCGGTTACTCGTAAATCTAATATTGCAATCTCTTAAATTAGATTAAATTTGATAAGAATTATTCTATAGCTAATTTAAATAAATTTAACTCACATTATATTGTGTATAGATATCTCCATATTTTTATATTTTTACATTTAATATTACACATTAGCATTATATAATTACAAGATTATTTGACGTATAATTAGTAAATACTATGTTTGTATGAAACTAATACACTGAACTGTGAGTTATAACAATAAAATATAACTGAACTCGGCCCTCAATTTACTTCTATGGATATATAATTTTTATTATTATTAATAATTTTTAATAATTGTTAAGAAGTTGTGTGGCGGAGTGACGGGTAAATTGTCTTTGGAAGGCGTGCTTCTTGCTTAAGATCTATTTTCTCGCTTAAGTTATATGTTTACTGTGCACAGCCTCTGTATTAGCTCTAATGCTTGCATATATTTTCAAAATTTTAATCAAATCGAGGGTTTAATTATTAATGTTAATAACTCCAGTATAACTATATTACTAATATATCTGCTACATTAAACACAGTTAAATATTTTACAAGGAAAATACCAATACAGAAAGGTGGCCGTATTAATGGGCTTAAATATATATTTTACCAATATAGAAAGGTGGCCTATTAACGGGCTTAAATATATATTTTACAAGTAAAATACCAATATAGAAAGGTGGCCATATTAACGGGCTTAAATATATATTTTATAAGGAAAATACCAATATAGAAAGGTGGCCATATTGGCCAAGAAAATACAATATAGGTGCCATATTAATGGGCTTAATATATTTTTACAAGGAAAATACAATAAGAAAGGTGGCCATATTACTGAGCTTAAATATATATTTTACAAGTAAAATACCAATATAGAAAGATGGCTATATTAACGGGCTTAAATAAATATTTTACAAGTAAAATACCAATATAGAAAGATGGCCATATTAATGTGTTGTTGTACCAAGGACTCTGTTGGGCTTAAATATATATTTTACAAGGAAAATACCAATATAGAAAGGTGGCCATATTAATGGGCTTAAATATTGTAAAGAAGACTATTGTCGTCATATCCAATCTAAGATGGCGGACCAATAGAATGATTTTCCTCCTGCGGTATTGTCTAGGATAACTCTTCATATCGCATTGTAGTTATGAACCATTCGGACACCCCCCCCCCCCACCCCTCATAAAACATCTATGGCTACACCTCTGAAAATACAAAGCAACGTCATTTTAAAATCTTCTAGAACAATTTTTAAGTATTAATATGTTAAATTTTTTCCGAAGTATAAGCCATACAATTTCCAGTATGTGTAATGGTATCAAATTTTGACTGAAGCATTGATTCGTGTTGTTGTGGTGTATAAGTCAAGGTGCGTTAGAGTACCAAGGACTCCGCAAGGCAATAAACAACCACCTGTTACAATTATAAACAAGGAATAAATCACTCGTAATAATATCGATATTATTAATGAAACATATATGAGAGTGAGGATTGACAGGATCACTACTTCCTCGACAATCACAACTCGATCAGACTCATTTATATTAATTTAGATCTCCAAAATATAATTGGGCTCAAGGATTAAAATAAGCTGTATTTGGATGCCAAAATAATGATAACAGGGCAAAATATAGTTAAGAGTGTAAATCGAATGTATATTAGAAGAATGTAATGCATACTAATAAGTGATAAAAATTCTCTCTATTTATTAAAATAAACAGCATTTGTCTTTCCACAACGATATAAGTGAATATACATAGCCAGCTTTCGACCATAACGATCATCATCAGTGCCAGTGAGATGAGTCTAATTTTTCTTGAGTCTGCTATAAGCCGTGACCTAAGGAACCGGCCAAGAAGAATTAAACTCATCTCACTGGCACTGATGATGATCGTTATGGTCGAAAGCTGGCTATATATATTTAATTATACCGTTGTGGAAAGACAAATGCTGTTTACTTTTATTAGAATATTACACATCTCAATAATTTTCGGATTCTCTATTTATAGTTTTAATTCCTATAGATGATAAAAATCTAAATAAGAGCTAAGGCCCGTATTCAAAGACGTTTCCTAACATTTTCCTAACTTTCTCCTAACATTTTCCTAACATTCTCCTAACATTATCCTTAAGGAGAATGTTAGGAGTCAGGAAAATGTTAGAAAAATGTTAGGAAAATGTTAGGAGAATGTTAGGAAAATGTTAGGAAAACGTCTTTGAATACCGGCCTAAATCTGAGTCACTTTTCTAGTTAACGCGCCTAAAGCTATAAAGCCTAATAGGCTCAACCAATTCATATGGGATTGCTGTAAAAGTTCCACGGAAGGAGCAACTGACCATGTTTATCGCAAAATCCGTAAGGGCGTCTTAAAACCATTTCTTTCTAGGCAATCTGTTTGTCTTATAACATTAATGTTTATTAATAATGATTGAAGAGGTCGAGTCCTGATGCAGGAGTTGATTGAGTATTGTTATTGCTGACTATAAATTTAATGTAAATTTAATGTATTTAAATATTGTCATTTTTTTATTTGGCAAGAAAAAATTTTCTTGCCAAAAAAAACTTTTTTCTTACCAAATAAAAATGTTTTATTATTATTTATTTAAATATTGTCTTGTGTCTTTAAAATTTAATTTAATAATTACAACGATACAATACCGATTGGGTATAAAAATAAGTTTGGTTTATAATAAGGCAGATAAAACCACTTATAAATTTCATTAGGTATTTATTTAAATGATGATTTCATTTATTTCATAAATTTCGATTTCGGCACCGGAGGTCCGGGGTTCGCAGCCCGGGCTATGCTCTAAGATTATATGAATAGTATTTGTATTAATAAGATTTCGCCAACTTTAATGAATTCTTAGAGTGTAGTAGATGCAACCCACCTGAGGTGGTTCCCGCAGGGTGAATACCCTGATGGGCCGGAAGGCCCTAAAACGGGCATTTTATTTTTATTTTTTTATTTAAATATTTTGTTGCTGCTATGTAACCCCGATGGTTTTGTATGAATTCATGAAATAATTCGATACATGTAATTATAAAAAGATCCTTTGGCAGGAAAATAGTTAAAAGTCCTTTAACTCAGAAATGAATAATTACGAGGATATTTATTTTTATGAATAAAAACCTACTCATGTGTAAAAGTTTTATTGCCCTGGCATAAACTCATTAATGCAGTGTTATCTTGCCATAAATATAAATAATATTAAACTCTTATAATACAGAGGCATAATAAACACATGTCAGTGCATATTTCATAATAAAGATGAATTAAAAGTCAAACACAGATGAGTCAGAGTTGATCTATAAAGTGCACCACGCCTGTAAGTGATCAACTTGTTTCCCACGGGAAATCAAAACGCAAAACTATTTACAGATAATAACGTAAAAAGAAAACAAACAAAATTAGCTATCAAACATCTAAATTCATAGTGGATCATTAAACCAAATTTTTTTAAAGTCATCCTTAAAAAGTGTGTGTAAGTCATACAAGTGTATACACTCACACACACACACAGATATATATATATATATATTATATATATATATATATATATATGTATAGGACTACCTTTCCCGTCCTCACTCCTATAACTACTTTTCAAAAAAATTGTAATAATGTATGTATAGTTGTAAAGTTTATTATGTATGTGTTTTTAATAATTTTTTAAATTTCTTATATTTGTATATGTATATTACTACTACGTGTTACATCCACATAAGTGCCCCTTTTGTATAAATAAATAAATAAATAAATATAAATATATATATATATATATATATATATATATATATATATATATATATATTATATATATATATATACCTAGGGACATGCTGCCGACTGATACTCTAGTTCTGGCCGACTCTAATAGCACCATCTGTATGCTTATAACAATATAGATTGCAGTTAATTTATTTCAGATAATAAATTCATCCCAATATGTTGTAATATGATTTATTCATAATAAAATAAAACTTAGAAATGAACCATTAAAGGTTTTATTATATTAACAAAGCAATAATTAGATCGTACTACTTGCAGACAAATGATCTGACGTGTCATGTGACGAATAATTGATTTAATGTATATGTATATAACTACACTAGCGTAATACTCTATATATATTGCAACATTAGTGAGAAAACCTAACTATGCATATCTAATATGCATAATGACAAATAAAATAAATTGTTTGCGTTATGATCTATTTTATATTAATAAGTGAGTAATCGTAGAGATCGGCTAAAATACAAATTACAAATAAATAACATTTAAAGTACAGAGTGAATAATACTTTGTATATACCACTGAACGGACGTTTAGCCATTTTTAAATAAATTTGTGTATATTAGGAATATTTATACAGGCATACTTACCCCTTATTCATACAATCTAAAAAATTTAATCAAAATCGGAAAAAAGTAATAAAAAATTAGAAACAAAACATGTAAAATAAACACCAAAATCTACCAAGATAATTTTTTTTTTTTAATAAATGGTAAACAAAAATAAACACTTTAGATTTATATGGCCGCCAATATTAATAAGGCAATAATGGTTTTACTAAACAGTCACTAAATGGCATTTAACTTTATTACCAAGGCAATCAAAAATTTCTTTACGTCCCCTGTGCAGCTCTTCGACTGTATAAGTATTCTAAAACATTTATTTCGCTGCGTTAACGATATCGAAAATTGTCTGCAACAGCCTGTAAATTGATATTTTTTGCTTTATAAATGCATTATATTGCCCCGTTTTTCTCGTCAATAAACAAATGCGCATTTCTTCAATATTGCGAATACAATCATAGTTTTCCTCGTCAATAAACAAACTTTGCGACTATACAATCATAGTTTTCCTCGTCAATAAACAAACGTTACGACAATACAATCATAGTTTTTCTCGTCAATAAACAAACCTTGCGACAATACAATCATAGTTTTCCTCGTCAATAAACAAACTTTGCGACTATACAATCATAGTTTTCCTCGTCAATAAACAAACGTTGCGACAATACAATCATAGTTTTCCTCGTCAATAAACAAACGTTGCGGCAATACAATCATGTTTCCTCGTCAATAAACAAACGTTGCGACTATACAATCATAGTTTTCCTCGTCAAAAACAAACGTTGGACAATACAATCATTTTCCTCGTCAATAAACAAACGTTGCGACTATACAATCATATTTTCCTCGTCAAAAACAAACGTTGGGACAATACAATCATAGTTTTTCTCGTCATAAACAAACCTTGCGACAATACAATCATAGTTTTCCTCGTCAATAAACAAATGTTGCGACAGTACAATCATAGTTTTTCTCGTCAATAAACAAACCTTGCGAAATACAATAGTTTTCTTTGTCAATAAACAAACTTTGCGACTATACAATCATAGTTTTCCTCGTCAATAAACAAACGTTGCGACAATACAATCATAGTTTTCCTCGTCAATAAACAAACGTTGCGACAATACAATCATAGTTTTCCTCGTCAATAAACAAATGTTGCGACAGTACAATCATAGTTTTCTCGTCAATAAACAACCTTGCGACAATACAATCATAGTTTTCTTTGTCAATAAACAAACTTGCGACTTACAATCATAGTTTTCCTCGTCAATAAACAAACGTTGCGACTATACAATCATAGTTTTCCTTGTCAATAAACAAACGTTGCGACTATACAATCATAGTTTTCCTCGTCAATAAACAAACGTTGCGGCAATACAATCATAGTTTTCCTCGTCAATAAACAAACGTTGCGACTATACAATCATAGTTTTCCTCGTCAATAAACAAACGTTGCGACAATACAATCATAGTTTTTGTCAATAAACAAACCTTGCGACAATACAATCATAGTTTTCCTCGTCAATACAATACAATAGTTTTCCTCGTCAAAAAACAAACGTTGGGACAGTACATCATAGTTTTCGTCAATAAACAAACCTTGCGACAATACAATCATAGTTTACCTCGTCAATGTTGCGACAATACAATCATAGTTTACCTCGTCAAAAAACAAACGTTGGGACAATACAATCATAGTTTAAATAAACAACCTTGCTACAATCATAGTTTTCCTCGTCAAAACAAACCTGCGACATACAATCATAGTTTTCCTCGTCAATCCTTGCGACAATACAATCATAGTTTTTCTCGTCATAACAAACCTTGCGACAGTACAATCATAGTTTTCCTCGTCAATAAACAAACCTTGCGACAATACAATCATAGTTTTTCTCGTCAATAAACAAACGTTGCGACAATACAATCATAGTTTTCCTCGTCAATAAACAAACGTTGCGACAATACAATCATAGTTTTCCTCGTCAATAAACAAACGTTGCGACAATACAATCATAGTTTTTCTCGTCAATAAACAAACCTTGCGACAATACAATCATAGTTTTCCTCGTCAATAAACAAACGTTGCGACAATACAATCATAGTTTTCTCGTCAATAAACAAACGTTGCGACTATACAATCATAGTTTTCCTCGTCAATAAACAAACGTTGCGACAATACAATCATAGTTTTCCTCGTCATTAAACGAACGTTGCGACAATACAATCATAGTTTCCTCGTCAATAACGAACGTTGCGGCAATACAATCATAGTTTTCCTCGTCAATAAACAAACGTTGCGACTATACAATCATAGTTTTCGTCAAAAAACAAACGTTGGGTCATAAAAACAAACGTTGCGACTATACAATCATAGTTTTCCTCGTCAAAAAACAAACGTTGGGACAATACAATCATAGTTTTCCTCGTCAATAAACAAACCTTGCGTTAATACAATCATAGTTTACAGCTGATTTGCTTTATCTACTATTTTTATTAATATTATGATAGAATCTCATATTTAATTAATTAATTGGGGCGATTCAAAACGCTTGATATGAGGTTAATTAGTAAGCCATAGGAGAAATAAATTAAAAAAACAAAGTCAGGTGTAATAAATGCAATTCGTAGAAGAGTAATAACAATAAAAATGACTTGTAAAAGACATTTATTGACGAAATAAGTCGAAAAAAGGATGAAAATACGCAACGAATCCAAGTATAAAGGAATAGTACGAGAATGTGGCATAAAAACAAATGAGGCCATGAAATAAAAATTGCGACTAAAAGTGACTCGAGAGCCGCGCATGCCCATTCATGGCTCATGGCTCAAGAAACCGGTCACAATTACAGTCTGCATAACTTGGTCATCTGGTCCATATTACTAAGTCCACTCACATATATAGGAAACGAGTAATTTCAAGTTCTTACTGCTGCTTTTTTTTAACAACAGTTACAATAAACTGTGTACAAATAAAGTAAATCTACTACTTTTTTATAAATAAAGTAAATAAAAATAATTTAAATTAAATAAATGTGTCAACAATTCGAGAACAACAGTTCAAAGAATATTCATTTTAATAAAACCAAAATAAAAATTTTGTTTATATGGAAGAGGCTTATGAAATATTGTATGTAAGTACAAATATTTTTTTTAAACAACAATTCTTTATTAATACATAAATAAGTAGGTATAAATTTCATAACAAAATATACAAAAGATACCTCCTGCTTAGATCAGGAGATCTGTGCTGCAGGAGGGAGTCTAATTGGCTTTATATATATTTTTTTTAATTGATAATAATAAATATTATTTATAATAATAATTTATTATAATTTTATATAATTAAAATAATATTTTAATTATGTAAAAAAACAATTATTTATAAAGTAAATAAGTTTTTTTTATAAAATAAGTATAATAAGTTTTTAAAATAAAGAGTGGTAATATTGTGTAGTGTATAGTTCTTGTTTAGTGTGAGTGAGTGTGGTGAGTGAGTGTCATATTAGGTTTTATTATTATTGTTGATCAATTTTAATTTAATTTAATTTCTCTCTGTATCATTAAGTATGTATTGTTTTAATTTTTGTTTGGAAGATTTTATATTTTCAATGCAAGTTATTTCTTGTGGAAGTTCATTCCATATCTGTGCTGCTTTATATTGCCAAGTTCTTTGTGCTGCACTAGATCTACAGAAGGGGGTTTTATATAAGTTATTTGTTTCTGATCTGGTGGATTTTCCGTGTTCTATTTTTTTCTAGTGTGTGTTGTCCTTTAAAGACTTTCAGTACTGTATTGTATTTATATATTTCTTCTATTTGTAATAATTCTAGTTTTTTAAAAAGAGGGTCTGCAGTTTGTCGTCTGTTCTTTTTAAGTATAATTCGTATAATAGGGTTTTGTTGAATTTGTAGTGCATGTTAAGTAGTTTTGTCGCAGCTCCCCAGCCAAGTATTCCGTATGCAGTATAGAGTCAATCAGTCCGTAGTACAGTATTTTTAGTTATATATATATATATATATATAATATGTCAATAACAATAAGAGATATTATAAGAGATACAAACAAAACTAAATATAAAACCAGGATTATATAAATTTAGTATATACTATCAATCTATAGCATTTTATATATTATCAGTACAAATCAATATCTTAATGAACATTACATTTATTTTTATGTTCAGTTAAAAATCCATTATAATGAAAATATTTCTTATAAAATGAATGAACCAATAAAATATTAATATAATATAGTGAATAAATAAAATATGCTCTAATTACGCCGCGTCAGGTAAAAGTTTAATCGCTGCGAAGTTAATAGCTCGCTGTAGCCTTGAATTTTATACTCAATGTAAGGCGTTATCCAATTTTGAAAGTAACTTTTATTATTTTAAAAAAATGTAGTTCTAAGTGCGGGGTTATTTAATACAATCTGTTACAGTGATGTAAAATGTATTTTTTTACACACCGTCTACTTATTATGTATTTAAAATACTTGTTATCCTTCGTTAAGTTTTTGACTTGTTTTCTTTAATGAAGTTACTTGAAAGTAATTTTGTAATTAAAAGGACGAGTTTTTATTGATATTTTTCTTTTACAAAAGAATGCTGTCTATAATTTGATTACTTTTTACAGTATTCAGAATGTAAATTTTAATTTAGTGTTGTAAGCAAACAAACCACCAAAATTTGGTGTTGTAAGCAAACAAACCACCAAAATTTGGTGTTGTAAGCAAACAAACCACCAAAATTTGGTTTTTTAAGAAAAACCCACTAAAATTTGGTGTTGTAAGCAAACAAACCACCAAAATTCAAAATTTAGTGTTGTAAGAAAAAAACACTAAAATTTGGTTTTGTAAGCAAACAAACCACCAAAATTTGATGTTTTAAGCAAACAAACCACCAGAATTTGGTGTTATAAGTAAAAAAAACACTACAATTTGGTGTTACACAAACCACCAAAATTGCTCTCTATCGCCATTGCGCTTTAATGATCAGTTTTGCTCCCTATATATTACCCCCCCCCTCCCCCATCCTATTGGGATCAATCCTATATTGATTGATTGTTAAAACAATTACTAGATTGGTTTGTTAATAGTTGCAAACACGCCTAGTAAACAAACACTGGTTTGTTATAGTTGCAAAACGCCTAGTAACAAACTGGTTTGTTAACAACAACCAGTTATAAGTATAACTATTTGTTATAACAACTACAAGCAATATAAGCACAGAGAAGTCGCCAAATCGGTTAAATAAAATACATAGTAGATAAACAAAAGATTTATTGTGATAAAAGAGATTAGATAGAAACTTCTGACAGCATCAACAAGTGAATATAATATTGTAGCAACAGTACTCATACTGATATACAACCAAATATATGTTTTACAGAGAATTAATGATACAGTAGAAAGTATTAATAGAAGGAGATTCGGTAAGAAATGTCGCAAAGTAGTATTTAGAGGTGGATTAAAGAAAAATTAATAGATAGACAGGAAATTCCGTGTTGTGAAGCCAAAAGGAAAACTAAGTATAAACTGTTAATAAAACAGTGAAATACAGTAATAAGGAAAATGATGAAGTAAGATGGAAAGAGGAAGGCGAGGATCCTGTCTTTCATCATCTCACTACGAGACATCAAGGCTGAGTTGAAATATTACGGATCGCTGGCTATTTCACTTGTAGCGCTAAGTCTCTCTATCTATCTCTAGTATCTATGAAAAATACCTTAAAAATATGACCCTAGACAACGACGACCTTGGTGGTACATCGACTTGTCGAGTCCACGTCTGAACTGACACGGTCACCTGGTGGGCGAGCTTAAGGCCAATATTTGCTATTAAATTGTATTTGAAAATATAAATAACTACGATTCCTTCTAATAGTAGTTGAAATTAAAAGTTCATTAATTTTTTTAAATTAAATTAAATCAATATAGTAAATTATCAGTCAGTTTAGTCATGGAGCATTCATTCACTAAGCACGAAATCCCTGATTAGAGTAAAAATAAAAACATGTAGAACATACGATTATATTGCAGTGTTCTCTGGACAAAATCCCTGCCATATAATCACTAAATAATCCTTACCTGTTTCGCATATTCAAGTAGGACATAACAGGGTTAACTATCTAAAGCAAATAATTTTGTAGTCAAAACATCTTATTTTCCTTTGGAATTCGCTTACATCAAACAAGCCTGTTTTTCATTATAGAATATAAATCGTTTATAATAATAAAATAATTTACACTTATGACCGGATGTACCCAGGACAGAAAAAGCTAAATAATTTAAGGGCTATACATATATAGCCCTGGCCTGACGCCTCACGATTCACATCTATCTCGCTTGATAAAGACAACAACAGTCGAAACGTCGCGTTTAATCCTCTCCTCATATATATATATATATATATATATATATATATATATATATATATATATATATATATATATATATATATATATATATATATATATATATATATATATATATATATACATATATATATATATATTATATATATTTATTGTACCTATACAGGTACAATAAATTATTAGTCATCTAACTGACGAATGGAGTCATTATAAATAATATTATAAATCTTGACTATCACTGGTAGACAATTTCGAAACAGTTACAATACAAGAAATTAGAGAAGAATGACAACTAGGGAGTTTAAGTAATACTTAATGAAAATGGTCATTTATAGATATTATAATGTGTAATTATAACTTAATAAAGACTTTATATTTGCAGACATTTCACAACTTCTGAGTGTCGAGAAGTAATTCATGAAAGACGTATTGACAACTCCAAGAAAATAATACCTTTAATTCCGATCTAGTCTTGACTGTTGGAAATTCCGGCAGAATCTTTTCAATTGTCGAACCTCAGTATAGTTTTATTTCTATTTCTCTGGAATGACTTTTAAAACATTTAATCGACGAAAAATTGTCGGATTCGTTTCGCGTTAAAATCTGCCCTTGAAGAAGTCTGACAGTAAATTATTTTACAAAAACTATCGAGAGAAAGCCTGTCTTAAAATATTTCCATCATTTTTCTGTTTACTTTCATTTCCTTTCTTGGTTTATTTAAGAATAATAAAAGGACTTTTACGCAGCCATCTTTTAATGAATTTATTGAATCGGAATTCGGTCTGGAGTGGATTAAACTACAGGTTAGGTTAAACGAGAGTGATAGTCTTATATGTAGAATCAATAGGCCAATATCTCGAAAACCGGGGGTGAACCACATGGTTTTGTGACAGATCAAATTGGACTCAAAACGTTTTCAATACAATCAAAAATTAAATAGAATCCACTAATAGAATCCACTAATAGAAAAATTGTAATTTTTAGAAAATTCAATAATGTCGCTTCTTTGAGACAGTAAATTCATTTTTGACCAAAATCTAATCACCTGTTGATCTTAGGACTTGCTTTTATCACGAACTTTGGTTCGAATCATTTTAGCTTGTTTTACCCATATGGTGTTCCAAGATACCTGTGAGTATCAAGCTTGTAACTAGCTATAACTTTTAGGGAGGGGGTTGGATCAATCCTAAAGGGGGCCATAATTAATCTTTAAAGAACTTCTGCTGAACTTGCCTTTAAAATTAGTCCTGCTGTCGAATAAAGAGGTGATTCGAAAGGGCCAGGGCAAATAATTAAATAAGTTGCTAGGTTTTTATTGAGAGGTCTCTGCAGACGATTTGCCGCAATTCCTTTTGGTTTAGTAATGTTAAGTGACAAAATCTGACAAGGAAAGAATAGAATTTGAAAAAAAATATTAAGAAAATAATAATCAGAAAAAAATAGAAAGTTAAAAATAAAGTTTAAGAAAGGAAAGAATAAAGTCGAATAAAAAATTGAAGCAACGAATTTCATGACAAATGAAATGAATGATAGTTTAGAAGAAGGAAGAGGAATATGAACTCGATTGATTTACAAATGAGTAACAGTAATAAATGATGTATAAACTCAGGCGCGGAGTAAAATTGTATTCCCTCATCAATACAGGAAAAATTATAACTAATTGGACGGTCAGCTAATGAAGCTCTGTTAGTATACGGACGACATTGAATTGTCTCCACCCAGTTGGACCCCAAACACTTGTTATAAGCAAAGTCTTATCTGGGTCATCTCTGACTTATCTGGGTCATCTCTGACTTATCTGGGTCATTGTATACTTATAGCCGATTAAAACCTATAATTAATTGATCTGTATTAGGAAAAGAATCCTTCAAAAACTTAAAACCAAATTTATATAAAATTTGATTACTTAAAATAATAGAACTTACAATAGAAGTCAAATATAATTACAATCAAACTTATCTTTTAAACTTTGTTAATCAATCTCTGATTATTAAATGAAGGATGCGCAAAAGGTAAAATAACAGATAAATTCAAGCTATTGCTCCTTGTGTAGACGTTGCTCCCTGTGTAGACGTTATTCCTCGTGTAGACGTTGCTCCTTGTGTAGACTTTGCTCCTTGTGTAGACGTTGCTCCTTGTGTAGACGTTGCTCCTTGTGTAGACGTTGTTCCCTGTGTAGACGTTACTCCTTGTGTAGACGTTACTCCTTGTGTAGACGTTGTTCCTTGTGTAGACTTTGCTCCTTGTGTAGACGTTGTTCCTTGTGTAGACGTTGCTCCTTGTGTAAACGTTACTCCTTATGTAGACGTTGTTCCTTGTGTAGAGTAGACGTTGCTCCTTGTGACGTTGCTCCTCGTTTAGACGTTGCTCCTTGTGTAGACGGCAAAAAATCTCAAAATCATCTTATAAATATTCACAATATAGACCGGTACTTAGACGTCTAACAAACAGAATACACACTTTTACATAATAACAGTTAAATATAATTATGTAAGAAATAAAAGAAACAGGAATAAGCAAGCAATAGATTACGTTGGTTGTAATTATTTATACATAAGATCAAGTAAACCAATGACTAGATTTTGTATATTTATTATAATAATTAGATAGTGGAAAGCACTAACTTGTTTTTAGATAAGTCAAACCTGCTCAAATTAATTAGCATTATTTGATTAAGTGATATAAGCATATATCAAATAAGTTAACTTAATGTAGTTCTACATCAATTTAGAACATTTTAACCAAAGTAAGACGAAGATAGCGAGAATTATAATAGAGATATCGTGCACTTTACTTATATTACCTTCTTATTCTTCATTTATATTACCTTTCTTATTCTTCATTTATATTACTTCTTATTCTTCATTTATATTAACTTCTTATTCTTCATTTATATTAGCTTCTTATTCTACATTTATATTACCATCTTATTCTACATTTATATTACATTCTTATTCTTCATTTATAGACTTGAATTATATTACCCACCGAATCCAGGATAAGAACCTTATTTTAAGAATCTGAGCTGGTTCCATTGCAATTCAAAACTTAGGTGGGAAACATGAATCTGTCCCAAAGTAAATCTGAGTATAGATTTTAACCGTTAAGAAATGCCTGCAACATGTCTTGTTTAAAATTGAAATTATGTAACGTTTACATACACCATGCTTGTAGTTACTTATAAAATAATTAACGTTTTCTCGGAAACAGGTTCTTCTCCCATAGTCTGGATTTTCTTAAGAAAGACGTACTACATTGACGTACTGTATTACATTGTATACAGCAACTGATATTGCTCATAATTCATCTCTGTTAAAAATGTCCAAATCTAATAGTTTGTTCTTTGTAGCACTGGAAAGTTTATAGAACTCCATCTCAGGCTTGTAGACATAGATTCTGAAGATGCCTACAATGATAGGCGAAATATATTAATTGAATAAATCATTCAAAACTTTTTATAGAGCTGAACCCTTGATGAAGTCTGAGAATTTCCAAATCTACATTTTGTCTTGATTGCCTGAGTTTTTCTTTCACTTTCCTTGTATAGAGATTAGAGAACAATTAGAGAATAGTTATAACCTTGCCTCAAGTTCCCTTTAAAAAAATCCTCTTTTTTACAAATATTTAATGAATTATTATTTTTCTGTTGCAGTCTTATCCCAAATACGCTTTTAACTACGGAGTTCACGACCCTCATACCGGAGATATCAAGGAACAGTACGAAGAACGCGACGGTGACGTTGTCAAGGGACATTACAGCCTTGTCGAACCCGACGGTTCCGTAAGGCTCGTAGAATACACCGCTGACGATGTCAACGGATTTAACGCTGTTGTCAAGAAGATCGGACCTTCTCACCACCCTGTAGCTCATGCTGTACCAGCCATCCACGCCGCTCCTCTCCACCTCACCCACGCCCCTATCGCTCCATCAATCTACTCCGGTTACGGACATGGTGGATACGCACATTACAGAAAGTAAAAATCTTCATCGATTCATGAAAGAAGCAGAAATTAACTAAATGGGATCTGAGACTGTGAATGAGAAAACAACCGCATACATCCTGAGCGATCAAGAAGAACGTATCATGGACTATCAGCTTTGTGAGCACCATTCACCCGAAGCATATTCGCTAAGCCAACTACAAATTTCTAACGTAGATGGCATCGGCTCCAAAACGATTTCTACTTAAAGAAATTCTAATTCCTCGGCTCTTTGTTTTGGTTATAAAGAGTGAGGAGTTCTCGCTATAATCTGGATATGTCCACTGCTTAGGGCGTACTTTCATTGACTCAGTCAGTCTACCAACTAAACACTGCCAATTTCATTCCTTTAGATTCCAAAAATGATTCCCACCACACATTTCTGCTTCTCTTAACTTGAATACCAAATAAAGTCGAGGAGATCCAATTAATTTGAAAAGTATACAAAACTTCAAATTTTTAAAAATAAAATTTACTTTTTGTATATTTTTAATGGAAGGTTCTCGTCGACCTACCCTTTCCCTGAGTCTGACTGACTTGTCCCTTCTAATATTTATTATCCCTTCTAAAACCAAAATGGAGACGTTAACAGACGACATAATTAGTACCTTGAATAGTTTAATACGACCGATTTTTTTACAAATATTATTTTTTGTTTTTATTTATAATTGTAATAAATATAACATTTTTTTGTAAATTTTGCAATAATTTGAGTTCCATGGTGATTATTATTTCGTCCTTAATAAATAAGCCAGTCATGTAGTGACTAGTTTGGATAAAAGATTAATTATAGACGATGAAGCTGGGCTTGCGATTAATACATACACAGTAGGATTTAAACCCCTGATTTAAGTTCCTTTTAGGTAAGACCCCCCTCCCTTAGAGAGATAAACCAAAACATTATAGCAAGACCACCAAGGTAGATCCTTGTTGCAAAGGAGGAAAAGTAAAAGGAAGCTCCTGTGACGTCCTTAACTCCCTTGAAGAAGTATTTAGAACTACAGAAGTCATCAACTTCTTCAGAGTAGTTCTAAGAATTCCTTAGCTCCAAGAAGTCCGAGTCGCCAAAGTCTAGCACTTTAGGTGTGTCTAATTAAGACGACTCTAGGGTAGAGTACCTATATAACCAGTTTAAAGACAATCTAGGGTAAAGTACCTATATAACTAGAGTAAAGACAATGTAGGGTAGAGTACCTATATAACCAGAGTAAAGATAATATAGGGCCTAGGGTACAGTGCCTACATAACCAGAGTAAATACAATCTAGGGTAGAGTACCTATATAACCAGAGTAAAGACAATGTAGGGTAGAGTACCTATATAACCAGAGTAAAGACAATCTTGGGTAGAGTGTCTATATAACCAGAGTAGAGACAATCTAGGGTAGAATACCTTTATAACCAGAGTAAAGATAATATAGGGCCTAGTGTACAGTGCCTACATAACCAGAGTAAATACAATCTAGGGTACAGTCCTATTTGCTTATAGACTAAGGGTAGGATGCCACTTCATTATCAAAACAAAATAAAAAAACAAGTCTAATGAAATAATTAATATTTTCCTGCAAAATTATGGAAATTAAATAAATACCATGTTTAACCTACCTAATATGTCAATAAATATATGAAAATGGGAAATATTTTCATAGATATAATATGACACATTTTTTTCTAAGAATGACAAGAAAGAAGAAATGAATAAATTTCTTACTTTTCATCATTTATACTGTAGTTATATAGATATAGAATTGTGATTGCGAAAAATCCAAACCAGGATGACACTTAAATAATTCCTTTTGGGTGTTTTAAGGCATCCTAACTGGTTTCCACAAAGTTGTCAGTCCGTATGTGTGAGTGTTCGTTTTTTGATATCATCGTAGCTCCCAGTGTTTATATGCTTGAGAATTGAAACTAACTACAAAAATCAGTCTGTAGGTGTGGTTGCGCTATCCAGGAAAATAATTTTTATTACGACGTTAACCCGCAAAAATGATTCAGCAAAAATTTCGAAAAATCATAAAACGTGGAAAAAATTGCGATCAATTTGAAATTTGGCTCGCATGTAGCCATATATAAAACTAACATATGTGCCACGATTTATTAATTTCATTTTAGCTCAATTTTTATCGAATGATTTGTATGTTTATTTAAAATTTTTATAAAATATCGAGCAATAATCTAATTGAGTTGAAATTCAATCCAAGGGTATACCTTCATTTGAAGAAGGTGTTTCCTGAAGAAGAAATGTGTGATAAGATATATATATATATATATATTATATATATATATATATATATATATATATATATATATATATATATATATATACTAGAATAAAATTTATTTCGTAATAAAGGAGATACAATACAGGGGAACTCTATTTAAATCATTGTATTTTAATTAAAAATAAGATAAAAACGGCAGCTCATAGAAATATATCAACATTGGTAACCAGGTCCGCAAGGCAGCACTGACGTGTATTTGAAATTACACTAACAGAAAATTGGCGCATTGAAATTGGCGCTAACAAAGAAATAAGACAAGCTTGGATGAAAGATAACACTTTGCAGTTAATACTTAAAAATTAGTTTCCTAAACCTCTACTACAGTCTATCGACTACTTAAAAAATCTTGACAGGTCAGTTTAGGCACCGCCATATCTTAAGAAAAAAATCCCTGCAAGAAGGGAGCGGGAAAAAACTATGTAAACAAATCAGGTTATTTTACTCATATTTTCTTGGCGATGTTTTTTTACATTTCTTTTGTGTAGTTTTACTTTATAATATCATTTTTGTGATTAATTTGAAAGTAGTTTTCAAAACGATGTAAACAAAAGAAGAACCACAGACAAAGTGAAAGATTCCCGGGAAGAAGGTTATTTCCCTACAGCGGTTTTTCAAGTGAGGGGTTGGCAGCGGCTACTCTGATTGGTCAATCCCCAAAATACTTATGACCTTGGGGATTTTTAAACTAAACGATAGACTGTAGATGCTGCCATAATCAGAATTTAACAGTTCTCAATTGTGTACTTCTTCATCTTAAACTTATAATATATCATCTTGTAATTATTATAAATAATTATAACATTTCTTAATCATTGATTATTAATCCCTTTTAACTGATGTTTAATTTTGAAAGTTTAGGAACAGGATAGTAAAAGAAGAATTAATGTGATTAAGTTTCGGCCAAAAGCATGCCAAAATAGTTATTTATGCACCAAGAGTGTAACGAGTGCTATTATTTCCCTGAGCCGATAGTTGGTTCCAAAGTATTTAACTCCTAAGGCGAAAATGAAGGATATATGTGTTTAACTCCCGAGGCGAAGCCAAGGAAATTAATTGCGAGGGGAAAAATAGCATTTTACTCCCTATGTGCATTCAAGATTTTACTTGGATTTTACTCCAGAGTTGTAGTTTATTCTAATTTTTTGGGGTGCCACCCACATAAATTTTGTTTTTGCTCCAAACAACTTTTTTTGTCATAATATAATTGTGCAAGAGACAACTATTGTTGTTTTGCAAAACTCGGTAGTATCAAATGATACAACTTCATTAAACCTGAAACTGATTTTGAGCCAATAAAATTTTTTTTTTTGACGAGTCCCCCAAATAAATTTTAGGAGTGCTGCCCCCATAGAGATAATTTTTTTGCTCCCAAATTATGACTTAAAACGGATTTTGAGTCAGTAAAAAATTTGTTTCTTTTGGCCGGGTCCCTCTTATAAATTTTGGGGGTGCCAGCCCTGGAAAAATTAAAAAAGTTGATCGGTTACCTGTATAAATTTAAAGAATCTCCCCTAAAAATAGATATAATTGGCTCTCATGATCCAATAACAGGAAAGACTTTTTTATTCCTATGGGAAAAGAAGTCACTATTTACTCCCAAGGGAATGAAAAGTAACTTTTTTGCCCTTGGGAGTAAAAAGTGTTTCTTTACTCCCTAAAAACTAGTCAATAAACTTTACATTATACACCATCTGGAAATAAAATAAATATATTTGATTAATAATGCAACCAAAAATTCTACCAAAAAAATTAATAAATTGGCACCACTCATCCAAGCAAATAATAAATATTTATCAATACAATATTTATCTTAAAAAAAATCCACCCAATGTAGGGTTTCATAAAAAAAATAAAAAGACGACTTAAAAAACCAGCTAACGAGAAATGAACAATTGATAATGAAGATAAATTAGGAATGGGAGAATAGAGAGAGAGAAAAAAATTCTGGCGCGGTGGTCCGCATGTCGGGCGAATTTCCTTTGGATGCGTGTTTCCGTGCTTTTTACATTAATAAGTTACAACTAGTAAATAAATAATTCCGGCGCGGTGGTCCGCTGTCGGGCGAATTTCATTTTAGAATGCGTGTTTCCGTGCTAAACAACCCATTTCTTGCTTATGCAAGAACCATGCCCATTGCGTGGTTCCGGTTCATGCTTTAGAACCTAAGCAGTTACTCAATTGTCAAGCACTGCTCGTAACTCATTTTGTCTGTATTTTCCAAAGGAAATGCGCATAATCATCCAGTTGTTGTACAAAACTATGCCTCTAAAATTAGAAGTACGCACTATTATTGCACTAGTAAAGATTAGTACTTATCTTTAAGCTTAGTCAGTTATCTTTAAAGGTTTTAGCGCATTTCCTTTGAAAAAATACAGACAAAATGAGTTACGAGCAGTGCTAAACTGAGTAACTGCTTAGTTCTAAAGCATGAAACCGGAACCACGCAATGGCATGGTTCTTGCATAAGCAAGAATGGGTTGTTTAGCACGGAAACACGCTTCAAAGGAAATTCGCCCGACATGCGGACCACCGCGCCAGAATTATTTTCTAGTTGTAAACTATATTAGGTAAAAAACGATAAAAAAATTATTGTCCCTACTAGGATTGAACCCAGGTACTCTAGGTTTGAGTTTTCGCATCCAAAGGAAATTTCGCCCGACATGCGGACCACCGCGCCAGAATTATTTTCTAGTTGTAAACTTATTAAGTAAAAAAAAAAAGAATAAAAAATTATCAACCTTCCAGGATGTGAACCCAGGTACCCTAAAGTTTAAGGGGTCGTATTGACTCCGACCACTGCCATTCAACTCAGGCCTAAAAAACATTGAAAACGACACCCCTACTCGAAATTTAGTTTCAACGACCGTAATTTTGATTTTCTATCATTTTTGTGGTTTTTTCGACTTTTGATAACTTAAAGTGGTCGTATTGACTTCGGACCGGTTTCATCGATCAGCGCCCAAAATTACATAGAAAACCGCACCATACTCGAAAATTTATTTTTTATCGACCTAAATTTTGGTTTTGGTAATTTACAATGGTTTTTCGATTTTTAGGTCACTTAAAGGGGTCGTATCGACTTCGCGACCGGTTTCATTCGATTTAGCGTCTCAGAAACATAAATATTGACCTTTTTCGCGGCAAAAAATATAACCCTGAAATGTGCCGATTTTTTGAAAATTTCGCTGACTCAGCAAACCGGGGTTAATGACGTCACAAAAACCTGGTTTTCAATAGGGTTCGTGTCCTCCCGAAGGTTGATTTTGTACAAGTTTGGTTAAAAAATATTATACCGTTCGAAAGATAGAGTGTTTACAAGAAAGTGTCTAGAAAATACATATATATATATATATACAATAATATGTATATATATATGTATATAAAGGGGGGGGCCTAGGAACAAGGTTTGTGGCGTCTTGTTGTGGCATCTTAGGTCGGGGGGTTTTTATTATTTATTTATTTTATATATCTTCTTAATCATTATTTTTTATTTATTTATTTAATTTTTTATTTTTTTTTTTTATATATATATACATTTTTTTTTTATTATCCTTTTGGGTTTAATATATGTTGGCTACATTGATTTGAGGTTATTTTAAGTTTTGCAATGCCTCCTGTGTCTGGATATAGAGGCCTTGTCATACACTTCTTCTTAGTTTAGTTTCATGTTGTCATTTCTATTTTAACCTTCGTTGACTACTTCTTCTGCCTTTTATATTGTGCTTTTTCATTTTTTAACTTTTATCATGTTTTATTAGTTTGTAACTTAATTTTTAACTTTTACTTTGTTTTTTAATTCATTTTTTATGACAAATTATTTTAAATTAATGGACTTAGTTTTTATATATTTTTTTTAACTTTTATTTTTTAAATTTTGCATGGGTCTCCTGGCCCATAGTAGAAGTGAAGCTGTGATTATTTCGTAAGTAAAATGTTTATTTTATTTGATATAAAATATTTAAATTAAGTTCTTAATTCTTGGTTTATTTTTGTTATTGCTCATGTCTTATTTAATTTATCTATTTTCATTTACACTATCTAAATAGATTGATGTTATCTTGTGTTGCAAAGGGCCCTGATGAGATTTGTAGTTAATTCAAACGTTGGCGAGAAATAAATATATAGTTTTCATGTAAAGCTGTGTTTTATTCATAACCTATCCGAGATTAGTGAGAGCGCGATATATGTAAATAATTATAATATAATAAAAGTCTCGCGAAAATTTTTTTTCGTCATTAGGGACCTTCTGAAACGGATTTGTGTCGTGTCCGAGGTTCGAATTCCGCCATGACGCCTATCTCATTAGCGAATTTTTCCCAAAGGAAATTCGCTAAAAAAGAAAGTAAATTAAAAAAATAAATAAATAAAAGACGTATTAACTACTTCTTACAACTCCTTACAACTTCAAGTTAGACTATGANACATGTTCCTTAGATGAACAGTTCCACAGATCTGATCTAAATCTGATTTTCAGGAAAGAAAATAATATAACAAACAATATGACAAAAATAGGGTATAAAACTATACCCTGTTTATATTCCTATATGAAACTAACTATCTCTATTCTAATTCCTATATGAAATAACTATCCCTATTCCTATTCCTATATAAAACTAACTATCTCTATTCTAATTCCTATATGAAACTAACTATCCCCTATTCCTATATAAAACTAACTATCTCCATTCCTAATGTCCCTATAGAAACTAACTATCCCTATTCCCTATCCTTATAAATACTAACTATCTCTTATTTCCTTTAAATAACTAACCTTCATCTCTATTCTAATTCTATTATGAAAACTAACTACTCTATCTAATTCCTTATATGAAAACTACTATCCCTATTCCTATCCTATATTAAAACTAACTATCTCTATTCCTATATAAAACTAACTCTTAAATTGTTATTAGAGTTACATTAAGTAAAACTGGTCGACCCCTATAAATTTGGGGGGGGCTGCCAACTCAAAAAAATAAAAATAAATAAAATAAATATTATTGCTCCAAACTACTTCTTTTGACCTGAAACGGATTTTGAGCCAATAAATAATTTAAAGCTTATCACTAAGCTCATTATTTATTTTGATCCTATTAAGCCTTCCTCACAGGTAGCTCTGAAACCAATTAAAATAAGCACCCAAAATACCAAACTCATTCAAGATATAAAATGGTTGGATGGATAAAATGTTTGTAATATAATGCTGTTTTAAAATGAGACGTTAATTGACATAAAACATTAGTAGTGGTGCACTGAAGTGCACCAAACACTGAATGTGCACCACCAGTTAGTGTGTGCACTGAATGTGCACCAGCCATAGTTAGTGTGAGCACTGAATGTGCACCAGCCGTATTAGTGTGTGCACTGAATGCACCAGCACAGTTAGGTGCACTAAGTGCACTAGCCATATTTAGTGGGTGTGCACCGAAATATGCACACAGCCATAGAGGTAAACATTAAGTTTTGTTACTCATTATAAATAAATAATAATACGATTATTTCATACTAAATTATTAAACTCAATAAAACAATGACAATAACTTATAGTATAAAAATAGGATGGAACTCGTGCAATTAAATCAGCTTCTTCCGCCCATCCTGCAAAAAAAAAAAAAGTAATAGAACACAAAAACAATGGTAGAAAAAATAAAATGAATTAAATTTGAGATATTGGTTTAGTGTAAAAAAGGAGTACAATATTTATTATTTCAAGTAACCAAAATATCTTCATAATGCTTTAAAAAAGCTTAAATTTATTGTATAGAACATAAAATTTAAGGTAGTAAACTAAGAAAAATTAACAATAAATTTTCAATATTTAAAATTTGTCAAAATAAAAACAATAAATTAAAATTAGAAATTTAACTACATTCTATCGTGTAGTTTAAAAAATCTTGACAGGTCAGTTTTTAGAACACCAACTGATTCTTAAGAAATAAAAATCCTGCAAAGAAGGGAAAGCGGGAAAAAAAAACCATGTAAACAAATCCAGGTTTATTTTACCGTAATTTTTTTTGGCGATGTTTTTTTACATTTTTGTGTTAGTTTTATTTTAAAATATCATTTTAAAATTCCTTTGAAAGTAGTTTTCAAAACGATGTAGTCAAAAGAAGAACACCAACAAAGTGAACGATTGCGGAAGAAGGGTTTTTCCCTACAGCGGTTATTGTGTAGGGATTTTTTTTCTCTTTTTAAGTGAGAGGTTGGCAGCGGCTTTTAAGTGAGAGGTTGATATGGGTTAATATAGAGAACTTGAATTTAAGTGGCACTTTGTTAACATTTCACTGTATTTTACACCAACCAAATTAATGCGCCAAATGTACTGTTTTGCAAAACACTTTTGACAGAGCTATTGCCTTTATAAACTATATTCATGTAAATGCCACGCGTCATTGTGAATTTCGAAACATGTTAACGTTAGATAAAGAAACCTACTTACAGCATTGATCTACCGTACAATGCAAGGTTCGCTGGCTACCAACAGGACAAGATTTAACCAAAGTTATATTGTTAAGAAGTCAAATTGTAAATTTCTACGAAAAAAAAAAATGTGATCTTACAGATGAAATATTTTGTATAAATTCGGAATTTTTATCAGATATTATGACAAAACAAAACGATTTAAATCTATGGCTATTCAAAGTAAAACAAAGCATATATTTGATATATGACAAAAATACAAACATTTATATTTCGTACCTGAGGTACCCGCGGACCAAGTTATTTTGTAACTTCATTAACCCAGAAATATGCATACTTGTAATTCATTCGATATCAACAAATAAAATCTAACGCCTTGGATTGGATAGTAGGCTATATCCACCAATGCATCGATGTATTTCTGGTCATTATTAATTGTGAACTTACGACTTACGAACTTACGACTTACGAACTTACGACTGTTTGGACTTAGCATTACAGCTTTAATGGACTCATATCTCCAACCAGGCTTCCATGAACCACGTTACTCCTCAAGTAGTCTTACCTGCCCTTCATTAAGTATCTACTTGACGTGCCTAGCCCCGGATGGCCCCCTAAAATAATTGGAAGTTGAATAACCTGACAAAATGACCGTCGCTTTTCAAAATCTAGATAGCGTTGTATGTATCGCCATATTCGCGATTCAAAGAGATAGTTGTAAGGTTGGCATACCAATGGCAGGAAAACGAAAAGGGTGATCAAATTTTTTTATCATAGGATTTGCATGGGACCCGTTGAAAATTCTTCTTTTATTCCTTTATTGTTCGTTAATTTGTGATAAATAAGATAAAAATTGATAGAACGACCATCGGTGCTAAAAAAATGGCCAATATTTCATAGATAAATACTTCGATAATTCCAGGATTTTAAATATAGAATCAGGCTTTTATCACTACAGACTTGGATTTGTCCGATTTAACCCAGAAAACCCAAACGGATGATTTAAACAAACATTTACAAACGTGAATTTATGAGTTATTTATTATTTTAGTGTGTAAATATAAAATTGATTGATAAATTAAAACACCATTACGTGTGAAAATCGCTTGTTATCAGTTAATTTAAATACCTGTTACAACTAATTTAAACAATTAATGCAATTAAATGGTAAATTTTGTGTGTTTTGTGCAAATTAAAATTATTTAAAAGTAACATTAATTAACACTAACTAAAATAAAACACTATATTATGATATTTATCTTCTTATCACTCTATTTAAATACTCGTGACACCCATTAAAACGCTATTTTTCAATGAAAATAGTGATTCTACTGAGTTCATACGCCCTAAAATTAATTAAATTAAAGCACTTTGAGAAAAAATTTAAAGAAATAATCGTCACAAATAAGAAAAACCAAAAAATTCCCATAAGGACTTTAACAACAATCACCCTTTCGTTATCAATTTCTTATCAGCGACGGTGGCGCTGCTACGGACTTTGAATCGCGAATTGAAAGTGTGGAAATCCACCAAGTATGTTTTGTGTGAGAATCAAGTTATAATTAGTTTGGATATCCAAAGTTACATATTAACAAATATAAATATATTATTTATATATATAAATTTAAGTGCCGGTATCCGGCGACTTACTGAGGTCAGAAATGAAATAAGGGCAGCTCTTAATAAAAACGGGTACTCTTCTAGAACTATCGATTCGTTACTGCGCCATGTCAATGGTTATGGGAACCAAGCTCTTCCAGTCAGACTCCTTTCTACTAGTTACGCCAAATTACCTTATAGTAAAGGTCTAACTGAGAAGCTTGTGGGGGTTCTTATTGCCTCAACACTTACTACGGCTTACGCGAGGTATTGGATGAGGAAAGTCGATAACCTTTTTACGAAGACTAAAGACCACACAACGTTCTCCAAGAGATCTAATATCATATACCAAATTGGCTGCCTGAATTGCAATAAAGTAAAATTGGCGAAACATACACCACGTGCTATGTTTGTGCTATTTATGTGCACACACAAAAATAGCCATAAAACACTATTGACAAAGGAGATCTTGCTAATACAGCCCTGACAGGTTATTGCACTGATTAAAACTATTACACTTTTGTGAGAATTCTAACAAGTGTCTCAAACAGCAACTTATGTGAATTTTCTTAATAAATATAAATTGAAAACGTGTACCATGTTTTCTATACGTGATAATGGAACGCAGTAGGAGTCGAGCCCCTTCATTTTGTTATTAGGCTTAACCCGCATAGCTTAAAAGTATTGTTGTTTCTGTTCAAACCAGCGACATATCGACTAAGTATATTAATTGAAATCACTTGGTTTTATTGATGTTTGTATATTATATAATATACAAAAAATTGATTTAACTGTTTCATTTAAAAGAAACATCTGAGATTATAATTCATTTTTATTAGAAACAATATGGAAGACCGAGTCCGGTAGCTCAGTGGTAGAGCACTCGCCTTTCGACCTGGAGGTCAACGGTTCGAATCCTGCCGGGGGAGGACTTTTTAGGTTATTCCTTGTACTATAAACTCGGCAGGTCTTAAAACTAGAGTGCCGGCCAATCAGCCAGGATTTTGCATTGTTTCCTTTGCTACTAATACGCAAATGCGGGGTTGGTTCCTGCTTCGTCTGAGTCAAGTCTAGATCCACTTTTCAGTTGTGTCCAGAGAACGAAAAGTTACGGATCTGCGGGCTGATGGAGATGAGGATCGGAAAGATATAATGAGCATTCGAATGTCCAATAACTTGGTCAGTGTGAAAGTGAAGGTGACACGAATAACGTGACAAGTGACAAGGAACGAAGTGCTTGGTTATTAATGACAGACGTCTCCTACAGATTGAGTCTGGTCGGGCCAGATGAACTAGACACACTGTGGACTAGTGAAATGTACGAATATGCTGCAATGTACGAAGAGTGTGCTTCCTAGATGATTGGGTGGGCACAAACTCTGGGGTGGGTTAGTTGAGTGAGATTTGAGTAAGGGGAAACGCTAATTTAACCCTACGGGTTTAAAGCGTTCAAAAAACCAATATGTAACTGGTCACTGACTAGATACTCTAGAGCAGCCCTTCCCAACCCTTGGGTCGCGACCCAGATTGGGTCGCAATCGAAGTTTTTTGGGTCGCCAAATTTTTTATTATTAACAATCCAAAAAATTACAAAGATAAGTAAGTAAAATAAAGTAAGATAAGTAAAAATATTATTATAAGCAAATTACAGATATTATTTTACAATACAATACAATACAATACAAAACAACCTTTATTTACCAAAAGTAAAAAAATTACAAATATATACAAAACTTAAAGCAAACAAATATAAAAAAATTTCAATGTACAGAATATAAAAAAATAAAACTATCTACAATAGTTACAAATATAAAAATATTAAAGATATAGAAATATTTATAGAATAGTTACAAGTATGGTACAAATAATAATATTATAAATAAATAAAATATTATACAAGATTATAGGTTCTCTGTTGTGACAAAAAATAAATATTTATTAATTAGAGTATAGAATTATTTTATAAATTATGGCAACCCACAAGGCAAAGCCTGTGTGTGGGGTTATAATAGTAAGGAATATATTATAAATTTGATATGTAATATAATAAATTGGTATGAGGTATGACTATAGGAGAGAAAAAAAAATAAATATCTATATATAGTATGAAATAACTATAATAGTTGGATTAATGATATGAAAAAAATTTTTTTAAACCTTAGAATAGATTATTAATAATAAAACTTAATAACTATTAAATAAATAAAATAGATAAAAATATTAAAAAAGTAGACATAATAAAGAATAATTAAAAAGTAAGTTAAATAATGATAAACTTTATTATAAATTAAAAAAGGGTAACATGTTGAAGACTTAAAATTAAAATTAAAGGAACTAATAAATGAGACATAAACCAAGAGACTTTCGTTAGGAACGATAAAAAAATATATTAAACAAAGAGATCAATGAAGAAAAAAAAATTGAACTAAAGAAATATAATAGTTAATAGCACATAAAAATATATATGCATACATACACACACACACACACATACTTATGCACACGCATACTTACATTCATATACACACACATACATACACTTACATAAAAATACATACACACATATATATATTTAATAATATGAAAATAGAGATAGTCTCATAATAAATTCAAGTATAAGTGTCGTGTATCAAATATTGCACAAGTTAAATTAATTGCACTTAATAATAAAAGTTATCATTTTACAGCATTATTTGACAATAAAAATAGTAATAATGTTAAGGTTAAACAAATAATTTTTGGTAAATTAAAACTTATATGCAAATAATAGTTATCAAGGAAATAACTGAGCAGAACGTTACGACTAATCATTAACAATATTTCTTAAACTTAAGTCTAACAAGTTTGTAGTTAAATAAAAATAATATCTAATAATGTGAGAAAAAAAAACTAGTAATTATAGATACAATATTTTTATGATGCAAATGTACTGACTATAAAATAATGACTTAAAAATAATTACATCATTGTTACAATATTACATATGACTTTATTAGTATTACAATCCAATATTTGATAGTATCCAAGATTTCAGGGCAGATTTAAATTTGTCAAGATTATTAATAGTTTTAAGATAAAGGGGATTTGATTATACTGAATGACTCCATGGTGATGTAGTGAGTTGTGTTTGAGTTTGCTTGTTACAGGTTCTATGTAGAGGTTGTGTTGAGATGTGTGTCTAGTATTGTGTTGGTGTTGTATTTGAGTGAATTTAGTGAAGTGCTTGTGTATGTATGTTAGAGTGGAAAATGTGTAGAGTTGATTGAATGTAAGAATGTCACCATCTTTGAACAAATCCAAGGTGCTGTATAATCTAGGCTTCTGGTAAATTATTTTAATTATCCGTTTTTGTTGTATAAATATAGTTCTTGAGTTTTTTTTATTTGTTACACCCCAAAATATCAGACCATAACACAGAATACTTTGAACCAAGGCATAGTAAAATGATTTTATTAGAGACTGGGAAGCAACATTTCTTAATTTATAAAATGAAAAGGTAAGTTGGTTTAGGATTTTACTTAAATATTGGAAATGTTGAGACCAGGTAAGTTTGTAATCTATGTATAGACCCAGGTATTTAGTGGATTTAACTTGTTGAATAGAAGAACAGGTGCAGGGTGTCAAGACATCAAGGTGAGTATGTTGCTGAATATCAATGTTTACTTCTGACTCCTTGTGCATAAAAGGTATCCAGCATGTTTTCCCTATGTTTATAGTTAATTCATTGAACCTGAACCAGTCATAAATAAGTGCCAAATCTGTTTCAGCTGAGTATTTAACGTCTGTCCAGCTTTCTCCGGAGAAAATGAGAGATGTGTCATCTGCAAAACAAACTGTTTTGCATGACAGGTGTAGTTTATGAATATCATTTATGTAAATTATGAACAACAGCGGTCCTAGAGATGACCCTTGAGGTATTCCAAATAATACAGGCATATAGCTGCCAGTCGTGTTAAATATTTTTCACGCATTGGTGTCGATTAGATAAGTAGTTAGCAAGTAGGTCTAGAGACTTATTTTTTAAGCCATAGGCATTAAGTTTAGCTAGAAGTATTGTATGGTTTACCACATCAAAGGCTTTGGTGATGTCCAGAAAAATCACTAAAGATTTCTTTTTCTCATCAAGACTGTTAATTATATTTGATACCAGGTATTCTAAAGCATCTTCTGTAGATATTCCTTTCTTAAAACCAAATTGATTTTCATTAAGAATTTTATTTTGAGTTAAATAGTTGTAGAGCCTTGTATGAATGCATTTTTCTAATATTTTAGAAAAATTATTAAGTAGAGAGATAGGGCGATAGTTTGAGACTTCTTTATGATCCTTTGATTTGAAAACAGGTATGGTAACAGCTAACTTGAATTTTTGAGGAAATATCCCAGTGTGTAATGAAAGGTTAATTATGTGAACTAAGGGTATTAGTATATTATCTTTGATTTGCTTGATGGTATTAGATGAGATGTTATCCTCTCCACAGGAATTAAGATTCTTCATGTTACTTATGATTGTTTTGATTTCTTCTACTGTGGTGGGAGTAAAGACAATCTCTGATTGAACCGGTTCAACAGTGTATGAAGAGTGAGATGGAGCTAGCTTAGATTTTAATTCAGCGGCAATTGAAGTAAAGTACCTGTTAAAGATATCAGCAGTCTGTTTTGGATGTTGAATTGTGTTTATTTCTTGGTCACCATTTTTTATTATTTGAGTAAAATGCTTTCTATTGTTTCTATTTGTTATATCATTTAGCACTTTCCATTCTTTCTTTTTATCTTGTTCCGAAGCTTTTAATTTTTCTGAATAGTAGGCACATTTTACTTTCTTGATTAGTTTGTTTAGAAAGTTTCTATATAAGGTATATCTTGCTTTAATTTCCTCTTTATTAACATTTGGTTTATCTAATTTATTATAAAGATTGTCCCTTGTTCGTATTGCATGTAGGAGTCCTGTTGTCATCCAGGGTTTAAGTTTATGGTTTTTTGCATTTAATTTTTTATAGATTGTATTTTTTTTCCATGTGTAGTGTTACTGATAATGATTTTGCCCAACTCAGTCGGCTGCTTTTTGGGGGTGGGCCTATAACAAATGGGGCTGCTAAGACAAACAAATACTAATATTAAATAGACCAGGTTGAGTAAAATAGATAAAACAATATTTATAAATTTAGATTTCTACCAAGAGATTATAATTAGATTTAAATAACAAATATTCAGTAATAAATTAAATAGCGGGCGAGCATTTCTTAAAATATATATATATCATGCATTCAATACTTAAATCTAACAACTTATAAATTAAATAAATCAAGTTAATAAGCCTAGTTAATAGATAATCTAAATAGGTGTAAATAAGATATTTTAATAATAATTTTATAGGTGTTAGAGATAATAGTTTTAGATGTAATATAATTAAATAAATTGTAGATAGGATTATGTTTAATAATAGGTAGATATATAATAATTGTAGATAACTAAATTATAGATAGGATTATTTTTATTAATTATAGATTTAATATAATAATAGTAGATAACTATAATAATAACTAGGAATAGATATTCTTATAATTTACAATGTTAATTTATTTTAGTTTAGGTATTATAAAAATTTAATTTATTAATTAATTTATTTAGGTATTTATAAAATTTAATTTATTAATTTATTTATTTAGGTATTTATTTAAGTTAGTATAAATAGTAGTTTAGTTAAGAAAAATATAGCGCTATAATTATAAAATCTTATAAAATAATTCATGCATGAAAATAAAAATAATCCTAAAACGATATCATAAAGTTCTCTCTCTCTCGCAAGATTTCACGCCGCGCCCGGAAGTCTACAATAAGCTTCAACTGACTACTAATACTATAGTTCCTAAACTCAAAATAATAGAAAACTTAGAGCTAGGACTTAGCTGTCAGAGATGACGAGTCAAAGTAGTGGTGCGATGACAAGAATAATCCAAGTTTAGGTAATCCACAATTAAACAAGTAAGTCTACAAAATCACTTCACTATTAGTATCAACTAATCTTTCTCAGCAGACACTATTGATTTGAGGCACTCGGAAACACCACTAACAGATACACTGTTTACTTAAAAATTGTAGTTCATAAACTAATCCCGACGACTAACGTACGTACGGAAATAAGACGGTATGACTTTAACACTTTAAGAACATAACATCTAAATTAATACAATTAACAGTAATAATTATCCGACCTGGTCGACTGACTAACACATTGACATACAGGGTACAGACAGAGACGTATAACGCTACAGGCCGACTGACTCACAGACAGGTGAATCTCGCCGTGGTGGTCTTATCACTTGAACTCCGACCGAACGTAAACAACGTACGTTCTTCTAAACTAGAACTAATACGATGCACGTTCGGGTCAGAGTAACAAGTTACAAAACAACAACAAAACAAAAAGATAAAATTAAATAAAAATAAAATAGAAATAAAAGATAGGATGACAATTACGATATAATCTAAACTTATATCGTAACAGTAGGTTAAGCGTTTTATAGAACTCTTCCAATGCTTCTTCTGGGTTGGTAAGAGAAGTGACATTGGTCCATTCCAGTTCAGATAAATCTTTATTTAATTGATTGAAGTCTATTGAGGAAATAGTTTTTTCAATGCTGTAATCCCTACTCTGAAGTTTTTTGTTAAAGTAACTAAGCTTTAAACAAGTGCAAATATTAGTGCGTACTTCTAATTTTAGAGGCATAGTTTTTACTACCAATTGGATAATTATGCGCATCTCCTTTGAAAAATACAGACATAATGAGTTACGAGCAGTGCTTGACAAATGAGTAACTGCTTATGTTCTAAAGCATGAACCGGAACCTTAAGCAAGAAATGGGTTGTTAAGCACGGAAACACGCATCCAAAGGAAATTCGCCCGACATGGGGACCACCGCGCCAGAATTATTTTGTAGTTGTAAACTTATATTAAGTAAAAAAACTATAAAAATTTTCGTCCTTACCAGAATTTGAACTCAGGAAGCCTGAGTTTGAGTGCTCGGACCACCACGCCAGATTTTTTTTTGTTTACTATTATCATTATTTCATTTTTTTCTTTAAATAATAAATGCTCATTTTTATATTCAATTTAATTTTTTAATTTTTATATTTTATTGCTATTATATAATTATATAATATACTTCTTTTGAACTCCAATTGGTGTGTAGTTTTCTATTTAAGTATAAAAACCTCATGAAAATTATGATTTGACGATGCATGTAGGGTCATAACTAGTTCGGCAATAAATAAAAACGCCTGCAATTTTTAGGTTATGCAAAATAAATGCATTTGGGTTGCCAAACTTTAGAAAAGCAAATTATAGGGTCGTGGTACTGAAAAGGTTGGGAAACGCTGCTCTAGAGAACCTAAGGCAGGAGCAGGGGTGTCTTATTGCTCGTATTAACTACTTTCAGCAAATTTCCTAGGGAAAATTCGATTAGTGAAGTGAGTGGCAAAAAGAAAATGTACCCGAGAGTGTTACAAAAGTCCCTGATTACGGAAACATGGCTTTCCTGGACATTTTTTTTTTTAAATATTCTTTATTTTTTAAAATTACATATTTTACAATAATTGATGTGTTCATTATAAAGTACCTCTCGCATGAGGTCTTGAAAAACCTGCGCCGCGAGAGGAAATCTACGCAACTTCTCTCTACATTCTCTCTTTATAAGAATATTATTATATTTTTAATTGGTAATTATAAATTATTTGATATAAATAAATAAAATAAATAAATATATTTAAAAATAAAAGATAATAATTATAAATTATAAGGTTTTATAATAAATAAATAAACAAACTGTTTTTTCAGTTATATTAATTTAAAGTTTATAAAATATTTTGATAGGTTAATATTCTAATAATTTTATGATTTTTAAACAGGTTAGTGATAAGATTCAGTAATTATTATTAGGTTAGTGATAAGTTGTAGTATATTTACATTTATGTGTTAGTTAGGTTAATTTTGTTAGTTATAGTCATTATTTTTAGCGTTTTGTTTCTTTATGAAGAATTTTGGCTTTTTTTAATTGGTGTTTTTGTCTATGTCGTTTATTAAGTGCTGTTTGACTGTCTGTTTAAAAGTTTCTATTTTACTAATTTGTTTAATTTCTGTAGGTAAGTTGTAGAGCAGCTTGGTACATCCAGTGTCTTGTCCTGCAGAGGTTTCCTGTATGGTAGTCCGTAGAGTCTTTGAGTCTCAGTCCTTGTAGTTCTTCCGTGACTCACTGTAAGTAGTGTATATTTGCCAGTCTTAATTCTATTCAAGCAAGTATAGTCAAATAGTTGTTGAATCGGGAGTATGTTAAGTTTTCTGTAGAGTGAAATACTATGTTCTGTCATATTTTTCTTCAGTAACGTCTTGATTAAAAGTTTTTGTGTAATGAAGACCTGGTTTTTAACTGTTTGAGAGGCTGCTCCCCAAGCTAAAATACCATATTGTAATATAGATTCAACTAATCCATAGTACACAGCTTTCATTTGATTTATAGTACAGAAGTCCCTTAGCTTTCTAAATATGTAAACAATTTGTTGAAGTCTAGTTGTTAGAAAAGTCAAGTGAGGTATCCAGTTTAAATGTTGGTCTATAGTAATGCCTAAATATTTGGCAGTTTTAGCTTTTCTTATTTCAGGGCATGTACACGTTGTATTACTTCTTGAAGAAGCTAATACAACATAATTTACAATATTTACAAATTTGTTAGTTAATGGAACAAATAGTTACTTGGTGAAATAACAAAGACTACCAGTGAAATCATATCATGTTATACAATAATATGATTTAATAATAAAATAATTGACATATAAATTGTTACTGTTAGTAAATTATCTTTAATAAATGGAATACTTTAGTCCGAAAAGATGTATTTACCCAATGTGCACATTTAGGCCAACTAATGTGCTAAGTTTCATCTTATTAATATCATTAGTTCAATTTTTATTGATAATTTGTAAACGTTTTTTTTTAAATCAAAAAATGATTTAATTAAATTGAAATGTGGTACGAAAGCATACCAAGTTTCGTTTCAATATGACAAGCGTATCCATTGTTTTAGTTAGATCATAAAAGGTAAGCAGGTATAGCGATGAAAATTCACTAGATCCATGGCAAAATGCCACGTAAAATTAATACTAAAAGAACGATTACGTGGACTTGAAAAGGCCATAGCAAGGCGACGATAATTCATTAAATACATGGCAAAAAACCACGAAGCGGCCACAGGAGTCCCTCGGCCTGAAGCATCCCTGAGGGGGCGAGGCTGCGTAATGGCTACGGTACGACTTATTTCCGACATCGATAGCAAGATGTGAAACTCCTCGCAGAGTCAAACTAAAGTTAAATAACTTAAATGGCGTCATGAAAAAATAGTTTACGTCAGGGATTCCTAAAATTCCAGCCAAGGAGGCCATCTAACATGGAGTTAAATTTTAGCGTACCTTGTTACAAGAGTGAGTATATAAAATTTCTTTTCTGAGGTGCCCCATTGCGGTAGGAGCAAATTCATTAAATATTTGTAGTCCTAATTATACAAAATAGCAGATTTTTTAAAATGAATGAATAACAAATCATGTGAGCGAAACAAGCTTAAAAAATGTTTGCTCTTTTTAATTGTTTTTTTTTTCTAAATTTAAAAAAGAATTAACCGCCTAAGCTACTTCCTTTTTCTTTAATTTTTCCTCCATTTTTTGGATATTGGGAGCGACCGCCTCCTTCGCTCTCCCCCCTTGTATCTGTGAAACGGGTCATGATCCCGAGGTTCGACTCCCGCCATGACGCCTATCCTATTTTTTCCAAAGGAAAAAAAATTGCAGAGAATAATACGTGTTATATATTTATATCATACTCAAGAATGAATTTAAGACCTGTGATCACACTTGGTTGCCTACGTAATGATTTTTAAATAATTTTAAATCTTTTTATGTAATATAAAGTTTCGCTATCTGACAATATGTCGAACATTCAAAAGTAGTAAATTATAATTTATTGGTTTTTAAATTTTTAAAATGTAACAGTCATTACTTTTAAAATGGCGATTAATGTCAACAAAAATGTTGTGGATCGATTGATCACCTACAGATGTACATATATGTCCAATGTCGATTTTTAAAGATTTTTTTTAAATTTTGATGACAGCGTTATACTCAGGTTATTTGATGACTCAGGATAACATTGGTTAACGTAATTAAAAAATATAAAAAAAATCCCGGGAAGCACAACAAGACCTGAAGTGTGTTTTTGCGCCTTAAAGAAAGTTTTAACTTTCTAGCATTAACACAGCTGGAGTTTGCGTGTCACAGACAGACATAAGCACAGCTGGAGTTATGCGTGTCACAGACAGACAAAAACACAACTGGAGTTATGCGTCTCACAGACAGACATAAACACAGCTGGAGTTATGCGTGTCACAGACAGACATAAAACAGCTGGAGTTATGCGTGTCACAGACAGACATAAACACAGCTAGGGTTATGCGTGTCACAGACAGACATAAACACAGCTGGAGTTATGCGTGCCACAGACAGACATAAACACAGCTGGAGTTATGCGTGTCACAGACAGTCATAAACACAGCTGGAGTTATGCGTGTCACAGACAGACATAAACACCTGGATTATGCGTGTCACAGACAGACATAAACACAGCTGGAGTTATGCGTGTCCACACAGACAGACGTGTCACAGACAGACATAAACACAGCTTATGCGTTAAACACAGCTGCGTGTCACAGACAGACATAAACACAGCTGGAGTTATGCGTGTCACAGACAGCTGGAGTTATGGTGTCACAGACAGACATAAACACAGCTGGAGTTATGCGTGTCACAGACAGACATAAACACAGCTGGAGTTATGCGTGTCACAGACAGACATAAACACAGCTGGAGTTATGCGTGTCACAGACAGACAGGCTGCCATAAAGATATTATAACTAGAGAGGCCCAATAGGTCAAATTTTGAAACATCTAAACAGTAACCTGACAACATTCGCTAAAAATATAATCAAATAAAAAAAAAATAACTTGAAATTTAGCAGGAATATACCTCTCAATATGACAAACAAATCTTCCGAATTTCGTTTTGACATTGGCCGCCATTTTGAAATTATTTACTTTTGAAATTTAAAATTTCTAACACGTCGTCAGAACCGCAAAAAATAGGAACAAATATAAAACACTCCTATCAAAATCTAATAATTAGTTAAAAAGTAATAAGCGAACATAATTATTAATTAGTGCGACACTTTTGTTAAACGTAAAAGATTGTTTACATTTGTCAAGGTTACAAATTTCCGCCAAAAATTCAAATAATTTAATAAAACCGAGTAAAAATCGGAACTTTTTCTCATTTAATTATGCGAAGTTTAAGTTCTTGTATGCTTTTTTATATTAATTAAATTATTATTTATTAAAAATAATATAAAAAAAAATATGCTTAAATACTGAAGTCATATCAAGCCGCCATTATTTACTTCGAGAAATGTGTTTTTGTTAAAAAATGACAGTGTTGCCTGGATTTCAACAAAAGTTATGTTGGCAGTACTGTATAGCTGCATGATTCTGCTATCTAACACATGTTTCTTATTTTCTTTAGTGCTTTGCTCACCTTTTTCAATTACATCGTATCTCAATCCCCTCACCTTAACATCTCAACCGGACACATCTACATCATACTTCTACTTGTCCATCTACTTATTTTATTTATCTACAGCAATTACTTATTTAAGTAAGTAAGTTTAAAAACCCTTGGCCATTTGTTAACCATCCTATTCTGAGGACGAGCAAAGCCAGTCCAAAGGGTGAGGAGGAAAAGGTCCGACGTACCCGATTTTTTTCATTTATACTTACATTTTATTTTATTTAAGCTCACGGATTTATGTGTTAGACCCTGAAATTCTAACTATTCAATGGGAATGTGCTAAAATATTTCTAGAATGGCTTTCCGTATTTAAATATAAAACTCTCTCTCTCCCTCTCTCTCTCTCTCTCTCTCTCTCTCTCTCTCTCTCTCTCTCTCTCTCTCTCTCTCTCATATATATATATATATATATTATATATATATATATATATATATATATATATATATATATATATATATATAACTTTCGTAGCAACTCCTACCATGACTTCTATCACATTAGCGAATTTTTCCCAAACAAAATTTGCTGGTAACTGGTTCAAACATATAACTTCACTTTTATTTGGGTTTAAGGACTTAAAGATTATAAGTCTGCAGACCGCCTCGCTAGAAAATAGTCATGAACCATTCCGTGGTGCCTCATTAGCTATATAATAACCTGATAGAAGAACGAAAGAAAAACACAATGATATGTAACCGGAGGAATGCACCTGTCTTTCCAAATTTATTATTTGGGCTCTGCGACCACATTGCTATTGTATTTTGTTATTTGTTGTTACGTGACATTTTGCTTTGTATTTAGCGAAATTTGCATTACACATGGCCTAATTGGTCGGGCCTGTTACACACACACACTCATACACACACACACACACACACACACACACACATTTGGACGAATTCTTCCAATGGATCTATAAAAAAATTATTTTTCCCTACAGTTAATCATCGATTAAAATGTGGACCTTGGGACTATTCTCACAAACTAACTATGTTTATGACAGGACATGGAAAATTTAATTATTACCTAAAAAGATTTAATATAAAAGATACTAGTAGTTGCAAATGTGATCCTGCCAAAGATCAAACTTCATTTCATGTTATCAATGATTGCTCCTTACTAGATAGAGAAAGACAACCACTCATCCAACACGTTTTGACATTAGGCCATAGCTGGCCTCTACCCGCTACTAAACTTTGGCAAAAAGATATAAAAGAACAATTCATACGTTTTATTGAAAGCATAGATTTTGAAGCTATATAAGGAAACAAAATCCCTAAGAAAAATTATAAAATTTGCAGTTTAAAAGAAAAGAAGAGACATACGAAATTTTGGAAAATTGAAATTTTATGTTTCAATTTATTTGTATTTTAATTTAAACGAAAATATCAGATTGGAATCATTAAAAAGAAAGGAAAAGACACTTTATGAATCTCAACATTTTAATTTGAATGAAAATATCCGATTGAAAACATTCAACACTTTTTTAACCAAAAGAAGAAAAAAAAATTAAGAAGAAAAAACCAGATTTATACATATTTGTTTTAAAAGGCATGTAATATAGTTGTGGAACGTGCTGAAAATAAACGGCCTCTAGAAGTGATTATTAGAGGAAACATAACTAGTAATGCGTTGCATCAAGAACTCACGGCAAAGAATACATAAAAAAAATATTAATTTAAAACAAGCGAAATGAGTTTATCAAAACATTCGGATGCTATACTATTTTAAAGTATAAACTCAAAAAGGCTCGCATCGCTTGCTAGTTTAGGTATCTTCAACATTTACATAGTAAAAAAGGCTCGCTTCGCTCGCTAGATTGCTTATATTTATAATAATACAAATTAAAAAAAGGCTCGCTTCGCTCGCTAGATTGCTTATATTTATAATAATATATTGTAAAAAGGCTCGCTTCGCTCGCTAGATTGCTTATATTTGTAATAATACAACGTTAAAAAAAGGCTCGCTTCGCTCGCTAGATTGCTTATATTTATAATAAAATATATTGTAAAAAAGGCTCGTTTCGCTCGCTAGATTGCGTAGATTTATATTAATGCATAGTAAAAAAGGCTCGCTTCGCTCGCTAGATTGCTAGATTTATATTGATGAGGTAAGAGGCTCGCTTCGCTCGCTAGTTTGCTTTATATTTATAATAAATATATATTAAAAAAGGCTCGCTAGATTGCTTATATTAAATATTAATGCATAGTAAAAAAGGCTCGCTTCGCTCGCTAGATTGCTTATATTTATGTTAAAAATAGGCTCGCTCGCTCGCTAGATTGCTTATATTTATAATAAAATATATTGTAAAAAAGGCTCGCTTCGTTCGCTAGATTGCTTATATTTATATTAATGCATAGTAAAAAAGGCTCGCTCGCTCGCTAGATTGCTTATATTTGTAATAATACACGTTAAAATAGGCTCGCTTCGCTCGCTTGATTGCCTATATTTATAATAATACAATTAAAAATAGGCTCGCTTCGCTCGCTAGATTGCTTATATTTGTAATAATACAACGTTAAAAATAGGCTCGCTTCGCTCGCTAGTTTGCTTATATTTATAATAAAATATATATTAAAAAAGGCTCGCTTCGCTCGCTAGATTGCTTATATTTAATATTAATGCATAGTAAAAAAGGCTCGCTTCGCTCGCTAGATTGCTTATATTTGTAATAATACAACGTTAAAAATAGGCTCGCTTCGCTCGTTAGATTGCTTATATTTATACAACGTTAAAAATAGGCTCGCTTCGCTCGCTAGTTTGCTTATATTTATAATAAAATATATTGTAAAATAGGCTCGCTTCGCTCGCTAGATTACTTATATTTAATATTATTGCATATTAAAAAAGGCTTGCGTATATTTATAATAATAAATGGTAAAAGAAGGCTCGCTTTAAATTTTATTTTTTTGAGTTTATTATTTTAGCCGCCATTTTTAAATGAATAAAAAAATTTGAAATGTTGACCATGAAAAATATATTTCTTTTTCTACTCTTTAAGAGCTTTTAAACGATATACAACACGATTTTTTGCTCAAAAATGTTTTATCCGGTCCGCCATATTGGCCGCCATTTTGAATATATTTTTCGGAATATTACCAAAAACTATACAGCTCTGACATATAGTTAATTTTACTTGTATAAAAGTATCTAAAGTATATTACAATAGATCTTTATCTTGTAAATTCTTATAAAATTAGTAAAAATTAATTATTATATTAAATTATGGCCGCCATGTTGAATTTTTCGGAATTTAGTATATAACATTTTTTGTTCTACTAATCAAGAGCTTTACAACGATATATTACTCGAGTTATTCCTTCAATTTTAAATTTTTGGGTTCATTATTTTAGCCGCCATTTTTAAAAATTATTCAAAAAAATTTTAAATTTTGACCATGAAACATATATTTTCTTTTTCTACTCTTTAAGAGCTTTCAAACGATATACAACACGATTTTTTCGCTCAAAATTTTTTTTTATCCGGTCCGCCATTTTGGCTGCCATTTTGAAAATATTTTTCGGAATATTACCAAAAACTATACAGCTCTGACACATAATTAGTTTAACCTGTATACAAAATTTTATCAAAATCGGTCAATTTTTACGGCAGTTATCGCGACACGTACAAACAAACACACAAACACACAAACACACAAACACACAAACAAACGCGCCGTCCCAATCTTCTGAAATGTAAGAACTCACTTACGTTCGTTCAAAAAAACACACACACACACACACACACACACACATATATATATATATATATATATATATATATATATATATATATATATATATATATATATATATATATATATATATATATAATATATATATATATATATATTTATTTATTTAGTTATAAATAACTAAACATGTGAACAGGATTTCGGTGTCACACCCAATCGTCGCTGTATTCCTTTATCCCATAGGTAGTTTGCTGAAATGACGAGTTGAGGTAGGGATTAGATTGGTACAGCACAATCAGACCCAATGTCTGATTGTTGTGCTAAGTTTCAATTCTCTAATATAAACACAGCTGGACATACACCCATACAGTTTGATACAAATCTTCAGAATAATTATGGTGAAACCTGGGTTTTGGATATTCAGGGTGAACATAACGCTTTCCTTTTACGGTAGTAGGTGAGGAAATGTATAATTTAGTCTGGCAAGAATGATTTTAGGTCTTAAATGCATTAAGACATGTTATTTATTTATTTATTAAAGTTTTTTTTATTTATTAAAGTTTACACGGGTTTTACCCCTTTTACAAATGAGAAAGATAGAGATAAGATTATGAGAAGATATGAGCATGATACCCGTGATGATTCAACCCGTATTATTTAATTAAGAGCTTATATAACTTATTATTATTAGCTTTAATTAACCTAAGGCTATAACACCCTAGATATTTGGTTACCCAATAATTCTGAGGTTGAGACCGATGAAATGCTTATTTAAGCTTCGGGTTATCATGGCATTCATAGAGTCATAAAATTTGGCAGAGTTGCCTTAAGTCCTAAACACTACTTACACTGTCTTAATGAGCTTAATTACTTATCTAAGATCTACTAAATGGAGATAAGTTGGGAGCGCTGCGAGAGGGGGATAGAATGATGCTGGATCGAAGTGTACTCGTATAGTGGGGTCGTAGTGCTGGGGTAAGGGAATTCTACATCGGGAGGGGAGAGACTGGCTTAGTCGTTGGGTGTCTGTCGTGGGGCTGGGGTCGCGCTCACGCTTTATTTCGCTCGGCGTCATCTCCTCTGGACAAGAATCATGATGAACAACGGCAGTTTGGAGTACGGGGACGGGTACATGGAGCAAGAGGAGGAATGGGAGAGGGAAGGCCTCCTCGATCCAGCTTGGGAGAAACAACAGAAAAAGGTACCCAAATATCTCAACTTGACAAAGTATTAAGTTACCTACTGCGTTTTACTTCGTTTCTAAAATGTATTTATCTTAATCCCATCTTGATTCTTCAAATAATACATCACATTTATTGATAAATTATTTATTTTACTGTACACAAGTTGGCTAAAAAGTTATTTAGATTATAACCTTATCTGAGAGCAAAAGCCGGGCCCTTGCAAGGAAAACCTCCCTCTGAACGTAGACCTAGGGCAATCTTTCTAACAAACCAAAACAAAAGGTTGAAATAAGGGCTCTGAGCCAGGACGATTCATCACAAACTAAGTCGTATTCGTTAAATATTTCCAACTTATTTCATGACTCTACTGCAAACACTTCCTTGTAGATTATTGATATTATTTTATGATCTGGAAAACGAAAGTTGTTTTTATTTTTATCACTAGAAATATTTATGATGTTTAAGCGAGAGCTTCAACTCCAGTTTTAACCCCGAACCACGCGGAATTAGAGGTTGATTCCATATTTACACGGAGCTCGGTGTTGAACCACATCAACAAATGGTTTATTTTATAATTTCTCAGACTAGTCGTCTGGTAAATGCTGGACAGTCCTAATTACAAATCAAAAAATTCTTAGATACCAAACAAATCTTGATTTCATCAAACAAATTTAATTTGTCATATCAAAATTTGTTTACAAGAGCTGCTTGTAAACAAATTTAATGGCTGTACTTAGTTAGGAACGGTATGACTTATTTCCTTGTATGAAGTTTACTTACTTGGGAGTTACTTGGGAGGTAACTTACGTTATCCTGATAAAATCATCTAACCCACTCTTTCAACCGAACTATCTGCTAAAAATGACTATTTCTTTCACCCTGTATTATTCTTGTAACAGGTAATTTGTTTGCAATTTACATGAAAAAAACCAAAGTTGTTTCGTATTCTGATCCCGAATTTTATTTGGGACTGTTGAATTTAGTCTTCATCGGTTGACATATATACTAGTTTAGTTATGTGTGAAACACGTTATCTCGAGAGCAGGTAGAACAGCTGTTGCTCTGCCGGCTTGTATTTATAAGAAATATGTACCTACTGTACTCAAGGACTTGACGTTTTTAACGTTAGTACAATGTATGTTAAGTTCAAATTTGTATAGATATGTTGCTATATGAGTCTATAAACCCAAAATATTAGTATCGCCATATTGAGAACCATACATTAATATTTTCTAATAGCTTTGCCTGTTTACTTTTTTTTACCAACACGTCTATTTTTGTTATGAAATTTTAGTAATATTTTGCTTTTTAAGTAGTAACTTTTTTCACTTTTAAGTAGTATTTTTTTCACTTTCAAGTAGTAAATTTTTTCACTTTCAAGTAGTAACTTTTTTCTCTTTTAAGTAGTAACTTTTTCTCTTTTAAGTAGTAACTTTTTCACTTTTAAGTAGTAACTTTTTCACTTTTAAGTAGTAACTTTTTCTCTTTTAAGTAGTAACCTTTTTCACTTTTAAGTAGTAACTTTTTCACTTTTAAGTAGTAACTTTTTCTCTTTTAAGTAGTAACTTTTTCACTTTTAAGTAGTAACTTTTTCTCTTTTAAGTAGTAACTTTTTCACTTTTAAGTAGTAACTTTTTCACTTTTAAGTAGTAACTTTTTCACTTTTAAGTAGTAACTTTTTCACTTTTAAGTAGTAACTTTTTCACTTTTAAGTAGTAACTTTTTTCACTTTCAAGTAGTACCGTTTTTCACTTTTAAGTAGTAAAGGTTAATTAATTTCGTTTTTATTTTGGAATATTTCCTTATGGAACTTATTTTTCCATATTTTCTTTTCCTCATTAATAGCGAAGGTACGAAATATACTAACGGTAATGTGTTGGCATTAAATATCTGAACCGGAGATTTGACCGGAATAATCCGTTTCATGTGTTTTAGCATCTCCTAAAGCTATTTGTTCTTTACTAAGTTGCCTGTCATGGGTGGAGTGCTTGTGGTTGTTAATATTCTACTCTCTTTGGGTTTATGATAGAGAGATGGAACTAGGTACATGTACCTGTCTATGTACACCATGTTCACAACTTTTGTTTTACCCTCGTCTCTTTTTTTACACCATGCACATGACTCAGCATGGCTACGTCTTTTCTTGGCAGCATACACACGTGTCTTTTATTTGTGAAAATAAGACTAAAATAGAGGTAAAATTTCATTGTAGTGAAAATCTAATAAAAAGTAGAACAATGTAATGTAGTTTTTTTTAAATTTTTTTTGTCAAACATATTACACATAAATAATTTGACTGAGTCTTGCACCGTGAGGAGGAAATTTTCTTTTATCATAAGTTTGTGAAGATGGCCTCTGAGCACACATCGCACTAATTTGACCCATCTGAGGGACAGAAAATTTCTCCGATCTTTGCAATATTAGTTCTTAAAACCATTTTGAGGGTATTTTATATCGAATTGCTGTTTCGGTATCGATATTCGCACAGGTAACAGGTGATCGTATTCCATACGCATTTGATACGATCCGGTTCTTGCACCGTATTTGTTTAGTCGATTGAGTGAGACAACGACATAACTGATCCCGCCGATACATCGCGTCTATTATGGCGAAGGTTTACTTAGATTATAAGGAATTTTTAAACAAAAAATATATTTAATTAAATTGTGATTTCTTTGCATAATAATAAAGTTACACTAAAAAACTAATATTTCAGAAGTTATATGCTGAAAAAAGGTAATACTTGAGTGAAATCAAGTAAAATTAAAGTTCGACGAGAAGATTATCCGTTAAATACAATCGCATCTGAAGGTACATACAGCGTATCGAGGGATCGATCTAGATTCCATGTCCTTAGTTCTAGCGTATCGGACTGGATTCCTTCCGCATGGTTCTTACAGCATATGTAACCGTATTTAGATATCGTACTTAATACGATCCGCGAATTTAAAATACTGTGTGAACGAACTAAAGTATACTGAGCTTAGCATCCAATCGTGACGCAAATAGAAGCATTGTGGGTCGTCATTAATGTATTTATTTTTAAATACATTTAATGTTTTATTAAAATATAATTTAAGACATACTTAAAATGATTGGAAAGGTTGCAGTCAAGGTTGTTACACTTGATGATAAGAATTAGTTGGGAAACACTGCTTGTCGCCTCACTGTGACAACCACGTCACGTGACTCTCCTATCTAACATAACTTGTCTTTATTTAAATAATTTATTTAAGTCGCTAGTATTTATTGTAATTGCCTTATTATTACATTTCCTTTTATTTATACGTGGTTCGGTTCTTATGAAGAAAAGTATTGTGTTTGCACTAAGTATCCGAAAATTATAATTTACCTGAATTATCCATTTCAGGTGTTTTTAGACCTCATGAGTGATTTTGTTGTCTGTCTGTGTTTGTTATCCTTGCTCCCAGTGCGTCTATAACTACGTACACACAGCGTATTTAACAGGCGATCGTATTGCATACGTATGCAATACGATCAACTAACTTCACGGTTCTTACAGCGTATTTGTTTAGTCGATCAAGTGAGATTACGTGATAACTGATCCTGCCAAAACATGGCGTCTTTTATAGTAAAGGTTAACTTTTGGTTATAAGGAAGTTTAAAACAAAATATATTTAATTAAATTGTTATTTCTTTGCATAATAATAAAGTTACACTTAAAAAATAATATAACTTAAAATTACGATTGCTTATATTCAAAAATGTTAGTTTAAAGTTGTTAAATTACTAAATTACAATTAATATTTGAAGAGGAAAAAACAAATATCACTCGCAAAAATGTACTAAGTTAAGTAGTGCATTCGAAAAAAAAGTTTAATTAGCCGCACGTTTGAAATAATTTAAACAAACTTAGTATTTAAAGATTCGCACTTAAACCTCTATTTGATGTGACAAAACGTATTTCTAACACAAATTATTAACATTTTATACTAAACTGTACAAATAAATGCAATGAATTTTATTTTTGACGTAAATAGTTTGTTTACATTTACAAGTGTAAAACAAAATGTCCGCGCCCATAGGAAAATTTGAGTTAACTCCCTGGTGGACAAAATGTGAACTACATTCCTGGTCTGACAGAAATCGCGTTTGTTTCCCTACTTGGTTTATTAATTACTTTATACATTACTTTAAGCCTAGTCGTGCTTTACGGGAAATACATTTTTATCACGTCATTAAATTTCATACAAAAAAAATCATAGAACACAAACAAAATGCTTTGATCGATTTGAACTGCAGGACACATGTAATACTATTAAGGATTAACAAAAGCTATAAGTTTCATCTCGTTATCAGCTTTAGTTCAATGTTTTAAAATAGTTAATTCGATTCAATGATAATAAAATAGAATGTGTATGCATTTAGAATAATCATTGACTTGAAGTTTGGCTTAAAAGTATCCCTTTATTTAATAAACATGGAAAGAAAGTTTAAATTCAACACGACCAGAATATCGCTAGTGCATCGAGTCAGTGCTTCCACTACGTTTATGTGTTAAGTTGTGTCTGTTATCATCGTAGCTCCTGGCATATGTATGCTAGAGAGTTCAAACTTTGGTATCCGGAAAAAAAAATTATGACGTCATTAACCTGCTATAATGACTAAGCAAAAATTTCATAAAACGAGGAAAAATGTTTCAATCGATTCAGTATTTGGCACGCATGTACATATAAGACTAATATATATATTAGTCTTATATTATAATATAATATTATTATATATAAGATACATAATTATTATATATTATAATAAATAATATAAGATATTATATATAATATAAAATATCATATATTATAATATATGTCTGTATAAGACATATATTATAATATATATTATTAAGATATATTATATATTATAATAAATAATATAAGATATATATATATATATATATATATATATATATATATTAAAATATCATATATATTATAATATATGTCTGTATAAGACATATATTATAATATAATATTTATATATAAGATATATAATTATTATATATATAATAATAATATAAGATATTATATATAATATAAATATCATATTATATAATATATGTCTGTATAAGACATATATAAGACTAACATATGTGCTTAGTTCCATCTCTTTATTAGCATCAGTTCAATTTTTATCTTATTACTTGTATGCGTTTATTTTATACGTTTAAAAAAATCAAGATTTTGGTTTTGATAAATAAGTTCACTAAGTTTAGTTGCAATACTACGATTATACCTACGTTTTTTGTTTGAACTAAAGTAATATATAAACTAAGTAGGGAAACAAATGCCATTTCTGTCAGATCTGCCATGTAGTTCACATTTTGTCCACCAGGGAGTTGGCTCAAATTTTCTTATGGTCGCGGTCATTCTGTTTTACACTTTGTACCACAAACTATTTAGGGTAAACTCAAAATTTTTATTTTTACTGCATTTATTTGTACATTTTAGTATAAAATGTTAACAATTCGTGTAGGGAATACAGTGGCGTAGCCAGGGGGGGGCTGAGGTGGCTTCAGCCCCCCCCGAAATTTTTACATAACCTAAACCCGCAATAAATGTGTGAAAAAAATAAACCCTATAAAAATATATAAAAATAATAAATTACATAACATATATTTTTAACAATAAACTTATAATATAAATATCGTAATATATAAAAATATATACATTGAAATTGAAAGATATAAATATATATATATATTATATATTATATATATATATATTTTTTAACATTCAGCCGCTCCCGAAATTAAATCCTGGCTACGCCACTGAGGGAGTACGTCTTGTCCCATCCAATAGAGGTTGAAGTTCGAATCTTAAAATACAAGGTTTGTTTAAATCAAGGATCTTGAATAAAGGGGATGAAGCACTAAGTCGATTTGCCATACAAAAAAGTGACCCCGACAAAACCAAAAAAATAGAGAGAATTCAACACGAAACACACGTCAAAACCCAACTGCATATGCTCGGTACAAATTGAGTATGCTTGCAATTCTTATAACTGCGCAGGTCTTAAATTTCAGAGGCAAAATTACCTCTCAATGGTTTCCCAGTGTTTGTAACTCGTTTTTTGTAACTCGTTTGTTTTTTTAGTAGTAGTAGTCTAGTAATGAGAGGATAAGCTACTTATTAAAACCCTCGGATGTAGTGTGAGACGCAATGTTGTCACTATTTACGGCTCACTGTACTGTTTCTAGCTTTGGTGCGTGAAGCTTGTGGATTGAGCTTAAACTGGGGAGGGAAGGGGGAGATATGAAATCCTCTTCGTCTAAATGGTTTTTTATTTTTCTCGATTATACTAAATTTTTACGATTGTTTTTTACTGTTTTTTCGATTCAGAACTAATTTGTTGCCAACATTTTTCTTGCTATAAAAAAAATGTTACCAATAAAAAGAGAGTAATGCATTTACGCACGAAGACAAGGGTCTGTCAACAGTGTTGGACTCAGGATCTGCCTCGTACTAACTAAAAAACACTCGGCGAAATCTCCTGAACTTAGCCTGGAACTGTTAGTTACATTACTTTAGGCTAGGTCTTATCTTGAGCCGTCTGGCTCCCTTCCGTAAACCCTCTCTTTCCCCTTTTGTCAAAGCTTTGTACTGGGTCCAGACGTTGCAAGATAACTTGCAATACCTAAATGCCAACGCCAAAACCTGAACAAAAATAAAAAAATAAAAAAAAAATCTATAAATATAAGTAATAATAATAATAATAGTAGCAATGCCCTGCTATATTACATTATCTAAATTCACTTTTTTTTGCTCGCAGGATGGTCTTAGCAAAAGTATTGACCATTTCCCACGAGTCCTCGTTTTTTAGCATGACAGTTACTATGGTGTCGGGTGTGATTAGTCCATATATCATGGTTAGATTTAGTCTCTCATTGATCCACTTAGTAAAATCAAAAAATCGGGTACGGGGTACCTCGGAACCTTTTCTCATTACATCGGTTTCGCTACGCTCATCTTCCCTGCGTCCTCAGAAATACAGTTCGCCAAATTTATACTGCAGCATCCCTTTGGACTAGCTTCACTCCTCTTCAGATAGTAAATGCATCCTTATCATTCTCAGCGATCAGCCATCCAGCACGGACCACGCTAAATACTACTTAATTTTTATGATCCAACAAAAATCATGGATATACTTGTCGTATTGAAACGTAACTTGTACTAAAAACTTGTACTAAATTCTAACTCAATTGGACCATTTCCTAATATTTAAAAAACGTACACTAGTCATACAATAAAAATTGAACTAATACTGATAATAAGATGAAACTTGACACATATGTTTGTCTTATACATAATCACATGCGTGCCAAATCTCCATCCGATCGCATCATGTTTCCGCGTTTTATGATTTTTTGAAATTTTCGCTGAGTCATAAATGTGGGTTAATTACGTCATCAAATTTTTTCCGAATTAGACAACTACAGCGGTAGATTGATTTTTGACTGGGCGCTACGATGATAACAGACACACACACATACAGACAGACAACTTTGCAAAAACCACTCAGGAGGCTTTAAAAACGCCTGAAACGGATAATTCCGGTTTCATCCCGGTTTCGGATTTTTTCGCAAACAAAATACTTTTCCCATATACTACGTATAAATGAGGAAAAGTAAAAAAGTATGGTATACGTTGTCAATGAGACCAGGGCTATAGAGACCATCAGAAGAGTGAGGCTTCCCGATTATGAGCGAGTGGGACCAATAAGCTACCTCCTCCGTGTTCACTGAGGATGTTGGGTTATGTAAAAGCCTACTTCTCTATACTATCCATCTATCTATGACTTGATATCTTTAGTTAGGCGCCATTTCCAGCGGCCTGTTGACTTCTCATCCCATGAAAGTTGCCACCGCCCCATGGCTCCGAAAGTAACACTGATAATAAATGTTACCATGTTAACCATGCAGGGTGAAAAATGGTATTTTGTTAACTATACATGTTTACAAAGTGTCAGCCCGATCAAAATACTTTTTGATGATTGGTGATTTTGTTAAAATGTTTGTGGAGTCATTATTGTAGGTTAATGACGTCACGCATATTTCATAAACAATAGGTTTCGGGACATTAACATGCCTGATTTATGTACCAATTCATTTGGATCCAAGAAAGCATTCGAAAGTTGTTGTGTCCCATAGAAACTTCTTTAGAATTATTTTTGTTCATATATATATATATATATATAATATATATATTATATATATATATATATATATATATATATATATATATAATATATATCGGCCGCCTCCGTGGCCGAGGTCGTTAAGGCGTTAGTCTTTACACTGACCTTTGACACCCACGGAGGTCTGGGGTTCGCATCCCAGGTTACGCTCTCAGTTTATAGAAGATTATTGTTTAGATAAATTATCGCTAGCTTTAGAATACACTTTGAGCGTAACGGTTGCTACTACCACCCGAGGTGGTTCCCGCAGGGGTTATACCTGATGAGCCGCAAGGCATTATCATCTAAACAGGCATTATTATTATTATTTATATATATATATATGTGTATATATATATTATATGTATATATATATAATATATATATATTATTATATATTAATATATATATATATATATATTTTTTTTTTTTTTTTTTTTTTTTTGATCAGTGTATCAGTGTTCCCCTAATAACAAAAAAAGCCATCCTTCACCTCTTCGCTAAAAGTAGTTATTATAATTATAATACAATATGCTGAGTCTGCATATTGTCTAGTCCCGGATTAATTCACCGGACCGTTAGCTTTCTTAGTCAACTTTATAGTTTAAGAATGATTCTTAAATCTTATAACTTAAAAATTATTACTTAATAAATTGTGTCTTCATTATAAATTTTATCTTTAGAGCGTTGTGTATTACAAGTAAGCATTTTAAAGAAAGAATAATTCATTTACTAGCAAATATGACACTGTCTCAGCAAATATGTTATGATTTGCTTAATCGACAAGAGTTGTGTTTTCAGAGTGAGTGGTTCTCGCTTCTTGAGCTTATAATAAGGCGCGGTCGAATATCCACGGCCTTCTAGAACGTTGGATCACCAACAAACTTTTTTTATAACTTTTTTTAAAATTTCAGTAATTAGCCGGATTTGTGATAAATGAAGCTATTTCCGTAATCCGCACGCTCTTTTTGGTTAATCTCAAAGAGTATTTACATTCACTCAACGAATTATTTTTAATCTAACTTGGTACATACATAACTACTGTTAGACGTCAATGTTAACAAATATGACATGTCAAAATATAACACAAAATATTGACGTCTAACAGTAGCTATGTATGTACCAAGTTACTCTTTGAGATTACCCAAAAGAGTGTGCAGATTACGGAAATAGGCTTCATTTATCACAAATCCGGCTAATTACTGAAAAGTTTGAAAAAAAGTTATAAAAAAAGTTTGTTGGTGATCCAATGTTCTAGAAGGCCGTGGATATTTCACCGCGCCTTATACCTCATGGGTTTGAGTGGCTGTTACTTGTAGTGTAAATCAAATAAATATATTCAATCAATCAGATTATATTATTGTTTGTTATCAAGTCATAGTCGACCAATAGAATTGCTTAACACTTAGTAATTGTAGCTATCGTTACAGTTAATATTAGCTCATAAAAAAACAGAAGCAACCAATCACGTGTTTCTATTCTTGATTGTTATAAGCCTAAATTATTTAAGAAAAATGCTTTATTATGTAAACCAAGAAAAAGTTATTAGGTTAACTTGCCTGACGTATAGCGTAATTTTTTATTTAATAACTGTATTCCTAGTCGTACTTGGCGACTTTATTTAAAAATCATCCTAATTGACTTGTTCTGCGAGCGAGTTAGTGAGTCACTTGGTAAGTCCAGCTCTACTTACATCTGGAACGGACCCAAGGTACGGTGACCGCTAGGGGGTCATCTTCCCACTCTCCAAGGACACTTATTGTTTTAATAGCTTCAGTTTTATCAGCAAATTAACATCGTTAGTGACCTGATTTTTATTTGATTTTTATTGCGATTTAAATGATTCATTTGTCACTTGCCGTCTACATCTATTATAAAATTTAAGATATTAAACTCCCAACAAAAACACTCCGTGAAAGAATGCAGCCAAGTCTTGCGTAAAAAGTTATGGTATCATTGTTTACCCCCAAGTCTATTAATTCGCTGTTTTCATAAATCTTGAGAGATATAGATGTTTATTTAATATCCGCAACATATGCGCTCAAAAGCCTTACAAAATGTAACATTAAAGCAATTTCTGACTATTATAGGCAAGAACGCAGTGGAAAAATTAATTAATCATGAATTTCTTCCTCAAATTAATATCGAAGGATTTTTTTAATAGATATTTCCCATTTATTTATTTTATTTCTAATTTCGTTATTTAGCGTTCTTGCCAAGTCAGAAATTTCTTTACTGCTACTGAATGAATAGACAATGATGTAGTAATAGATATATGATATCATAAATTTTTTTACTAGACTTGGCTGCATTTGTTCATGAAGTGCTTTTGTTGGGATCTCACTTCTTTTTGCAAGTAATTTCGATTAACTTTGCTGCTGAATTTAAGATGTGTGGATTTTGAAAGGGCCTATTTTCTGTCTTTTTTGGTCCATCTTAATGTCACATGTAGATAATAAATTTAGACGGCATTTAAATTTCTGTTATAAGAATGTGTTGACACCTGCACTATCTTGACTACTTTTTCACAAATATAAGTTTACGACACTCTAACCCAAGCCTTTTAAATAAAAACCCTGACTAGACATATCGACTAATCGACATCGACGAAAAATTTATAAGCTGATTAAACTGTTCATAATCGAGTAATTTCTTAACTTTTAATTTTTATTTATTACTTTAAAACATACATGCATTATAATATAACAGTATAAGAAATATAAATAATACCTAAATCTACTTACAAAAACAAATTATTGGTAAAATCTTTGCATTATCTTTTATTATCTTCTATAATCTTAATCTTCTATTATCTTCTTTGTCCTCATGGACTCCAATGGACACACTCACAGCTTAAGAATGTGTGCGTAGACTGCTCACCTTGTTCCTCGTCGCCATTTGAGAAGTCTTAACGTAGATATTAAGTACAACTTTAAGTATTTTGATAAATATAATAACTTATAAATGACAAGACAAAATCATAACAATTAAGTGACACATCACATAGTTTCTTGCAATTTATAATATTGTAATTCGCACACATGATAAATAGTTTTAGCGCATTTCCTTTGGGAATAAAATTCGCTAATGGGATAGGCTTCATAGCGGAAGTCGAACCTCGAACCACGACACAAATCCGTTTCAGAGGACCCTAATGACAAAAAATACGTTTCGCGAGACTTTATATATATATATATATATTATATATATATATATATATATTATATATATATATATATATATAATATATATATATATATTATATATATTATATATATATATATATATATATAATAAATACATATATAACTAGTGCAATTAACAGTGCGTTTTTTTGCACGTGTAAATAATAGAGCTTGTTTGACGGCCTAACAAGTTATGCAGAACTGATTTAGCAAAGTTTTAACGTTTCGTCCACGTATCAATGTGTCAACATAAAAAATCGGGTACGGGGTACCTCGGAACTTTTCCTCATTACATCGGATTCGCTACGCTCATCCTCCCTGCTTTGGACTCGCTTCGCTCGTCCCCAAAAAATACAGTTCGCCAAATTATACTGCAACATGCCTTTGGACTTGCTTCGCTCGTCTTTCAGATAGTAAATGCATCCGTATCATTCTCAGCGGTCACCCATATGCACTGACCATGCTCAATTGCTCCTTAATTTTTATGATCAATAACAATCATGGATATACTTTTCGTATTGAAACGAAACTTTGTGTACTTATTTATTATGTAATAATATACACTTGTACTAAATTTCAACTCAATTAGACTATTTATCAATTTTTGACAATTTTTTAAAAAACGTACCCAATTCATTCAATAAAAATTGAACTAATGCTGATAATAGGATGAAACATAACACATATGTTAGATATATACATTGTCACATGCGTGCCAAACCTCAATTCGATCGCATCACTTTTTCCGCGTTTTATGATTTTTTCGCTGAGTCATTATTGCGGGGTTAATGACGTCATAAAAATATTTTTCGAATAGCACAAATACAGCGCTAGATTGGTTTTCGTACAAAATGTTTAACTCTCTAGCATAAATACTCCGGGCGCTACGATTATAACAGACACACACACACACACAGACATCTTTGCAAAAACCACTCAGGTGGCCGAATTTTAGAACAGTTAAAGACTATAACGCGTAAAGTGAGTAGAAGAGATGAACTTGAGCAAAAACTGGATTGTGAGCCAAATAATAAGCATTTCAAAAAAAATTCGCCCAGCTAGCGGACCTCCGTGCCAGAATTTCTTTTTTAAAAATGTATTCGATGTATTAATTAAAAATAGCTTGACAATATATTAAAGCTATAAAATTTAATTTATCACAAGTTTCTCGTATAATATAAACTCAAAATTTTCCCCGCCAGTAATAAAAACCAGCTCGCGCAGAGACCGGGGGGTTTCTCTAATCCGCCCTGAAAGTTATTTATAAATTTGCCGACTGGGCCAACGAACTCCATAATTTCATCTGACACCACCCAGTTCTCCGCTTTGGAGCATTTCACACTGAAATTTGTATTAAGTCCAAATCATGAATGTTGATCTAGATTTAGATGGTTCCCTACTAAATTCATTTTTTCAAGAGTTATTGTTTATTTATAATTTCTATCTACCTTTATTCGATTTATGGCGTAGTATTGAGTTGTTTTGCTTTATAAGTCTGATCTTTGTGACATAATCGCGTAATATGTTTATTTCATTTAAAAGTGCTGGTTTAAAAATGATCGCAAAATGACTAAGTTGTCATCAAGAGGTTTAACTGTGACATAAATTAGTTGATTTCCGCGGTGTAGAGTCTTAGGTGTCAATATTTACAATATCTTGCCTCTTTCTTGCAGGGATTCAAATTTCGAAAACTAGTGTTTCCTTTTCTTTACATGGTTCCTAATTTTACACCGATACTGCAAAAATTGTTGTCAGAACTGTACTAATTATTTTTTAGGGGATATTCCTCTCCTGGTAATTCTCTCTGAATTCAGGACTCCGACATTAAGGCTTGCAACTTATGAAGTTATTCAGCCTACTGGTTTAGTGGAACCAAAAAGATGGATTAAGCTTGCCTAGAAATTTTCGGAAGAAATAATACCCTTACATTTTCGGCTTGTCCTAAAGAACAAGTCCAAACGTCAAAAAAATCCAGGAATCAAAAGTCATCGAAGCGAAGTAGTTGAGGTGTTAAAGTTGAAATTCTTTCTGTTGTCACAACTCCAGTTTGATTGATAAAACTACTTACTGATGCGACTGTACGTTTGAAATTGCAGTGTCCGAGTTACTGGAATGTTTCTTGCCCCCTCTAAAGCTGATCGTTGTAGAAAATTGCTGACCCTGCCTGCTATTTTCGTTTACAAACCACAACAGTTTACTATTTATTTGAAAAAGCGGTTGATTAGCAGAAAAGCAAGACACAGATACGAGTGGGGTGGGGCCGAGAATATGTGAGAGCTCGGGTCTGCGGGCGGCAGTGGTCCCTCTGCGAGGTCTAATAATAAACTCTAGGATTAGACTGACCCTGTTCCTATATGCCATACCGATCCAATTTTATCTTCATTAAATAATTAAAATCATTTTGATGCTTATCTCCCTGGTTAACATGTGCATCACGTGGAAGACACTCTCAACCTCGAGTCATGATTCAAATTTAACAATTATAGTTGTGTCTATATATATACTGTTAAGAAATATCTGTTTTTTTAGAAATAGCAAAATGCTTCTGGGTTTTAAATGTTACATTTGTTTTCTCATTTTGATATCCTTAATATTTCTTTGTGCCCAAAAGGTTTAAATTTTAAAAAACTTTAGAATTAAAACTTTATCTGTTATGCGACAGTTGAAATATTGAAGGTGTTGGTCTTCCAGTGGTGACCGCACCAATGTAGACGATTAATCATTACATCGAGATCTCTGAGGAATGATCTATCTAGATCTAGGTGGAATAGTCTATTTAGGTCTCTAAGGAATGATCCATCCAGATCTAGATGGTATTGTCCATTTAGATCTCAGAGGAATGATCCATCCAGATCTAGGTGGTTTGGTCCAACTTTTTAAAAAATGTCCAATGGAAATAGGAGCTAATAGAGGTTGGCTTTTCTGGAAGTGGAAACTCAATGATCAAAAATATATATTTTTTTATATGTGTGCATTTGTATGCACAATAACTTTCGGACGAACACTTTTTTGGGTCTACTTGTTTTTTAGATTTATGGAATCTCTAAGAGCTTAAACATGGTCATTTTATGAAGACTTTAGATACCACTTTCTTGCTATTCTCTACCTCATTTAATGGAGATGCATGTTACCTCACCAAGCAATTAGAAGAGGCAGTGAAGCTATAGAATTACCTCAATATATCCTTTATCTGACGACCGAGGAGATACTGTCTAAACTAGTAGCATTTCTTTTTTTGTTTTATTGCTATATAGTAGGATGTAAATAAACGTTATAATTGGTTGGATTGGCTGGTTGTAGGGCTCGGGTTGGTTCAGGTAGAAATCCCTTGGTTAGGGTCAGGCTCCAGACTATTGTTACTTCATTACCTTGGTCTTTGTTGCTGTTTCTTTTCATCAGTCATTAGTGCCTTTATTCATATTTTCATAATCTTATAGTCTCTATCATCCGGCAGTGCATTGCTTTACAATTCAATTTTCCTAGACCTAATATCATAGAATCATTAAAAGTATTTTTAGTATAAATTTTTATGACTAGTGGCCGATTTTCTAGCTTGACGCTAACTCTAGGTCCACATCTATCTAGCTGGCGCTAACTCTAGGTCCACATCTATCTAGCTGGGCGTTATCTAGTCCAGGCTATCTAGGGGCGCTACTCTAGGTCCACATCTATCTAGCTGGGCGCTAACTCTAGATCCACATCTATCTAGGGGCGTTAATCTAGGTCCACATCTTTCTAGCTGGGCGCTAACTCTAGTCCACATCTATCTAGCTGGGCGCTAACTCTAGGTCCACATCTATCTAGCTGGGCGTTAACTCTAGGTCCACATCTATCTAGCTGGGCGCTAACCTCTAGGTCCAATCTATCTAGCTGGGCGCTAACTCTAGGTCCACATCTATCCCTCGTGACCTACACTGCAGTGGGTGATCACTTAACTTACGTGATCTAACGAAAACGGCTCTTACGAAGCTGTTTTATGTTCTACTATTTACTTCCGCTCTTTATACTTCTCAGTTTTTTCAAGATCTAATTGAAATACTATTGTTTATTTTAAACAAACCATAATTTATAGGTAAGGATTTTATAGTTGATAGGTGTGTTTGTTCAGTAAATTAGATTAGAATTAGATTAGACGGTGCTTCAAAAAGTTTCTTAAACCTTTAACAATTTTAGATAAACAGAAGCTAAACAATTTTAGATTTTAAACCAGGTAACCAGAAGGGCAGCCATTTATTTAAATATTTTGATCAATTGAGGATTCATGTCTGTTTTAAATTTCTTAAATTATGTAAATATTTATTGTTTTTTCGGGTATGTTTACAAATTTTAAAAAGAAAAATAAGGGAGGTATGCATAGAAAACAATAATAACATAGATGGTTCACTCCCGAGTGTAGTAGGAACTCAATTGACAAGTTTTTGTTTTTTGATTAAGTTGGGGGCCTCATCACTAGAGTCTTAAGAGCGCTAGTAGTAAAATAATATTTGCTCTTTTCTCTACTAGATGTGCTGTAGTATTTTTTTTAATTACAAACAGTTGCCAATCGTTTAGTAATAAAATAAAGTAAACAAGATCTATGGTACGCTGTAGTATTCGCGATGTATTTTTGTTTTCAAAACTTGGGGGCTCATACGCGAAGCAGCACCATCGTTTTTCTTGAAAAAATAACAATAATTAATTTTATCTACTCACGGCAGCAAAATTAGCCATTACTGGACTGTTTTTAAGCTGCAAAAATGTCATTTTACCTACACTGTCAAAAACAATACGGGAAATTTTAAAACAGTACGCAAAATGTTTCAAACAGTACGCAAAATGTTTTGGTAATGAAAATAGTACTAGGGAGTTATGGCTCATTTTAAATAAAATGGGAAACAGTCAAAACTACCTAGCGGGAAATGAATGAGCGGAGGTTATTATTTTACAAATTATTGCGCGTGAATTTCGGTATTGTTTTATTTTGTAAACTATGATTTATTCTAGCTGTTCTCTAGTATGTAACTTTCTTTATTGTTACTAAAATTACGATATTATTATTAAATGTTTAACATTTAACATTTGTTTATCTAAAAATATATAGCGGGTCATTCCATGCAGAATCAGCCAATTTTGTGCGGTCAAAATTTAAAAGTGAATACTTTATCTTATTTATTGTCTTTTGCTTATTCTAAAAGGAAATTGTCGAATTTTCTCATATCTTAATCCGTTTCTCGACAGTGCTTGTTTGTTCTTGAAAATGTCATTTTTTTTTTTTTGATAAATTTTAAAATAACTGTAACTTGTTTATTAGTTGAGATAATTGAATGAAAAAACAGCTGTTGTAACCAGGAAAGACTATATTTTTAACTAATACCTGGTTTTTGTTTTGGGTGTGAAGCGTGCAAAGCTTATTTTTAACCTAAAAATGCATAAAAATAGGCAAATTTTGGCCAATTTTTATGGGAAAAAAATATATGAAATAGTAATAACACAATCTTGATATTTTTACAGTGATGACCCCAAAGAGTGCCCTTAACATAAATATTATTAGGTTTTAATATTTACAGCCCTTCATGATTTTTAAGTGTGCCGGAAGTAGTATGTTTTCAATTTTTGCCCTATTTTGACAAGCTATAACTCTGATGGGGCAACTTTTAAAAATCTGATATTTTACATTAAAAAACTGCATACTAGTGCTCAATGCTCAAAAAGTTTCAAGGATGTGATATCTCTTATTTTAGAGAATTGGTATTTATATACATACTTTTATATGTATAATCATATAATGGGAGATTTATCACTATTTATGAGGAAAGTACGACTTATTTTAAATCCTTATATTATCGCTATACGCAATTCTAGGAGGAGCTAGGGGGCTTAACCCCTTCCTCCAGTGGTTTTGAAATTAGCCCCCTCAAAAAATTATATTGCTCTCATATAGTAATAAGAAATTAAATTTAAATAAAACTTTTTTATTTTTTTGGAGTTTTTAATAATTATTCATAGCTATTGTAGCTAACTTATTTCATAGCAGTATATCGTATTAGCGAATTTTAACTGTAAATTTTGCCTATGAGATGGCTTCATACATACAGTATCGTATGTGTGAAACTGATCTGACACCAAATTGTCTGCTTATTCAATGTTTTTAATAACCATGTAGGACTTAGCACATCTCAAAATGATAGTATGTTATTTTAAACTGACGAAGGGTCAATTCTACTTATTCTTAATATTAAAGAATTTATAGAAGTGATATTTCATATATAAATGAAGGTTGACAATTAAAAAGATAAAATAAGAAAAAATAAATGTAATTTAACAAAATAAATGCTGGATTTCGTACCTAGATATGAAGTTCTTTTAAATATCAATTTTATTGCTTCTTCAGGAACTATGCAGTGCATGTCTCTGATTCCCTGATATTTTTTTACATTTCGCATACTTTTTCCTTTAATTGAGTTGGAACAAAAATTTCATAAAGGCATATCGGTGTTAGAATACCACATCATTAAACAGTGATAAATCTCCCTATTATATGATTTACATATAAAAGTATGTATATATAAATACCAATTCTTCTAAAATAGAGATATCACATCCTTGAAACTTTTTGAGCATTGAGCACTAGTATGCAGTGTTTATAATGTAAAAATATCAGATTTTTTAAAAGTTGCCCATCAGAGTTATGCTTGTCAAATAGGCAAAAATTGAAACATACTACTTCCGGCACACTTAAAATCATGAAGGGCTGTAAATATTAAAACCTAATAATATTTATGTTAGGGCACTCTTTGGGGTCATCACTGTAAAAAATCAGATTGTGTTATTACTATTTCATTTATTTTTTCCCATAAAAATGGCCAAAATTTGCCTAGTTTTATGCATTTTTTAGGTTAAAATAAGCTTTGCACGCTTCACACCCAACCAAAACCAGGTATTAGTTAAATATAGTCTTTCTGGTTACAACAGCTGTTTTTTCATTCAATTTATCTCAACTATAACAAGTTACAGTTATTTTAAAATTTATCAAAAAAATGAAAAAATGACATTTTTCAAAGAAACGAACAAGCACTGTCGAGAAACGGATTAAGATATTGAGAAAAATTCGACAAATTCCTTTAGAATAGCAAAAGACAATAATTAGATAAAGTATCATTCACTTTTAAATTTTGACGCACAAAATTGGCTGATTCTGCATGGAAATGACCCTTAATGTTTGGAAACAAATTGGCAACACTGATAATTTTGGCATTAAATTTTAATTATTTACCAGTTGCTTATGAATCGACAGATTTTTAATGTTTAAGTCGTCAGATTTTGTATTTCATGTTGTTTATATTAGTTTAAGTATATAAGTTACAAAATAGAACGTTATCAGAACTTAAATCTGTAAACTAAAGTTAAGTTACTAAAACATAATGAGTGAGAAAATATAGAGTGAATTAAGATACAAACATAGTTGACATTGACGAGTTATTGGACCACACCACCTGTATTGGTCAGCGTTGCATCTACTTCAAAGCAGTCTTTTACTGCCTGTAAATCTCGCAGCAAGTATTTAATAATCTCTTGTGTATTTTTTTGCCGTTAGTAGATAAAATAATTCTGACTATGCAGCAAAGGAACATTGCAGGACTCGTGCAATTAATTACCTGCCTTCGGCTTACGCCTCTGCAGGTAATTTCCATAGCCCGCCCCTCGCCTCCGGCTCGGGGGCAAATTTATAAAACTCGTCTGCAAAATTCCATTTTGCTGCCTAGTAGCATAATATACTATTTAGTGTTTTAGACTTAACATTTAAATTTGCTATCTGAATATAACATCTCGGGTTGGCGCGAACGGATAAGTAATATGAATCAAACAAATTGAAACTTGACATTAGAGGTTCAAATTCAAGGGGGACGACAGAATAGTAAGAGTGAGAATTTTTTTTTCACTTTTCACCAATTTATACGAAATTCTTATAGAGCTTTCTTGGGATCACTCATCCATCGACTCCTCATCATTCTAGCGCTGAAAAGCGGATGGAAAGACTTGATTATCCTCAACAGCTCGTTGTTTGGTTAAATAAAAATAAATAAATAAAAATGTCGTCAGAAATAAAAATATCTGACAGTTTCACGCTGTCACCACTAGACTGTTCTACTTGAGCCTCCTGCATCCCATCAACTATTTTTTTTAAATGTTTGAGTGAGCCATCTATGTTAAAAGAGTAAATTTTATGGATGGTGTGATATATATTAGAATTTAAATTTCTGAAGACAACAGTCTTTAAATACTATTAATTATTTAATAACCTTAACATAATCTTCACAACGTTTCATTGAGCGAAGCTCACACTTCAGGTGACATCAAATGAAACTAAATTTGTAATGTAATTTTTTTTTTATAAACGAATGAAACGTTGGGAAGATTTATGTAAAGGTTATTAAATAAATTAATATTTATAAAGGACTGTAGTCTTCAAGAAATTTAAATTCTAAACATCTATGTTAATATTGTTTATCTATGGAGGTATGAATAAGATTTCGATATATTTGACATGAATTACTAACACCTCGCATTTCTAGTGATGTAAAACAATTTCCAACAATCGCTAGAGCGACTTCAGTCACTTGTTGATAGCTGTTAACTCTTCGAGTTGGGTTATTATTATTAACTGATGGATGGAGAAGTCACTTGTAGAGTAATATCAATACTCCTTGGTAATACCCTTTCCGATCCCTTGTATTATCCTCGTTGCTTTAATTAAGCTGAGCTCTCGTGTTAAGCCATGAAGTCAATGAAACTTTTTATTGATTAACTCATTACCAGCAAATAACTCTGAAACTTAAAATTAGTGTAACTTGTTAGACCACTCTCTTCCTTCTGATAAGAGACAATTTTAAGTGAAGTTACATCAAGTTTATGATGCTTTAATAGAATTGTAAGACATAAATTACTTAATACTCCAAATGTTCTTAATTTTCTTTTGAAGAATTAAAGGGCACCTCACCAACACTAATCCTATAACTTGCACGCTACCTTCTGTGGCGGAAATACAGTAAAGGAGGTAGGGGGTATAGGGGGTTAAGTATTCCCACTAGTATTCTAAAAATGTTTTACGTGTGGTAACAACTATAAAGCTACTAAACTGTCGCCAATGATAAGCAGGATAATTAAGACTTCGGAACTTTTTTAAAATATATTTTTTATTAAGAGCTTTCTTGGCTTTCCGCCCATGGATTTTTTTATCCTTTGGCTTTCCGCCCAAGGATCCTGGCCTTCATCAGTTCCTGAAATAAATCAAAAAGTTTGTGGTACCTCGGAACTTTTCCTCGTCACATCGGATTAACTATGCTCATCCTCCCTGCTTCAGACTCGCTCGTCCTCAGAATATACAATTCAACAACTTTGTATTTGCAACCATGTCTTCGGTACGTCGCTTCTCGTCTTCAGATAGTAAATGCATCCTTTCATTCTCAGCGGTCACCATATACAACACATGACCTCGCTCATCAGCTTAATTTTTATGATCCAACACAAATCATGGATTAGTCGTACTGACGGAAAGCTTAGTGTTCTATTTATTACGTTTGTGGTTATTAATAAAGACAAAAACCAAACAAAACACACAGAAAAAATGTGAAAAAATAAAACAATAAGGGGAGGTCAAAAATAGAAATTAAATTAAATGAGTTTATACCAAAAAAAAATAAAAATTAACTAGAAAGACGAGAAAAAAAAAAAAACAAATATAGAATATAAGGTAAAATGAGTGAGAAATGTAATAAATAATTAATATGGCAGATGGATAGTAATAAATATTTGGGAATTGAATGTAAATCGATAAAAACAGAAAAGAATACTTAACGGAAAATGGAAAAAAAAAAAAAAACAGATAAAATAATAAAATAAATGTAAAAAAAAAAAAAAATTACAAAAATGAGGGGTTAACTAAAATATACGTAAAATCAATATAATGAAAATTATAAAAATTATAAAAAATATGAAAAAAAAACAAATTATAAAAAAATAATAAAAGAAATAAAATAATTGAAAAACGAGCATAAGAAAATCAGATAATTATAATAAATATAATTAATAAAAAAATATAATAGGAAAAAAAATAAAATAAAAAAAAAAATTATGGAGAAATATTATAAAATTTACTAAAAAATAAAAAAAAAAAAAAAATGTAGAATAATATAAAAAAAATGAAAATAAAAATAAAAATGAAAACAAAGTATAAAAAAAAAATGAAAAAATAAATTAAAATATATAATAAAAGAAAATTAATTTAAATAAAGGTAAATATCAGAGGGGAAAAATAAATAATACAATTAAAAAAATAAAATTTACAAAAAAAAAATATAAATGAGTCAGGGCCAGAGTACACAATAACAAATAAATAAAAATAAAAAAATAAAAATACTAATAAAAAAAATAGAGCAGATCAGAATTTCATTAAATAAGGTAATTATGGAATAAAAAAAACGTAATAAATGAAAAAACAAAATAAATAGGTTTAAATTAAATTAAATAATAGACATAAAAAATATATAGCCAAAAATAAAAATAAAAAATAAAAAAAAAATAGCAATGAAAAGTATAAAAAAAAAAAAAAAAAAAAAAAATATGGAGACAACTCAGTAAGAAATTAAAAAAATAAAAATAATAAAAAAAAAAAAAAAAGTATTAAAAAAAAAATAAAAAAAAACTAAAAAATTAAAATAATGATAATCAGTGGGGTACACACTTTGTACCGAACTTCAACTAAGTTGGATTGTTTTACGATTTTTTAAAAACATATACAAGTTGTTTAATAAAAATAAAACTAATGCTAATAATGAGATGAAATTTAGCACATATGTTAGTCTTATACATGGCTACATGCGTGTCAAATCTCAATCGGATCATTTTTCCGCGTTTTATTCTTTTTCGAAATTTTTGCTGTCATTATTGCGGGTTAATGACGTCATAAAATATATTTTTCAAATAGCACAACTAATTTGTGTACACAAAGTAGTTGTGTACAAATACACACAAAAATAGTACACTCATTTTTATGAACTCTCTAGTATAAATACTCTAGGAGCTACGACGATAACAGACATTTGTGAAAACCATTTAGGAGGCCTTAAAACAGCTGAAACAAATAATTCCGGTGATATCCCGGTTTCGGATTTTTTGAAAAAATACTTTTCCTATATACCAAACGGTATAAATAAGGAAAAGTAAAAAAGAGGTTGTAATCATAGAATAATTACAAAATAAAAAAGGCAAGGTATTAAGTAAAAGCACCCTCCCACTCCCTCTCCTCGGTACTTTGTTTCTTTAGGACAAGTCCACAGTCTCTGCCCACACTCCGTATATAACAGCAGCAAGCATTTAGTAATAGAACTTGATTCTTATCACCTCAATAATCATAACTGAAATACTCATGGGTTCGTATTTATCTGGATAATCTTAAAATTAGCTTCTCTAATAATCAATCAGATGAATCGTTTTAGGACGAGTACTGCGTCGGCGAAGGCTAATGGTCTGCGAGCGTGGCGTGGGCTTGCGATTATTTGTGGAATCAGGCCAGTAGGACTGTATATAATCTCCATAGGGCGGTTAGTTATGTTCGATCCCAGTCGGTATCTTGAAGATTTTTATGGTAAAACTATCGTAATAGCTATGTAAAAACTCTGTCGAACTCTACTCTCTGTCATTACCCTTGGCCACCGTATTTTTGTCTTGTGCAACAAGAAAAAACGACGTTTTCGCGTTACGATAGATGATTTTATTGCTGAATATTTACCTTTTCAAAATGAACCTAGTACAAAGAATGATGGCTGAAAGGATCCTGAATTTAAAGCAGGAATCCTAAAACCCTAGAGCAAAGTCACTGCGGAATCGACCTTATGATCAATATGCTTCATCCAGCTCCACAACTATCCGTTATCTCTTATGATTAATATTTTATAACTGTGATATTTTTAAATTATTAAGAAAATTCGTCCGACATGCGGACCACCGCGCCAGAATTATTTAAAAAATTCAAGGTTTTTAGGTTGGTAGGCACCAGGCTTTTTATTCTATTTAAAAAAACTATATTGTTAATTATTGATATATAACTTATAACCTTTATTTCAAAATGACATTTCTGGCTTGCTAGCGGATGTGTTTACAGGACAGCGAATAAAGCGGCTTTATTATAAAAAGCGTTGCTTCTGCCTTATTTAACACTATTGATTAATCTGTTGATTATCGTGAATGATGTCATGAATCGTTTTCTCACTCCATTTTTTTTTTACACTAAAATAATTAATGTTTGTTTTCTTTACAGGTAATGACGACGACCAATACACACACACACTGAGTGTTTTGTGTATGTACATGATGTACATGTAGCATGTGTATGTGCGAGACACAGCTCAGCACTATCTAGCGGCCTTGACGTGAGTTAAGTGTCATTTTGTTACTTAGTTTAACTAAAGAATGCAATTATTATTTCAATTTAAATTCCTATTATTCTATAAATTTTAGCAATCTTTAATTTAGAACTTAACTTTAATGAATACAAACTTAACGTTTTATATATATGTATGTATGTATTATTTTAGTAATTAGTTATATATATACACTTATAGTGTAATAAGACGACAAAAAATAATCGCCGTTACTAAAATTTGAACCTGGGAACCCAAATTATACTTTGAGTAGTCTCATTGACTCGCTATTATGAAACTTAGCGCGAAATTCATATATATTATATAATATATATATATATATAATATATATATATATATATATATATATATATATTATATAATATGTGTGTGTGTGTGTGTGTGTATTATATGTGTGTGTGGAGATATTTGTTCCTAGATATTTTATGGGACAGCATAACTTTCGAACGCTTTCTCGGATCGAATTGAAACTTTGATACAAAAATCAACCTTGTTAATCCTTCATTAAGGCACAATAACCCGCAAAACATTTAACTAAAATACGGCCCCAAGAGCTGAATTATTGTTTTTAACGAAGGGTTTTTAACATTATAACCTTCCCGCCATATGCTATGTTTAGTTTCGATTGAAGAGAGCCTTGGAGAGTTTTTGAGCGCCATGTGCAAGAGTAGTAACTTCTATAAAAAAATTTATTTAAATCAGTCAAATTGTACTGCAGTTATCGCTACACATACAAACAAAGTTCGTCAAGTTATGCTATTAGAAAATAATTATTTTATTACGTCACCCGTAACCCGCAATACGTTTTTTAAAAAATGTAAAAATCGACAAATAATTCAATAGTGTTGAAATTTAGTACAACTATAATCCTTTGAGTTTCGGTTTTTGAGGGATCATAAATGTTGAGCAGAATCTAGCAAGGTCAGTGCTGAGATTGATGACCGCTGGAAATAAAACTAATATATTCACTGTCTGAGGTCAAGCAAAGCGATTCCCTAGTTGTGAGGATGAGCGTAGCGAATCAACTATAATAAAAAATTGAGGTACCCCGTACCTGTTTTTCGGGCTATTTCTTTTTGACTTGAATGAAACGTATTTATATATGAATACGTGCATAGAGATATATGAACTGACAATATATTGTTGTTAGCTACTTTCAAAATTAACAGGATTTGATTTTTTTCCTTGCTAGATAATTTTAGCAAATTTATTAACAAGAATTTCTGTTAAAAAGTCTGTCGACGACTTATTTATTTTGTAATGTCTTTCCGTATGTTCTGAAGTATGTGTTTGTTTCCTTAAAATGATATAGAGTAATGAGTAATGCCTGAAGTTAAACTTATTCCTCCAGTAGGGTTAATAAACAGCATGAGTAATGTCTGGAGTTAGACTTATTTTTCCAGTAGGGTTAATAAACAGCTTGAGTAATGCCTGGAGATAGACTTATTTCTCCAGGAGGGTTAATAAACACCTTGAGTAATGCCTGGAGTTAGACTTATTTCTCCAGTAGGGTTAATAAACAGCTTGAGTAATGTCTGGAGTTAGACTTATTTCTTCAGTAGGGTTAATAAACAGCTTGAGTAATGTCTGGAGTTAGACTTATTTCTCCATTAGGGTTAATAAACAGCTTGAGGTAATGCCTGGAGTTTAGACTTATTTCTTCATAGGGTTAATAAACAGCTTGAGTAATGCCTGGAGTTAGACTTATTTCTCCAGTAGGGTTAATAAACAGCTTGAGTAATGTCTGAGTTAGACTTATTTCTCCAGTAGGGTTAATAAACACCTTGAGTAATGCCTGGAGTTAGACTTATTTCTCCAGTAGGGTTAATAAACAGCTTGAGTAATGTCTGGAGTTAGACTTATTTCTTCAGTAAGGGTTAATAAACAGCATTGAGTAATTCTGGAGTTAGACTTATTTTTTCCAGGTAGGGTTAATAAACAGCTTGAGTAATGTCTGGAGTTAGACTTATTTCTCCAGTAGGGTTAATAAACAGCTTGTAATGCCTGGAGTTAGACTTATTTCTTCAGTAGGGTTAATAAACAGCTTGAGTAATGCCTGGAGTTAGACTTATTTCTTCAGTAGGGTTAATAAACAGCCTTGAGTAATGTCTGGAGTTAGACTTATTCTCCATTAGGGTTTAATAAACAGCTTGAGTAATGCTGGAGTTAGACTTATTTCTCCAGTAGGGTTAATAACAGCTTGAGTAATGCCTGGAGTTAGACCTATTTCTCCAGTAAGGTTAATAAACAGCTTGAGTAATGTCTGGAGTTAGACTTATTTCTTCAGTAGGGTTAATAAACACTTGAGTAATGCTGGAGTTAGACTTATTTCTCCAGTGGGTTAATAAACAGCTTTGAGTAATGTCTGGTTAGACTTATTTCTCCAGTAGGGTTAATAATAAACATGAACTTATCAAAACGTAAACTATAGTCGTGCGCGCTGTTGTTAAAAAGTTATACCGATAACCATGAGGTTGCCTATTCAGTCATCTTCAAGAGATCAAATAGAGTTTGCCAACATAACTCTGGTTACTATTCGCGATTCAAAGTCCGT
>JACMZG010000008.1:9113305-9119116 GCA_018340805.1 Microvelia longipes
TGTGTACATTTCTTTCTATTACTCATAGGTAATAAACAGTGTGTACATTTCTTTCTATTACTCATAGGTAATAAACAAGTGTGTACATTTCTTTGCTATTACTCATATGTAATAAAACAGTGTGTACATTCTTACTATTACTATAGGTAATAACAGTGTGCACATTTCTTACTATACTCATAGGTAATAAACAGTGGTACATTTCTTACTATTACCATAGGTAATAAACAGTGTGTACATTCTTACTATTACTTAATAGGTATAAACAGTGTGTACATTTTCTTACTATTACTCATAGGTAATAAACAGTGTGTACATTTCTTACTATTACTCATAGGTAATAAACAGTGTGTACATTTCCTACTATTACTTATAGGTAATAACAGTGTGTACATTTCTTACTATTACCCATAGGTACATAAACAGTGTGTACATACTATTCTCATAGGTAATAACAGTGTGTACCTTACTATTACTTATAGGTAATAAACAGTGTGTACATTTCTTACTATTACTCATAGGTAATAAACAGTGTGTACATTTCTTACTTTTACTCATAGGTAATAAACAGTGTGTACATTTCTTACATTATTACTCATAGGTAATAAACAGTGTGTACCATTTCCTACTATTACTTATAGGTAATAAACAGTGTACATTTCTTACTATTACTCATAGGTAATAAACAGTGTGTACATTCTTACTATTACTCATAGGTAATAACAGTGTGTACATTTCTTACAATTACTCATAGGTAATTATGGTTAACGTAATACTAGCTAGCTGTTTATAAATCTATTTACGAAATACAGGTAGAAACGCTAAGCTTTCCTACTTCTCTTTAACTTGATCAAGGCTTACACCTTGTTCTTTGCCAACAATTTTATTTGACGCTGTTTGACTATTTTTGCAGACTTTGACAAAATTGACAACAGTTTGACGAAATTGTGCAGACTTTGTTTATTGTATTTACAGGTATTATGTATTTAAAATAATTTTATTCAATTACATAGATGGTGGGTGGTTTGTTTTAACCAACAAGTTGAAAACAGGTCAAAATTGAACTCTTGCTTCCTGTACAGTCGTGGCACTTATTGTTGTATACTGAATGCATTTTAAAAAATTGTAACATTCTGTAGTAACAATTTTTATTGTAAAATGCCAAGGTAAAAGCTATATATTTCGGTAAACTTTGTAAATCTTCAGTTTTCTTTCAACACGAAAATGATTCACAGTAAATAACACTATAATCTTAGAATAATACTATATATAGAAGGAGCACTAGTGATAACACGAAAGGCGGTTCACTGGTGCACTTAAGTAATGCTGATACCCTAACAATATTCAATTTTTCAAAAAAAAGTTGGCAATTCTTCCGGTTGCTGAATTATTATGTTCTATTATTAATTAATGATTGATTATGCATAAAATACTAATAAAAATATCAGTGGACTACAATATTTTAAGCATTTTCAACTGTAGTTTAATTAAAATTATATTAAAAGTAGTTCTCGTCAACTAAATGTAGATTTTTGTATTCAGCCACCCTTTTGCCATCTAAGACCGGTTTTATTAAATACTCAGCAGGTGTTTTAAGTTATTATATTTGTTCTTTACGATCTTTCTTCATTAATAGATATTTATGACACATATTTAAAATAATGTTTTGTTGTTAGGGTGGTACCCCTACTTAAGTCCACCAGTCAACCGGCTTTCGTGTTATCAGTGGAATTACATTGTGTTTACGGTCCTGTGCTCCTTCTATATATAGTATTATTTTAAGACTATAATACGACACGCGGCTATAATCATTTGACAACGTGGGAAAATAACGACGGAGCCAATGAGGTTAGTTCTGGATGTTAAACCACGCCCTAAATTTCAAATCAGCCCATCTTATTGGTCCCTCAACACTATTTGCTCGCGCTGCCAACTGATTTTAGCCGTGTGTAGTACTATAACAAATAAAACTAATGACAATTTTTTTATAACAAATTAAACTATGAAAACTAACAAAATCACTGAATCATTTAAAAATAAAATTTAACTCTTCAAATTAAAAATTAAACTGACTTCGAAAACAAAGAAACCTGATAGGGAGGTAATATAATTTTTATCGTTAAAAACTAACTATGATGGACAAACTCTTAAATTATGTCAGGTGGTTTGAAAGTTAATTTATTATATGTTTTTAAATTTTTGAATCAACTACTTCAACTTGCTCATTAATAGAACTAATAAGTGGATTCATACTAGATAAGAATTGTACAGGAGATTTCAGGACATTCAATTTCCGACCAAACTTCTGGTTTATTATGAATAATCCTATTTTCATTTTCACCAAAATCATTTAGAGCTCAGTTGTCAGTCCTACCTTTTCCGTCGTATCTTTCAAGTTAAGTACAAAGATTCCTTCTCCGAAATTTATGACATAGAAGCTGGATTTCCACAAGGAAGTATCCTTTCACCATTCCTTTTCGTCTTTTACACTTCAGACCTTCCTGAACATCCATCTACATCAGTTCTATCGTTTGCAGATGACAAAAATATCCTATCAGTCCACAAAGATCCCGTTCAGGCTTCAAATAATATACAAGACCATCTTGATTCCTTAGAAACATGGTTTAGAAAGTGGAGAATAACAGTGAATGCTCAAAAAAGCATTCACTTAACATTCACCCTCCGACGAGGCATTTGTCCACCCCTATTTCTCAATCAGTCTCAAATTCCTATGTCCACCACTGCACGTTACCTGGGTTTACACTTCGACAGCAAACTAACATGGGCACATCACACTAAACAAAAACGTTTGGAAGGGAACCGTCGTGTCGGAATCCTCCAACGTTTACTCGATTACAGGTCTAACCTTACACTAGATAACAAACTACTCGTTTACAAAAGCATAATAAAACCATCATGGTCATACGGTGTTGAAGTATGGGGTTCCACGAAACCATCAAATCTCAAACGTATTCAAGTCCTTCAGTCAAAATTTCTCCGCAAAATAGTTCAAGCTCCCTGATTCGTATCTAACTTAACCATCCACAATGACCTCAAAATTCCGTTCGTCCAAGACATTGTTTCCCCTCGATACAATTCCTTTCATTCCAAATTAGATTCCCATCCTAATCCTCTTTTCCAAACCCTACATTCCAGAACCATTCCTTCTAATTCTCCACGGCGCCTTTGACGACAGTGGCCGCGTGACCTTCTGTTATAATCAATATTAATTTAAATTCAAAAACGCAAAACATTTCAGAAAATTCAACTAATTTCTATTCCACTAATTTAGTTCAAGCCAAATTTTTATATTATAAGTAAAATTTCAACATTTACCTAACCAGGCCAAGGAGTATCACCACTGGGTGATTCCTCCTATCAAGACTGCCAAATCACTTTAACCAGCATGAGCGCTATGTCAAATACATTTATTGTAGACAATAATCAACAAGTTAATTTTGGTTAAAAAACCAAAATCATTTAGAGCTCAGTTGATACTAGTTTTCAAACTCGGTACACTTATGTATTACGTCAAGGGATACACTTGTACCAAATTTCAACTTAATTGAATGATTTTCTGATTTTTTAAAAATTTGTAAAAGAGTTACACTAATCATTCAATAAAAATTGAATTAATGCTGATAATGAGATGAAACTTAACACATATGTTCGCATCATTTTTCGATTTTTTTGCTGTCATTATTGCGGGTTATTGACGTCATAAAAAATATTTTCCGAATAGCACAACTACAGTAGTGGACTGGTTTTTGTACAAAGTTTCAATTCTCTATTATAAATACACTTGGAGCTACGATGATAACAGACGCACACACACATACATACAGACAAATAACTGCAAGAAAACCAATTAGAGGCCTTAAAACACCTGAAACTGATAATTCTGATTTTATCCTGGTTTCGGATTTTTTTTGCTACCTCAATACTTTTTATATATACTCACGGTATATAAATAAATAACCATTTATTGCCACATTTGTCTTTTGTGTTACATAAATTTTGTTTTTACACTTTGTAGCAAATCAGCTTTCGCTGTGGTACTCCACATGTGGAGTTACATACGGTATAAATGAGGAAAAATAAAAATAGATGGTAAGCAAGAAACCGTGCATTTTAAAGAAAATTCGCTTAGCTTGCGGATCTCCGCGTCAGAATTATTTTGAAGATATAAACTGAAATACTGTAATTGAGACAATAAACAAATTAGCGCCGACACCGAGATTTAAACCTGGCAACCCGAGCTTTGGCGTAGTGACGAGTATATTTTTAGTGAACAATTTTGACGTTGACACAATATAATTATGCGAGAGACACCAAGGAAATGTAACAAGCAAAATGCAATGCTACATCTGGGAACTGTTCCATCATTCGACATTCGTCATCATTGATTGCTCCACATAATGTCATGTCCCACACTCTTTCGTTACGTCTAACTCATCAGGGCGCCGACAGAGTCTGAACTCACTCTGACCTTTATGAGTTAGACGTAACGAAACAGAGTGGGAGTGGGACATGACATTATGTCGAGCCATCAATGATGACGAATGTCGAATGATGGAACAGTTCCCAGATGTAGCATTGCATTTTGCTTGTTACATTTCCTTGGTGTCTCTCGCACAATTATATTGTGTCAACTATTTATTTTTTGCAAAACTCGGCAGTATCAAAATGATATAAATTTTGACGTTATGAATCTAAGTTATGATGTCTTCAAAAAAATGTGAGAGGTGCTTGGTATAAAAATTCATTTATTTTGGGTTACCTTCAGTTAAATTAATTTGTTAAAAGTAATTTAACAAAGTATAAAGAAAAACTGTTTTAACGAATTTCTTATGAAAAAAATTAGTAAATGAGCCTAATTGTTTTTAATGTAAGTTTTTATAACATTGTGCAAGCTGTGAGAATAGAAGACGTATAGATGGGAGTTACTACAGGTAGTTTACTTTCTCTGTCAACTCAGTACTTGTTATTGATATAAAAAACTTTCTTTAAGTTGAAGGTTACCAAGTCACTGCGAGTCCACTATACGGCTTCCTCTGTTTACTAACTCTACTCTACAGTAAGCCTAAATATTGCCGCTAATCCCATCTTACCTTTCAGAGATTTTCCAGTACAGAATGCCGCAATATCATCGCGGGTAGATCAAGGGTGTTGAATAAAGGGGATGACGCACTAAGTCGAATTGCCATTCAACATAGTGACCCCATCAAAAATCAAAACATTGAGAAGAATTCAACACGAAACACACGTCAAAAACCAACTGCACATGCTTGGTACGAACTGCGCATGCTTATGATCCTTATAACAGGGCAGGTCTTAAAATTTAGAGGCCAACTTAACTCTCAATGGGTTTCCCATTGTTTTGCTTGCGAAGGTTATAAACAAATTGAAAAAAGTTCATACTTTTTTTACTGTTTTTTTGTTAATATTGCTTAAAATTAACAACATTAAAGAAAATTAAGAACATTACAACCAAAATTGAATCTTGAAAACTAGCAAAACATTTCACTAGGCTAAAAATAGACAAAATATTAACACATTTAACTTACTCTCTACGAAAAGTAAACGGTAAAGCTTCAATTACTCTCACTAAAGTGGCTACCTAGAGTCCAAAATGTAAAATATAAGCACAAATGACTTGACAAGCACCAAATGTAACAATAACGAAAGCACTGAAGAAAGTTGAGAAGCAAACTCGACAACCAAGAATTGTATAACAACTTAGCTACATAACCTGCGTTTGACGCCTTTTTTAATTTTAACCTAAGGGAAGGTAAGTTTGCTCCTATTTCT
>JACMZG010000008.1:9121084-9248584 GCA_018340805.1 Microvelia longipes
AAAAATTACAGTACTGCTTGAATCAAACGTTGTTGGAAACACCATTATTTAAGGAATACAAAGGCCACAAAGAAATTTGTTGGCAAAAATGAAGGGAATTGTTCATTTGTTCGAGCCGATAAAAGGAAACAAACAGTAGCGCCCATGAAGAAGAAGAAATGGTACAACAGAAAAATGAAACCAGCACCTTGCCATGGATAACTTACCTAAATATGGTAGGGATCCAACTTCTACTTACCAACAAAATCAAATGGTTTTTTCGAAGAAAATTATGTTAATGATAAGTATATTTCTAATCCTTTCTAAGCAATTTGGAGTGAAGCCGTTTATTTCAAATGCTGTGGCTCCCAGGTTGTATGGTTCCTAAAATTCACGAAGAACAAGCCCATTCCGGAGGTGATGACATGCGGCCAAATTGTCTGTTGTATTTTGAGTCCACCTACCAACCTGGGAAAGTTCATTGGGGATACTTAGGTGAGGTTTGTAATTCACATCAATAACGAGTTTAAAAAATTCTTATGAATTTAAAGAAATCTATTAGCAACGTAGTTGTTTCGCACCTGATTGCATACTTGTGTCTGTTTGATGTGGTTGCATCTTTTTTACCAAAATATTCCTCATGACTTGTCTAGAATAGTTTTCGCACAAGGTGGGTGAAATTAGTGCTTTCACGAGATGCTAAAGTAGGTTCTTAGAAATCTGAATTTCTTGTTGGAACGTCGGGTACTTTTTTATTTGATAATCATTTATAAGCAATTGTTTGGAGTACAAATGGGATCTCCTTTAGCACCTGCCTTTGGCTAGGTTAGCTATGAACTATATTATATCAAACTGTGGCCCAGTTAGCTATATAATGTATCTTAATATGCTTTATGTAGATGATCACTTGCTATTATTCCTAAAGAATAAGGTAGAAGAGGTGGTAGATAAGTTAAATGTTTTCACTCTCGCCTATACAGTTCACTTTGAAATAGAAAATGATAGGGTGACATACCCTTTTTAGATACCTAAAGGTAGTTAGGAGTGAAAACATGGTCGTTTGGTTTTTGGGATTGTATCAAAGCCTGTTGTTCGGGTAGGAATTCTTGGTTGATTCATCCGACCATCCTTCGCACCCAGAAAAGTAAATTGGCTGTCACTAATCTTATGACCAAAATTATATCATGCAGTTGGAAACACTTTATAAACAAATAAACAATTGGTTTTAGAGATATTTAATAAGAAACAGTCATCCGTTGGGTTAATTAATTTGTCTAATGGAGACAAATCTTTGTCTAGGGTTAATGAATTTGAATTGCGCAAAGAACAACCAGGGCCAAGTCGTTAATACTGACAACCGCACCGGTTCGTTATAGTAAGTTACTAATGTCAAAGGTCTAAGTGAGGATCTTGGTAATAAAAATTTTAATGGAGAGAGGTTGGTGAAACTTGCGCTTTTATTCAAAGTAAAATTCGTTCTTTGTTCACGCCTCTTAAAGATGAGATTCCTTTGCCATTTAAAGTCCAATTTTATATACCGTGTTAATTGTAACTGACTGTGATACTTAGTTATATTGGGTTAAGTACTCAATATCAAATAAAACAGGAAGTAAACCCACATGAAATACTCAGTAAGGGAAGGTATTGCCTGGTTAAACTAATGTGCGTAGAAACTGCCTTGCTATCCATCTTTCAAATTTAAAACATCACTTGATTTAGATAACTAATGACTATCCTACGTTCTGATCCTTGTGAGGACAGATTAAAAGTGGTTGGAAATGCTGTAATATCAAAAACAGTAATACTGAATGTCGTACTGATATAAATGGATGTCTAGCAGTTACAATCATATTATAAACCATTATAGTCTTTTTCACCTTATTCATTCTATTTATTTTATTTACTTACTTTATTTTATTCTATTTCATTTATTTTACTTATTCATATTTTATTTATTTATTTTTTATTAAATTATTTATTTTATTTTTTATTTTATTTATTTCGTCTTGTCTTCCTGGGAGACTAAGGAGTGGCAAACCTTGGTTGTGGCAACCTTGGGAAAGGGCGGGATGTTTTCTAAGAGACCTTGGTAGTGACAGTAACTTGGTGTGCAGTCTTAGTTTTTAAAGGGGGGGGGGCCTAGGACACAAGGTTGTGGCGGTCTTGTTTGTGGCATCTTTAGGTCGGGGGGGTTTTATTATTTATTTATTTTATTATCATTCTAATTCATTATTTTTTATTATTTATTTAATTTTTTTATTTTTATTATATTATATATATACATTTTTTTTTTTTTTTTTTATTAATCCTTTTGGGTTTATATATGTTGGCTACATTGATTTGAGGTTATTTTAAGTTTTGCCAATGCCTCCTGTGTCTGGATATAGAAGGCCTTGTCATTACACTTCTTCTTAGTTTAGTTTCATGTTGTCATTTCTTATTTTAACCTTCGTTGACTGTACTTCTTCTGCTTTTATATTGTGACTTTTTTCATTTTTTAACTTTTATCATGTTTTATTAATTTGTACCTTTAATGTTTTTAACTTTTACTTTGTTTTTAATTCATTTTATGACAAATTATTTTAAATTAATGGACTTAGTTTTATAATTTTTTTTAAAACTTTATTTTAAATTTTGCATGGGTCTCCTGGCCCATAGTAGAATGAAGACTGTGATTATTTCGTAAGTAAAATGTTTTATTTTATTTATATAAAAATATTTAAAATTAAGTTCTCTAATTTCTTGGTTTATTTTTGTTATTGCTGCATTCTTATTTAATTTATCTATTTTTCATTTTACACTATCTAAAATAGATTGATGTTATCTTGTGTTGCAAAGGGCCCTGATGAAGAATTTGTAGTTAAATTCGAAACGTTGGCGAGAAATAAATATAATAGTTTTCAATGTAAAGCTGTGTTCTTATCATACCTTCCCGAGAATTGGTGGAGAACGCGTATATATATATATATCATACATAACAATATTTAAATGTATCTTGATCAGTGAGTCCCCTTCGTCACGCCCCCCCCCCCCCCCCATCTATGACCCCAACCTCTAATAAGCTTATTTTCTTCTTCAAAAATTCCCTAATTAAATTTAATAATTTATAATTAAATTATAAATTATTGCTGAATCAGCAATAACACACTAATAACATCAACAACACAAAAACCTTATTTAAATGAAACTTCATCAATGAGCACAAATAAATATCAAAGATAAACAACTATTTCAAGTCAAAACTATGCCAACTTCTTGTTTGTTTACTCAATTGTTTACTCTATTTGTTACTCTATGATTTTCATTCACATTGGATTAAAACTTATTATTGCAAAAGCATTTATTAATTATTATATAATTAATAATTATTCATACATAAGTATATAATATATAGTTGAGATATATGTGCATTGCAAGTGACAACATTTTTATCAAAAATAAATATATTTGCCGTTTTTATGAATTTATTCGACAAGAACCAGGATTTATTTTATTTTACCAAATAAAATGCCGACGTACGTTGCTAAACAAAATTAAATTCATTAAAATATAAACAAATTAAGTTTGGAAATTTCAGCTAGCCGCCATTTTTAAACGACGAATGATAAAAAACTTTTGTTTGCGGCAAATGTTATCTTTAGCGAATTTTCATAAGAAAACTAACGCCTTATGAGGTTGTTCGAATGACGGAAGTTGAAGGTGGGAGGAGTGGAATCGGTTCCCTATTGGCTTCCTGATAAACAATATATATGTCCGAAAAAGTTTATATATATATGTATATATTTATATATTAGTATATACTAATATATATATATTGTATATTTAATATATATGTAGTAAGAGTTTCACCCTTTTCGTATGGCGAAACGTAACTCTCGAAGGCGTTTCTCAAATTGAAACGAAAACTTTGCAAATCGCGAGATGTTGAGGAGGTACGAGGCCTAATTGTTATAAAAACAATTAATGACGTCATCAAACCAACAGTATGACGTCATGAAAAAAAAATTTTTTTGAAACTTAAAATGGCTCTTTAAAACAAGGTATCTAAGTATTTAGGTAGACGGCTAGCTGAATCGATAAGACGCAAGTTCAGGCCTCAACGAAACCATCATAAATGGTCGCAATCGTATACAATTATATATATAATCTGTATATAGTATATTCGTCAGGTCAAAGACCTCGTACGTATACTCTTTGGATTCAGTAGGTTAGAGGGGTGGGATATAGTACTAAAAGAGAGACCTCTAACCATTTTTGCTCCACTCATGGTAAGCCTACTGTCTCCAGAAGAGAACAGGGCAAAATGGCTTCTCACTAAACACGCCGAGCTAAAGCAAGACCCGTAAAGGGAAAAATCGAAGTAGTCTTATATGGTCGAAGTTAATTCTAAACGAATGCGACGCAGTTCAGTTCAATCGGCAATCCTAAGTGACGCAAACGGTATTTTTATTTTAAATAATGCATGAATTAATCTTTTTTACAACCTTAAGATTTTACTCCAAAAAACCAATTTGTTTACAAAACAATATTTGACATTTTCTTTAAAATTCTATATAACAATCAATAAATGTAAGTAAGAAAGTTTACACCCTTTTGTAATAGTGGACGATAATCTAAAGCCGATGAAAGATGGAAACTATAATCTTTTCTTTAAAGTCTCTCAGGCCCGCGAAGCGGGCCTGTGAACCGAGGCTGGTGAAATTCGCTAAATACGTGGCAAAAGCCCATGTAACAAGATAACGATAGTGAAACCATACCATATACAAAATAAACAACCCAATTGTGACCGCGAAGCGGTCACGGGAGGCCCCCGGGCCGCGAAGCCGGCCCGCGGGTCGCAGCCGCGAGCCGGACGAAGGCGCGAAGCCCGCCGAGGCCGCGTAGCGGCTACGGGCGCGAAGGCCCGTATTTTTTTATAAACTTTTTGCAAAGCCCCATGAAGTGACCTTTGCAAGACTTGGTGACGGAGCTTTAAAAAATATGCTGATTTTGGAAGAATTAGTTACGAATGTATTGCTTATGAAATAAACTGGTCGTTTCATACAATACAACGCAATTGCAATACAACGCCTTACTAACTGGACATTCACGCATAAATCAATACATGAAGCTGAACATGGTCTGTTAAGCTTTTTAAACTTATCATTTCACTTTCGTCGTGAGTACGAGACAGCACCTTCACTAGGGAGAAAATATTTCATTTTCGTGTGATACGAGACCCAGCTTTTACAAGGGAGAAAATATTTTCACATTCGTGGTGAGTACGAGACTCCAGCTTTACAAGGGAGAAAATATTTCACATTCGGGTGCGTCAGACTGGCGGCCTTCACTAAAGGAGAAAATATTTCACTTTTCGTGTGCAGTACGAAGACTGCGCCTTTCCCAAGGGAGAAAATCTTTCATTTCGCTGGGAAGTAACGAGACTGCAACCTTCACAAGGGAGACATGATATTTCGACTTTCGTGGGTGAGTAGACCAGAACTGCGCCTTCACAAAGGAGAAAATATTTCACTTTCGTGAGTACGAGACTGCGCCTTCCAAAGGAGAAATATTTCACTTTGTGGTGAGTACGAGACTGACGCATCTTCACAAGGGAAAATATTTCACTTTCGTGGTGAGTACGAGACTGCGCCTTCCAAGGGAGAAAATATTTCACTTTCGTGGTGAGTACGAGACTGCATCTTCACAAGGGAGAAAATATTTCACTTTCGTGGTAAGTACGAGACTGCATCTTCACAAGGGAGAAATATTTTACTTCGTGGTGAGTAGAGAACTGCACCTTCACTAGGAGAAAATATTTCACTTCGTGGTGAGTACGAGACTGCACCTTCACAAGGGAAAAATATTTCACTTTCGTGGTGAGTACGAGACTGCATCTTCACAAGGGAGAAAATATTTAATAATATACATTTTTTATCATTTAAAAGAAAACGTAAATAAATAAATGATATAATTCACCTTGTATTATATTATATTATATTATAATGTAATATGAAATATATGTAATAGAGACACAGGCTTGTGATGACTGCAAGCTGAGAGCCTCTCGTATCCTGTCCTCTTGCCTATTTCGAGATTTCCAAAATTCGGACTCAATTGTTTTATATATAGTATCTACTGGTTTGTAAAGAAATAATTATAAAATCTTTTGTATGAATGTTTATTTTTGAAACGGTCTAAGTTAAGAGTAAGAAGAGTAGAGGGGATTTCCTCACTACAAGTTTCACGGGGTGGAGGCAGTGACGTCACCAAGTTTTATTTGCAGTCCAACGACTAACAATATTGGAATGCCTCAATCAAATTTATCTGAATCCTTATCTATAATTATAGACATTTTTAGACTTAATTAACAAACTGCCTAAACTAAAGCGCAAAGCATTAAGTTAATTTTAAATTTTTCTAGTTATGGGGGGCGTATTGGACCTATTGAATTGCTTCCTTGACCGATTCATGGCGAGCAGTCTGATGTCAACCATGTCTATTGCTGTGTATTCTCCGTTTCTGACTCCAAGACATTGTTTTAGTTGGTAAAATCTTTGTAAAGCTTAGTGAATAGCATCACTTAGCTATTGGTTTATATTAATATATAAACCAAGTAGGGAAACAAACGCGATTACTCTAAGACATGGCATGTAGTTCACATTTTGTCCACCAGGGAGTTTGGATCAAATCTTCCTATGGCGCAGCCATCTTTGTTTGCCCTTGTAAATGTAAAACAAACTATTTTTTTGGTATTTAACATTCTTGTTTTTACCGCTTACATAAAAATTGCGTAATAAATATTTTTTCTTACATCCAATAAAGTTTGAAGTGATTCTTTAAATACTGAAGTGATAATTTAAAAACACCTATTCAAATTTCTAAAAAACATTTCTTTGTGTGCACTTCTTTGCTTTTTATATTTTTGCAAGTGATACGTGTTTTTTATATTAAATTTTAATTTTCAATCTTAAATGTAGCAATACTTACCTTAGAAATTAAATTTAAAAAAAAGCATGTGATATACCTTTACTAGTTTCTTTTTTCTTTAACTAAATGATTGTAAGAATTGTTTCACGGAATTTAATACAAAATTTTAAAACTATCGCGTACATAATTCTGTTCGGAAACGCGATAAAGAGTAAAAAACACAAACTTTTGCCAACAGTTGTCAGTTGTTGCCCTTAGAATAATGCTATATACTTAAAGATATATTCTAGAGGAGGCATAGCCAATCTTTATACATTAAGAGTCCTGAAACATTATTTTGGGACTCTCAGGGGCTCTGTGCAACCTCATTGAAACCTCTTCTAAGAGTGCTTAAGGTTAAATAAATCAATTGTTTTCAAATTTCAGTGTCCTTTTGTTTGTTTTTTTTTATTTGTATATTTCAAGCGTTCTACTATCTAAGTCCCGTTATTTTGTTACTGTTTATTTGGATTATATTGATAGTTCGAAGGTGGTCAGGTTATTTTTTTGATGTTTTAAAATTGAAACAATAGAACCTCTAGTAATATATCTCTATGACTATGTATAGAAGCGTGTTATCCGCACGATAACACGAAAGGCGGTTCTCTGGAGGTCTTAAGTGATGCTGCCACCCTAACAATATACGATTTTCTTATAAAAAGCGTTGACAATACTTCCGGTTGCTGAATTATTATGTTATATAATGATTGATTATTCATCAAATAAATACTAATATAAATATCGGTGCATGACAATATTTTAAGCATTTTAAATCGCAGTTTTTAGTTTTTAATTACAATTATATTAAAAGTAGTCCTCTTCAACTATATTTAGATTGTTGTATTCCGCTACCCTTTTTTCATGTAAGACTGGTTTTATTAAATACTCAGCAGGTGTTTTAAGTTATTATATTTGTTCTTTACGATCTTTCTTCATTAATGGATATTTATGACACATATTAAAAATAATGTTTTGTTGTTAGCGTTTGTTAGAGGTGGTATTTACCAGTCAACCGGCTTACTTGTTATCACACGAAAGCCGGTGATTCTACTAATTCTTTAGTAGAATTTACTGTGTTTACTGTCATATGCCCCTTCTATATTATTATTATTCTAAGGTGTTGCCAATAAAAATAGAACACAAGGAAGATAAATCCTAAAAGGCTTATTCACAGTTATTCCAATTCTAGCGGTTTTAAGCCAGCTATCAGCTGCTCACAGATGTCTAAATTTGCAGTGTTATATAAATTTTGTCTAAAAAACATGGGTTAGTATAGGAGTTTCCCTGCTTGTTTTATATATTACTTTACTAACCGGATTCAGCCGCTGTTTATTAATATTAAAAAAAAATGGATACAGGGTACCTCTTAAGTTTTCCTCATCACATCGGATTCGCTACGCTCAACCTCCCTTCTTCAGTCTTACTTTGCTCGTCCTCAGAATACACAATACTGCAAATTTATACAGCATATCCAAGTGCATCCGTTTTTATTCTAAGGGGTCACCCATACACCACTGATCACGCTCAATACTGCTTATCTTTTTTGATCCAACAAAAACTAAAAATGATAGATATACATGTTGTATTTAAACGAAACATGGTACTTATTTATGACGTAAAGGTATATACTTGTACTAAATTTCCACTCAATAGCATTATTTTACGATTTTTTCCGATTTTGCAAAAATTGTACTCAAGTCTGTGATAAAAATTAAAGTAATGCTGATGATGAGATTAAACATGGCACATATGTTTGTCTTATACATGGCTACATGCATGGCGAATCTCAATCCTTTCGCATAATTTTTCCGCGTTTTGTGATTTGAGTTTCGAAATTTTCACTCAGTCATTATTGCGGGTAATGAATTATTTTTTAAATAAGGAAATATAATAATGAATCAGCAGTCCGAGTCTTCATTATTATATTTCCTCATTAAACTCACAGTCCTTAAACTTGATTCTTAAATATTTTTTTAAATAGCACAACTATAGCGGTAGACTGGTTTTTCTACTAATTAGCAACTCTCTAGCATAAATACACTAGGGGCTATGTTGATAACAGACACACTCACTTATACATACACTTACACACTTAGTGAAAACCACTCAGGAGGTCTTAAAATCACCTGAAACGGATATTTCCGGTGATATCCCGGTTTCGAATTTTTTTGCAAACAATACTTTTTCTATATACCTACAATATAAATGAGGAAAAGTAAAAATTTTAATAACAATTTTTCGTAATTTTAACGGCTAAATTTAAATTTAACGTCTCAAAGTATTAACTGATACTGATTGGACTTTTCTTGGACTGGACTTTGAAGTGTTTTGGGAGTCTGTCAGTGAACCACTTTTTGGTGTACAGATTCTTGCTCTTAGTTGAGGCTTCACCAGGCATAAGGTAGGAGTATGAAATAATTAGTTGATGGCATATCGTGTCGCTTGCTGTTTATAATAAAATAAACATATTTCCTGATAAGATATCAAACCTCATTCTTAACCAATAACAGATAATATTTATTTAATTAGTTCTTAATGACCCGACACAATGTTTCCATGGATTCCATAATACCTGTTATAGAATATATCTTTCAATCTGCTGATTACCACCCGATAACACATCTTTAGTTAATGAAAATTTAATGACTGTCGTTTTGCTTGTCTGCCAATTTTCACGCTCACTGAAATAACTTTGGTCTATACTTAAAAACATTCCTTAAATTATTTATTTGTAAATTTTCCAATTTTATCTCTCGGTCCCTGGCCTCTAAGCAACATGGTGGATATACAGGCATTCGCCTGCGCGCGCGCGCGTGTGTGTGTATAATATATATATATATATATATTATATATATTATAATATATATATATATTATATATATATTTATGTATAAAATATTTGGTAATTGGCTTCACCATCCGTTAATTGCTAGCTAAGCAGATGTTAATTGGCCTTCGCCTTACGACCTGTTAAGCCTGGCCTTCACGAGCCTGTGGACTAGTAGGCATTTCAAGTGGCAGTGTTACCTGATTCAATATAAGCTCCTATTTAAAATATTACCACGAGGCCTATTACCTATTGGATAAAACCTTGATATATTTATGTGAAAACCGGTGAAACCTTGATTTCACATAAATATATGATAATGTTGAATTGATTAAATTTAATATTAAATTATGATACTAATTAATAGCGTATAAGACGCGAAAAAACTTACGAACCTAAAATTCGAAATAAATTTTATTAGCAACTCAAAATTTTAATGACAATATAAATTTTTTATTATTATCTACACTAAGTAAAATAATATATAATATCCGTAGAATAATTCGACATAAAAGATTAATGATTGTATTTAATGATAATAATGTATTGTAACTTTCGAAAAAGATCGCCCTAATAGATAAATGAATGTAAAGAAAACCCGGGAATAGCAAGTCATTGGCTTCAATGACTTACTAGCCAAGTCATTTCAAGCTTAATCCACTCGAACATGTTTAGTTGTCAAATTCATGGAGTTGTTGGGTTAGTCATGGAGTTGTTAGTGCTTTAAGTTTTTAGCTACTTATTGTGGCTAAACTGTGTTTTGGCGGTTAAAAGCAGACTCCCTGCCGACCTTCACTTTAGCTTTTTGTCGATACACACATAGAAATATATACTAGCGGACATAGAGATATATACTAGAGGGAGCATAGCCTATCTCAATACATTAAGAGACCTGAAACATCTTTTTGGGGCTCTCAGGGGCTCTGTGCAACCTTATTTGAACCTCTTTCAAGAGTGAGTTCAAGTTATAATAAATAAATTGTTTTTGGCTTCCCGAACTTTTTTTGTGTTTTGATTTGTATTTTAAACGTTCTACTATATAAGTCTCTATAATTTTATTCTGTTTATTTGATTTCATTGATAGTCGAAGGTGGACAGGTTATTTTTTCCATGTTTCAAAATTCAACCAATAGGGCTCCTCTAGTAATATATCTCTCTGCTAGAGGGGGTATAGCCTATATCAATACATTGAGAGGCCTGAAACATCTTTTAGGGCTTCAGGGGCTCTGTGTAACCTCATTCATGAGTGAGTTAAGGTTATAATAAATAAATTGATTTTGGCTTCTCGTACATTTTTTGTGTTTTGATTTGAATTTTTAACTTTCTCCTAAGTTATTGTAATTTTGTGATTATTTGATTTGATTTCTAATCGAAGGTGATCAGGTTACTTTTTCGATGTTTGACCATTTATCCAAAAGGGCCCCTCTAGTAATAATATCTCTATGGATACACATACTTTATTCTTTGCTCTCGTTTTCATAGTCTTAGTCATTTTTGTATCAAGTAATTTATGTATGTAAACCTTAACTTTACTGTAGATACTGTGTAAATAGACTAAAATTAATTAATAGTGGTGTTATATTTCCGTGAATTCCCATAAAGTGATGCAAAAGTTCGAAATTTGTTGGTGACCATAACCTCCAGGTGAATGTAACCATGCCTCCATGTGAATGTTAACCTGCTCCTCCAGGTGAATGTAACATAAATGTAACCATAACCTGCTCCTCCAGGTGAATGTAACCATAACCTGCTCCTCCATGTGAATGTAAACCACCTAACCATGTTGAATGTACCTGCTCCTCCATGTGAATGTAACCATAACCTGCTCCTCCATGTGAATGTAACCATAACCTGCTCCTCCAGGTGAATGTAACCATAACCTGCTCCTCCATGTGAATGTAACCATAACCTGCTCCTCCATGTGAATGTAACCATAACCTGCTCCTCCATGTGGTGAACCATAACCTGTGACCTGTAAACAGATGATGTAACCTGTTACCAGTGAATGTAACCATAACCTTCCTCCGGTGAATGTAAACCATAACCTGCTCCTCCGGTGAATGTAACCATACCTGTTACTCCAGGTGAATGTAACCATAACCTGCTCCTCCAGGTGAATGTAACCATAACCTGCTCCTCCAGGTGAATGTAACCATTACCTGCTCCTTCAGGTGAATGTAACCATAACCTGCTCCTCCAGGTGAATGTCAACAAACCAGTTCGTAGTGTTTTAGTGTTGTTTTGCCTTTTAGCGAATTTCCTTTGTTTAAAAGCAACGCTCGACGTAACTTATTATGTGAACATTGGTAAACTCAACTACATTAACCTACAGATAATGGTTTCGACGTCAAACGTAAGGTGCTGATCCTTAAGTTTTACAGGTTATAAAGCATAGATCAAATACGTAAATAAGAAATGGTTCGCTGAGCATTGAAGCAGCACGCATTTCAAATTAAATCCCCTGCCACCTCCGCACTGTAGTATTTTTTTAAATCTTTAAAAATAAAAATACCATTGCATTGAGTTAAAACTTGGTATGAGTGGCTTCCTTTTTATGAATTATACACAGTTCCCTTGTATAGGTGGCACGGCAGAACTTCCAATTGCGCTAATTTATCTATTGTGCATGTGTATAATGCATGTTAATGAGAAAATTTTAATCTTTACATTACTGTACTAATAAATGCATATTTTTATTTCTACAAAGTTTTATTTTAATACGGTTCGTGTGTTTTACGGTTTGGTTAAGCACAACGGAGCGTAGTCAGTAAGAGTATGGTCAGTATGTACCATCGAGTGTAGTCAGTATGCCCCATCGAGTGTGGTCAGTATGCCCCATTTTGTGGGGTCAGTATGCCCCATCGAGCGTGGTCAGTATGCCCCACCGAGTGTGGCCAGTATGCCCCTCCGAGTGTAGCCAGTATGCCCCATCGAGCGTAGTAAGTAAGCACCATCGAGCGTAGTCAGTAAGCCCCATCGAGCGTAGTCAGTTTGCACCATTGAGTGTGGTCAGTATACACCATCGAACGTGGTGAGTATGCACCATCGAGTGTGGTCAGTATGCCCCACTGAGCGTAGTTAGTATGCCCCATCGAGTGTGGTCAGTATGCCCTATCGAGTGTGGTCAGTATGCCCCACCGAGCGTAGTCAGTATGCCCCATCGAGTATGGTCAGTAAACACCATCGAGCGTAGTCCGTAAGCACCATCGAGCGTAGACAGTTTACACCATCGAGTGTGGTCAGTATGCCCCATCGGGTGTGGTTAGTATACACCATCGAACGTGGTCAGTATGCACCACGCCCTACTGAGGTGAGGAAATGTTTTGAGGTGACCCGGTCCCGTAATGTCTTTCACATTCTGTATGCATAAAAAATAACTTTTCTTATTCGTTAAAGACCTTGTCATCAGTGAATCTCTACGGACGTTGGTCCACTTTGCTGACGTGGAACAATGCTACTTAAACATTAGTCAATAGTCAGCACTTGCCTGTTACTGATGCGCTATTAATCATAAGCGACTACAAGGGCCATTGAATGTGTTTAAATTGGACAAATTAGAGGTTTACTACATGTTATAGCTTACTAACTACTGGTAGGAGAGGGTTGGTATGAATTCATTTCTTTTTTTCATTAAACATATCCTTTATTTACAAAATATTTTTCGTACATTATTATTTTTTAATATAATTTACAAGGATTATCTCTCTACAGAAGGATACTTACGTATCCTTGTGTCGTAGAAGAGAAGTATTTTGTACTGCAGTACTTAGAATCACCATTAATTTATTTTAAAGTCTTATAATTATTTATTTTCTTAAAATATAATTAAATTTTCCTTATTATCTAATGTTCTTTTTTTGTGTTATTATTTATTCCTATTTATGTTATGTTGTGTCAGTTATCTGATAAGTTTTTGTCCTTCTTCAAGTTGTTTTTTAAGTAAAATATGTCTAATTTTATTCTTAAAAGTATTTCTTTTATCAGTCTGCTTAATGTCGTGAGGTAAGTCATTCCAAAGTAAAGTTGCCTGGTATAACCACTGTCTTTGTGCAGTTGTAGTCTTATACTGAGGTAGTCTATAAAGTTGGTTAGTCTGTGCTCTAGTATTAATGCTATCGTGATGAATAAGTCATAGAGAATGTTTTCCGTCGTATATTCTAATTAAACATTGCTGTCGAAACATATTGTCGGTCTTCAGAATAGTCAGTTTGTCAAATAATGATACTGTATGTTCGTATTTTGTTTTAAATGTAATGATCCTTATTAATGCTTTTTGCTGTATCAACACAGGTTTCTTTGTAGTTTCGTTTGCAGAGCCCCATGCAAGAATACCATAGCTTATAATCGAATCTACTAAACCATAATATACTGCTCTTAGCTGTTCTGGCGAAAGGAATTGTCTTATTTATAAAAATATATCTTAATTTCCTCAATGAGGTTGTCAGTCTGTCGATATGTTTTTTCCATGTAATAAGTTTATCTATTGTCATTCCAAGGTATTTAGTCGAGTCAACTCTTTGAATATTTGGACAGTTACACGGGTTAGTAGTTTCATCATGGAGGTGGTTATGTAGTTGTATTCGTGTCTGTGTAGGTTGTCCTGTTTCTGTCAATGAAAAGCAAATGTATACTGTTTTTTTTATATTTAACATAAGTCCGTGTCGATCAAGCCATTGTTTGACGAGTCTTAAGTCTTGTTCTGCTACCATACATGTCTCTGTGAATGTCTTGTTAGCTGTTAAGTAAACAGTGTCGTCCGCAAAAGCGTAAAGCATTCCGTCAAGTTTTATTTCAAGTAAGTCGTTAGTGAAAATTAAATATAGCAAACTTCCGAGGACACTTCCTTGAGGTATTGAATACTCTGTAGTGAAGCCATCTCCGGTTATATCATTTATTTTAACTTTGTAGACTCTTCTCTGCAGATAGCTAATGAACCACTTAAGCATTGTACCCCTTATACCTATTTTTCTTAATTTTGTAACTAATCTGTTATGAGACACACTGTCGAAGGCTTTCGCCACATCCATGAATACCGCTATCGGTTTGTTTCCTTTGTCAAGTTCATCGGTAATGAATTGACATACTTCCGTTATCGCATCTTGAGTACTTAATCCACTTCTAAACCCAAATTGAGCAGATGATAATTTGAAGTTATTTTCTAAAAATTCTACTAGCTTTTTTTTTAACCACTTTTTCTATAATTTTTGCGATATTAGATATTAAACATATTGGTCGGTAATTTGTCACTTCGCTGGGATCACCTGACTTATAAATAGGAGAAACAATTGTGATTTTTAACGCTTCGGGGAATATACCTTTCCTAAGACTAGCTTTGACTAATGTATTATTGGTTTACGCAAAAATTCTAGGTTGTTCTTTATCATGTCTACAGTTATAAAGTCATATCCAGGTCCAGAGTTACCTCTGAGCTCGGATATGGCAGTATATATGTCTTGTCTTCAATTGTACAATTTTCTAAGTATAGTTCGTCATCAGTATCGTTTTTATGTTCCGTCGGGTCGTTCTCTATATGCGCTACGTTGCTCAGGTTCTTTATTTTTTCAGTCATTTTTTTACCTACTTCAGTAAAATGTCTGGCCATGTAATTAGCGGCTTCAGTTGGAGTTTCATTTACATTTATAACCTTGCCATTTTCAGTTTTTATTTGTTCGATATTTTGCTTTGCTTTTGTTTTCTTAGTGTATATTTCTTGTACTATATCCCAAACTTTATTGATTTTATTCTCACTGTTTTCTAGTTTCTTTTTGTAATACTCTGTTTTTGTTTGTTGTATTAATTTGTTCAGTTTAGTCTTGTATTTTTGTAAGTAGTCTTTTAGCTTTTTGTTCTTTCAGTTTTTTGCTTAGTTTTTCTCTCTTTCTTATGCTAGTGATTAATCCGTACGTAATCCATGGTTTTAGCTTAGTATGTTTGGTTTTTTTAACGGTTTCAGTTTCAGTTGCTATCGTAATAAGTGATTGTAATTGTTTTATTAAGTTATTAGCAATATCATTTGGATCAGACATGTTTAGAATATTATCCCATTTTTCTTGTTGTAATGTCCTTAACATTTCCTTGTTTAACTTTTGTTTAGTTTCATATTTCTTTGGTTTAGGCCCAGCATCCACACTCTCATTTTGCACTATATTTACAGCCAAACTGTAGTGATCTGAGAAGTAAGTTTTGATTACTGCTGCCTCAGTACTTCTTAGTATGTTATCAGTAACAAAAACGTGGTCTATCGTGGTTTTAGTCGTGTTAGTAACTCGAGTGTAAGTATTAATTATAGGTATAAGTCTGTTATCTGTCATTATATCTAAGTAGTAAGCTTCGTCAGTTTTTAGTTCTCTTTCGTTATCAGTACTTATATTTATGTTTATGTCACCTATAATAATTGTGTTTGCATTTTTTAAACTTTTGATTTCCTTGTCAAGTTCATTTATGAATGTTTCCGTGCTACCATTTGGTGATCTGTATAATGCTAATAGTTGTATTTTATTTTTATTTCCTATAGCAATTTTTATACAATTCGTATCGGTCATTTTAATTTCTTCTATGCTTTCTATGTGCACGTCTCTGTAGTATACAACTACACCACTATTTTGGTTATGGTTGCATCTTGTAAAAAATTGATTATAACCATTTATCATAAAAACTTCGCAAGGAATGTCTCTGATCCAAGCTTCCGATAGAATTATTATGTTATATTTGGTTTTAGTAGATTCGATATTTACACAAAAATCATCAAAATTTTTTCCTATGCTTCTAATGTTTGCATGTAATATTTTGATACCATTCAGGATAAATGATTCATTTCCTAGTTCAATAAGGTTTAAATTTTTAATATTGTGGTTAGTGGTACTTAATGATTCTAAGGTTTCCATTAAATGTTAGTTTTATTTTACTATAGGTAATTGTTAATAATGAAACGAGAAAAGAAAAAATAATTAAATTAATAATATTAACTTAAATTAGTATAAATAGTTTAATAGTTTTTATATTAGAATTGCAATACAATTCGTAAGATAGAATAGAACCAAAATAAATAATTCAATAGTATAAAATAAATAAATAAATAAATGATAATAATGGGTATACAATCTATAATTATAATTACTATAAATTAAAATTAAATTAGTTTTAAAGTTAGTGTTTATTATTTACCTTCTAAGCTGTTTGATTAATGATTATATATAAGTTAAGAATTTAAGAGTTAATTGATTTTATATGTGATTTGGTAAATAAACAAATAAATGTTATATTAGCATATTGTATGTACTACATTAGTAATGTAGTATTTTAATTCATTTATTACTTTTTTTTTTATAACTGGTGATCTATAGTGATATATATTATTTGTTGCTTAGGCTGTTAAAAAGGTGTTGAACTGCGAGAATCCTGTGTATTTGCTGCTGGTCCTGGGAGAGAGGTGTAAAGTTCCTGTACTAATCTTTCCTTATCAATTTCAATAAGTTGATTTTCTGAGTAAATTCGTTTAGTGAAGGCTCCAACAATCATGTCCATGAATGATTATGGAGCTGTGTCATGTAGTTCAAGGCCTCCACAGGCTTACCAATATCCATCTTAGTCCTCATCATTCGTGATTCAAAGTTCTTTGGCAGCGCCACCGCCTGTGATAAAAAATATATAACTGACGGGAAATCAACGTTACAATTTGTATAATAAGGGTTTCTTAGTGTTTTCAACAACTATGTCCATGATTTTTGTTGGATCGTAAAAGTTAAGCAGCGTTTAGCGTGGTCAGTGTTGTATAGGTGACCGCTGAGAATAAAATGAATGCATTTACTTTCTAAGGACGAGCGAAGTAATTCCGAAGACATGCTGAAGTATAAATTTGGCTAATTTTATATAATACTGAAGACGAGCAAAGAGAGGACGAAACTGAAAGAATAAACGTAGCGAATCCGATGTGATGTGGAAAAGTTGCGAGGTACCTCGTACCCGATTTTTACTTTTTATCATTTATACCGTAGGTATATAGGAGAAGTATTGTGTTTGCAAAAAAATCCTAAACCGAGATGTCACTGGAATTATCCGTTTCAGGTATTTTTAAGACCTTCTGAGTAGTTTTCACAAAGTTTTCTGTCTGTATATGTGTGTGTGTGTATGTAATAATCATATCTCCTAGTGTATTTATGCTAGAGAGTTGAAACTTTGTACAAAAATCAATCTACTGCTGTAGTTTGTGCTATTCAGAAAATTATTTTGTGTGACGTCATTAACCCGCAATAATAACTCAGGTAAAATTACGAAACATTATAAAACGCGGAAAAATGATGCGATCCGATTGTAATTTAGCAAGCATGTAGCCATGTATAAGACGAATCAGCATAAATTCAATTTTAATCAAATGCCTTGTATACTTTTTTTTATAAAATATTGTAAAAAATCGGAAAATAATGCTGTTGAGCTGAAATTTGGTACAAGTGTGTACTTTTACTTAATAAATCAGTGCTCAAAGTTTCGTTTGAACACGACAAGAATATCCATAATTTTTGTTGGATCATAAAAGTTAAGTAGTATTGAGCGTGGTCAGTGCTTTATGGGTGACCGTTGAGAATAAAACAGATGCATTTACTATCTGAGGACGAGCGAAGCGAGTTCAAAACAGGGAGGATGAGCGTAGCGAAACCGATGTCATAAGGAAAATTTCTTGTTTCTTTAAATGTCTTTATAATTAATATAATGAATCTAGGGAGCGAATTGAGATTTCTTTAAATATTTTGATTATTAATATATACATTCTAACAAGCGAAGCGAGCCTTTTTCTACAGGACAGTATAGATAATATAAGCAATTTAACTCGCTAAGCAAGTTTTATGTAATTTATTTTTTTATGTATTCCTTACATGAGTTCCGGATGTAGCTAATAATATAAATAGATAATAAACTGATGGATTTAATCCTAGAGGATCTCTATCTATAGGTTTGACTCTTGTGAAATTATTACAGTTAATAGCAATTTCCTTTTTCTTTGAAAGCATACAAAAAGTAATGGAAATAGACGCGCTGTTAAGTCTCTAATTGAATTTGTTTTATTGGTATTTATTAGATTAATTTGCTGGTTTTCATAGTTATTAACTTTTACCTACGTGCAGATCGTGAAATGCGCTGTAATTATAAAGAAGAACGGCTGTGGAGCAGTGGAAGATACTTTCTTGCCGGGACGGGGTGTACTTAGCTAAACCAGTTACTGAAACAATACAGAGTGATCCCAACTGTAGGGAAAGTGAAACGTCCTGAGAACCTTTCTGTGTCTGGCTTTTGTTCTTTTATCCAGCGCTTGTATTAAGGCATAACGTGTATGATTTGTCACTAACCCACTAATAGCAGATGCCCCGAGTACCTGTCATCTGTTTAAAAGCAATACAGACTTGAGTTTATAGGTCTTTACTGTCAATTGTCTAAAAAGGGCTGAACAATTTATTTGGAGCAGAAGGTGGTCCGGGCACGAGCATATAAGGTACATTCGATACATGTTCAGGGCGCCGATTCAATGATAACTTGAGTGTCAATGTTACTGTAAAGTTCTTGTTGGTGGTAAGTCCTCGATTTTACCGGTAAACTCCTGCGTTTACTTCTGCAATTGTTTAATTATTCAAATGACAAAAATAAAATATCATCCATAATGATAAAATCACCTTGTTTGGTGATTTTCTCGAATATTATTAGTAAATCCTGTGTGTTTACTTTACCATAGAAGAATTGTACACGACATTTACGCAGACTGTGTTCTTAATAAGTAAATTTTAATAAATAATAGTACTGAGCTGAACTCTGCCAAAAAACTTAATACATACCACCTTGCTTGAACGACACATGGAAATTTTTAAATGTTATAACATTATAAGATTGGTTTTGCCTCCGCGCTGAAGCCGAAAGGCGTTCGAAAGTTATCGTGACCCATATAAACGTCTCAGAACAATGATCTGGTGCTCGCCATAGGTCTAGTGACCACTCGCTGATCTGGTGCTCGCCATAGGTCTAGTGGCTCCATTCGCTTTATCTTTTTCAGTGCTTCTTCCATGGATACTAGTGGACGCAATCCCTTTGTCACTTGACCTATGGTGAGCACCAGGCCATAGGTCTAGTGATTCCAGTTGCTGATGTGATGCTCGCCATTGGTCTTGTGGCTCCATTCGCTTTATCTTTTTCAGAGCTCCTTCCATGGATGCTAGTGGACGCAATCCCTTTGTCACTAAACCTGGTAGATCTAGTGACAAAGGTCTAGTGATAGGTCACGAGACCTATGACGAGCACCAGGCCATAGGTCTAGTGACTTCACTCGTTGATTTGGTGCTCGCCATAGGTCTAGTGATTCCACTCGCTGATGTGATGCTCGCCATAGGTCTAGTGGCTCCATTCGCTTTATCTTTTTCAGAGCTTCTTCCATGGATGCTAGTGGACGCAATCCCTTTTCAAATACCATTTCTACTATATTGGCACCTTGTGTAACGAAATCGCTACTCATTGGTTTCCCGTAATTTTTAATGAACTTTTGCTCTTTTCATTTTATTGACTTTCCATCATGAAAATAACTCTGATGAGGTTGTTGGGATGACGGAAGAAGACGAAGCAACCATCAAAAAAGAATTCCAATATCCTTAAATATAAATTTAACAAGTATAATATCAACTTATTCATTAAACTAGACATCTATTTTGTGCTATAAGTTGAAGCATGGCATACATTGTGCAACTTGTTATTAGATGAAGTGTCACCGAAATAATGTGTGATGTCTCAAAGTGGTTGATTATAGCGAACGAGTCCAACTTTTGTGTCTGTTTCACTAGTTGTACTATATGTAGCGGTACTGCCGAGCGTTGCATCTTAACTCTCTCTTAAACTTGATATTCAATACTCTTGAACCTGACTACCTGACCTTCTCATTTATATAATCCAATACTCGTATTACCTGATCCAAGCTTACACTCAATTAAAGACATGCAATAAGTAAGTGCTGAGAAATCTCTTATTTTCACCTCTAATTTCGTGTAATGGTTGACTCTGGTATTTTAGCTTACTTTCTTGTATTTCACACCTAAGCTTTTGTATTCCTTGTTATGGTAGTGAACACACACACACACACACACACACACACACACACACACACACACATATGATAGTACGTAGTATATAATATATATATATACTAGTATATATTATACATACATATAATATATATATATAGATTATATATAAATATATATATAGTATATATATATATAATACTATTTCCATTTCCAGCACGGGGTCCGATTGCTGGGATAATTTCCTTTGGAAGGCGTGTTTATGTGCTTAAGGTTCCGGTATATGCCCTGAGCTGTTAGTTGGTTCTTAAGACGTAAGCCGAGAGAACCAAATTATTTAACTCCCGAAGCGAAACCGAGGGAGTTATGACTATTAATACCCGAGGCGAAAGCCGAGGAAGGTTATTGCGAGGGCGAGATAGCATCTATTACTCCAAGGTGCATACAAGATTTTGATCTCCAGACGTTGGCTGATTTTATTTAAAGACTTTTGTTGTTATTTATGCTTTTTTTCGTGTCGGACCCCTTGATAGAATTTTGAGGGGCTGCCACCAAAAAAATATTTTTTTTTGCTTCAAACAACTTCTTTGACCTGAAACGGATTTTGGAGCCCAATATTTTTTTTTTTTTGGTAGGTTTTCCCCTCATAAGATTTGGGGTGCTGCCTTCAGACAAAGTCAACATCTTTTGGACCTGAAACGGATTTTGAGCCAATATAATTTTATTTTAGGTCGGAGTCGCGCCTCATCTTAAATTTTGGGGTGCCTACCCCCGTGAAAATTACAAAAAATTGATCGGATTCACCTCTTTGTATAACATTATGAGAACACCTACTCCCCTAAAAAATCGGTAAAATTGGCTTTAATAACCCAACAATAGGCAACACTTTTTATTCCCAAGGGAGAAAAACTTTCTTTTTACTCCCTTGGGAGTGAAAAGTAACTTTTTCTCCCTTGGGAGTGAAAAGTGCTTCTTTACTCCCTTAAAACTAGTCAACAAACTTTAGATTATACATCGTCTAGAGATAACAGATTTTATTCCTTTGGAAATCAATGTATGGATCAATAATGCCAACAAATGTAAATGTTATAAGCTTTTGTTAAAACCTCGATCTTATACCTACCCGCTAAGCAGAGCTGCCAACTTCAGGGAATGAGTACTCCTGTTGTATGAAAATTGTACTATTGGTATAAATTAAAAATTCATGGTGTTACGGCTTATTAACAGTGTTACCATATGTCACCTGGTCTTTAATCCTTATGGTCGTGATATTCTGCTCTGCGTTATGACGTCAAAAATCATTTTTATTACAATAAGAAGTACACTAGTACATATACCTACAATTCAAAAAGACACAGTGTTTTACTTTGAGACATTTCATTGATAGTCGTCTTTCCTGGTCATTCTTAACATGTTTACGTTTCTCTTTGTTAAATTTAGGTATGTTTTGTTTTACAGGTAAATGTTTGGTAGAATATGAGAAGCTTGGAATTGCAGGCTCACTAGCTCTTCTCTTCTAATCTGGTAAAATATTTGAATTGATTTCAAAGTCAATACTACTTAACATTCGTCACATAATCATAATAACAGTGTTATTATGACGTGAATATTATTATGTTATCTTACAAATAGGGGAGTTTCTAATTATGTTACTAATATAAATTATATTATATATATATATTATGTATATGTATAATATATATTATATATATATATATATATATGTATTATAATATTATTATATATATATATATATATTATATTATATATATATATATATATTAATTATTATACTTAATTATAGAGAAATAATTTAAAAATCTTAACGATTCGAACGGTTTAAGTTCTTCCACATACGAAGAGAGAGAGAGACTAGAAATATATATACATATATAACATATGTATATATTAATAAATAGAATGTTGATTAGCATTGCTATAAATAGAACTTACTACAATTAGTTGGCGTGATTAAAACTGGATATATCAGCGAATATAGTCTGTACATTATATAGATAGTGAATTATTATTTGAGCGAATTTTCTTTGAAAAAACAAATCGCTAATGAAGTAGCGAGATCCAAGTCCCGAAGTGTTACAATTCTGTTTCGTAGATCCTTGATCACAAAAAATAGATATCTACTAGCCAGGCCTAGCAATATCCAAGAAAGCGGGCATTGCAAAAATATATCCTGGCTAGCGATATAGATATAGATACTATATCGCTAGCCTGGATATATTTTTGCAATGCCTGCTTTCTTGCTCCCACTATCGAGGTCTTGCTTGTGTATCCGGTGCCTTATAAATACCATTACTACTTGTTATACATTTTTTTCCGAATTTTTCAAAGAAAATGCCTTAAAAATTCTAGATTTAGAATTTACTAAGGTCCATAGTTATGTTTAACCTGTGATATGCGTATGCGTATTTCTCTTAAAGAATCCGAAAAAAATGTTTAAAAAGTGGTAATGCTATGAATGAAATTATAAAGCAAACACCTGAAACTTAAGCGAGACCTCGATTGTTAAGCAAGAAAACACGCGTAGCGAAATTGCCTGGCTTGCGAACCTCCGCGCCAGTGCCCAAAATTTATATTATCGTTAAAATTATTTTATCATTAAATTTATTCTATCTAATAAAATGCGAAAAAATGCGGTAAAGTTGACTAAAACCTATGATGCTAATAGTGAAAAGAAATATTTTAAAATATAAGAAATTGGAAAACGCGGGTCCGAGGCTTTGTGTTTCAATTTACAGAGTCGTAAATGATCTCAGTTAATTTTCTTTATAAAATTTGAATCTCTTGATGACACTTTAGACTAATAAAGCTATCAATGTATAGAATCTCTTTAACTTGTTTTCTTTCAATTTGACCTTAATATATTTATGTAAATCGTAAAACCAGTCACTTAAAAAAATTGGCCAGCCTGTTTATACGTTTCTTTTTTTCTTTCAACAAAGGAGAAAGATTTGAGTCAGAGCGTAGGTGTGTATCGAGTGAGGTTTTTAGCTTCAACAGCTCGTAGACATTACAGCCAGGTGTTTAACGCGCGAGAGATGTGTCAGGCATGCGCATGTCTGCCTATCTTCTAATGTTACATTTTCTATAACCCTTCTCGTATCTTACACAGATCCAAACATGGACCAACTAGCATCACAAACTCACTCACAACACCTCGCCATATCTGTTACTTAAATTTCTACTGTTTCTAATTAATTTCTAATTTCTACTGTTTTTTAAATTTCTACAGTAATTAAGAGTAGGAAACTCTTTTACATTTATGTAATTTTAACTTGAGAGTGTGGCGTGAATTAAAATGAGGCTGCATTCTGTATTACCTTACTGAATGTAAACAAGGCGCAGGCAAAAATCCCTTATTCTACATGATTAACAACAAGGCGCAGGCAAAAATCCCTTAGTCTACATGATTAACAACAAGGCGCAGGCAAAAATCCCTTAGTCTACATGATTTAACAAACAAGGCGCAGGCAAAAATCCCCTTAGTCTACACGATTTCAAAAAAGGCGCAGGGCAAAATCCCCTTAGTCTACATGATTAACAACAGAGGGCGCAGGCAAAAATCCCTTAGTCTACATGATTAACAACAAGGCGCAGGCACAAATCCCTTAGTCTACATGATTAACAACAAGGCGCAGGCAAAAATCCCTTAGTCTACATGATTAACAACAAGGCGCAGGCACAAATCCCTTAGTCTACATGATTAACAACAAGGCGCAGGCAAAAATACCTTAGTCTACATGATTAACAACAAGGCGCAGGCAAAAATCCCTTAGTCTACATGATTAACAACAAGGGCGCAGGCAAAAATACCCTTAGTCTACATGATTAACAAAAAGGCGCAGGCAAAAATCCTTAGTTACATGATTAACAACAAGTCGCAGCAGGCAAAAAATCCCTTAGTCTACATTGATTAACAACAAGGCGCAGGCAAAATCCCTTAGTACATGATTACATGATTAACAACAAGGCGCAGGCAAAAATCCCTTAGTCTACATGATTAACAACAAGGCGCAGGCAAAAATCCCTTAGTCTACATGATTAACAACAAGGCGCAGGCAAAAAATCCCTTAGTCTACATTAACAACAAGGCGCAGGCAAAAATCCTTAGTCTAAGCATGATTAACAACAAGTTAATCATGTAGACTATGATTATTCGGAAAATAGTTATTTATGACGTCTATAAACCCAAGTAATGGCTCTGCAAAAATTTCTAAAAATCATAAATCGCGGAAAACTGATGCGATCTTAGTGAGATTTAGCTCCATGTAGCCATGTGTAAGACTAACACATATGTGCTAAGTTTCATCATTATCAGCAATTGTTCAATTTTTATCAAATTTACACGTGTACGTCTAGATTACGTAATATATAAGTGCACCAAGTTTCGTTTCAATACGAAAAATATATCTACGATTTTTGTTGGATCATAAAAGTTAAGCAGCATCGGGCGTGATCAGTGCCTGGATGGGTGACCGCTGGGAATAAAATAGATGTATTTACTATCTGAGGACAAGCGAAGCGAGTTCAGAGTTGGGAGGATGAGCGTAGCGAATCTGCTGTCATAAGAAAAAGTCCCGAGGTACCCTGTACCTAATTCTTTCTCCTACTTCCGTAGGTATATAGGAAAAGTATTGTATCATTTGATACTACCGAGTTTGCAAAACATGAATAGTTGACACAATATCATTTGATACTACCGAGTTTGCAAAACATTGTCTCTCGCACAATTATATTGTGAAAAGTATTGTCGTGACCCTAAATAATAATTGTATTCGTCTTGGGTCGTCCAAAACGAAATCTGCCATAAAACTGAAGTTTAATCTTCTCATATTTCATATTGATAAGGGTTATCACTTCATGTGTTGACAGTAATTAATTTCCATTGATTTTTCGTCTATATACAGTTGTAAACACTACTTACCTCTTATCTGAATACTATGTGCTCGATTAGAGCTTTGCGCCTCGTCAAAACACTTTTGCTTAAAATAATATCTACAATTTCTTATTAGAACAGTATACTAAGTGAGAGCTAATCCCTGGCTGCGGGTGGAGGCTCCTCCATCAGGGACTTTATCTTTGTCCAAATTACATTGACTATAAAATATCAACCCTTTATCTTTAAATAAAACTTTATCATGGGTATGAAACAGAATTGTGGATTTTTCTAAATCCCTTTACCACTTCAATTTTGACTTTCACTCACTCACTACAGTAGTTATGAGGAAAAATATTGTGTTCTCCACTTTCCTGACATCGTTTCCTGAGTGGTTTCGTCGTGCTGTTTGTCTGTCTTAATTAGAAATTAAGGTCTATTTGTGTTGTTCGAAAGATAATATTATCTAAACCATTCCGAAAATATGTTAAAAATCGAAAATTAGACGGCCTTTAAATTTCTTCATTGCTTTTTGGCCTCTAATATATTCCAATATATTATAGCGAAAGATAAAATGCATTAGTATAGTTTAAATTCCATAGGTATTTAACTTTGAGGCCGGTATTCAAAGACGTTTTCCTAACATTTTCCTAACATTCTCCTAACATTTTTCTAACATTTTCCTAACTCCTAACATTCTCCTTAAGGATAATGTTAGAAAAATGTTAGGAAAATGTTAGGAGAAAGTTAGGAAAAATGTTAGGAAACGTCTTTGAATACGGGCCTTTTGTTTCTAGGTTATTGGGGGGGGATTTACAAGCTGATAGAGTTTATAAGGTGATTAAATTGGAGTGTTTTATGAATGAAATCAAATTTTTTTTGACATGTTGGGTTATAGTCCGGAATTGACGTCATTGCAAGAATAAATAGTAAATTTTCAATGTTGACCGTCTATACCGATTCCTGCAATGACGTCACACGTCATTCATAAAAACGTCAGGTTATAACCTCCGAATGCGTTTGGTTTGTTTACATCGAATTGAACCACCTTATAAATTTCTATTATCTTTGGGGATATATACATATTTATTTCTGTTTACATCTGTGAAAATCATGTCGTTTTACTGCAAAACATGTCAATTTTAAAAGCATATGTTGTAGTTATAAAATATATTCCTAATAATTTTTAATTATTTAAAGTTGTTTATTTTATATATAACTTTTGGGCACTGTAGAGGAATGAACTATTTTCTTCATTTCAAATGAGGAACCAGAATACAAATTCTCATGATTTACAGTATTAAAAACTTACTTAAAAACTTATAAGAACTAAATAATTGTATTAACTAATAACAGTATTAAAAACATATAAGAAAAAACACCTTTATGTGAAACTATTATCACTTTTAACTATAACTATAATAGAACTAACACTAAATCACAGATAAGCGCTGAACTAGACATTTAATAAAAATACTTATTATGAATTACTTACACTAACTTAAATTATGCTAAATTAAGTTTTTACATTTAAAAACACCACATTACTATTGGAACTAGAAACAATACTACTTAAAAAAAAATTCAAAAGAACAGAGTTTGGATAGATACATAGAAGAAGGATAATAAGTTTATATATATATATATATATATATATATATAATATATATATATATATATATATAAACAGTTTATATATAATATATATATATATATATATATATATATATATATATATATATATATATAAACAGTTTATTATATATATATATATAATATAATATAATAATTAAATGCCCGTTTAGAGCCTTGCGGCTCATCAGGGATAACCCCAGCTAGTAGCAACTGTTACGCTCATAGTGTATTCTAAAGTTGGCGAATTTATCTAAACAATAATTTTATATAAACTGAGAGCGTATCCTGGGATGCGAACCCTAGACCTCCGTGGGTGTCAAAGGTCAGTGTAAAGACTAACGCCTTAACGACCTCGACCACGGAGGAAGTTATATATATATACGAACACATAATATAAAATAAAAGAATTACCCGCATTATTTGATTGAATACCTATTTATTGTATTACTTCTATTAATTAGTTTTAATTCACCTAATGCTATAACTCCCTAGATAACAGGTTACATAATAATTCTAAGAACAAGCCAAGCCATTCTTAATAAAACACCCAAGTCTCTCCACATATAATATTTATTGACAGATCCAGCTTTCAACCTTTCGGTCATCATCAGTGCCTGAACAATGAAAAAATAAATATAAATATGTCAATAAATATTATATGTGGAGAGACTTGGGTGTTTTATTAATACTGTATACTTCACTTGCCCTTCTTCTTTGTCCAAGCCATTCTCCTGAGAGAGTCCTAAGTCATAACACCCTAGACTTCAAAAAAACCACCTTAAGACCAAGTAATACGACCTTAAGCTTTAGATAACTATAACGTTCTGAGGACGAGCGAAGCGTGTCCGTAGTTATGAGGAAATGTACCGAGGTACCCTGTACCCGATTTTTTCACTTTTGGTCATTACCGATGTGGTAAATAGTTTTTTACACCGCTACCGGTAATATTCAATTCAATTCAAAAACAGTCTTTATTTCCATAAGTAAAAATAACATAACAAAAAAACGTAGAGTAATTAAAAGAGGTAATTTACATAATCTTAAGGAACCCACAAAGCCAAGTGGCCAGAGTGTGGAGACTCCAACTTAAGTACAAGTTATATATATTTTTTTTTTCAGGAAGTTCTCCATAAATTTTGGTTGAAAATTATTTGAATTAAAGATAAAGTAAAAAAATAAAAAAAAACAATAGAATTTAAACATTAAAAATATAAAAAGGTAAAAATAATATATAAAAAATATATTTTATATATAATATATAAAAAAATTTATTAAAAATATATAAAGCCAATTAGACTCCCTCCTGCAGCACAGATCTCCTGATCTAAGCATGAGGTATCTTTTGTATATTTTGTTATGAAGTTTATACCTACTTATTTATGTATTAATAAAGAATTGTTTTAAAAAAAATATTACCTTTTAAGGGGGTAATAGTCCCCTTACCATATAAAACCGCTCCAGAAAGTAGTATTTACCCAGAGTATGAGGTTATACAAAAACTTGTATTACTAAGGAAACTCATGTTATTGTCTTTGGTTCATGGAGGTAAGTAATGGTACGTGGTGTTTAGTATTGGATTCCTGTGATTTACCATTATTGTTTGTTAGTAGTTGTTGGACAATGCTATGTTAAAAAAGGCGGAAAATCGAAATGACCTTAAAATTCCGACTGTTGTTTTCCTAGATACTTATTATATATTAAAGAATTGAACTCGTGTAGGATTTGTTTGTTGGATTTGTTAACCTGCCTACTTGTGTATTTGCCTATGTTACTTGAGACTGTCGGCATGTTGCATATGGCTGCGTGATATGAACCAGATCCGGCGTGATCGCCCACGATAAATCCTAGGTCTTATCCGTTAGTTTCAATCTTTTATGTGGGACTTTGCCTACTAGTCTATAATCCTTGTTTTCTATCTCTTCTTATAGGTACCGTTTTGATCTCAGTTTAGTTCCTTTACTTAAAGCTGTTAAAGATATTAACTTATATTAGGAACTATTCCTGTTTAAATAAATTTACTTTATGTTTAGATTAGCTCGCAGGCTATTTTAATTTGATAAATCTTTTCTTGTTAATGTTGTTCAAGAGTTTTATTAAATAAATAAATACGGTGGTCAAAATTTGTATTTTTACTTATCTTACCCACTATTTACCACCGTAGGTAGGAAAAGTCTTGTTTTTACCGTAAAAATCCGAAAAGGAGTTTTCATCATTATCATCAGTTTCGACACTTTCATGACGTTCTCAGTTATTTATTTATTTACATACTTGAGGTTACTTTATAACAAAGTTTCTCAATTGTCAAAATTTTACAATTAAATGAAAAGAACAAAACAAGAATAACAAATAAATTATAAATTATTAAATAGACTGCATAAACATAGGCAGCATAACTTGAATAACAAACTTGATTAAAAAAAAACAAAAGCATAACATTACATGAGAAACACTAAACATTTAAGGTGGAAATACTAAATTATCAGCTAAAAATTCGTTAACAGTATAGTAGGCTTTCTCAAGCAACAATGTTTTAATGCTTTTTTTGAAATTTTTGGGTGGAAGTTCAACTATTGAAGCTGGTAATTTATTAAAGCACCTTAATTCATTAAAATTTGGGTCTGATGTGATTTGTTGAGCCTACAAGTGGAATATTGATGTTAGCAATATATCTAGTGCCATAAATTGTGGTTCTTAATATAATTAAACTCCCTCATCATACTTCGCTTTAACGAACAACAACAATGAAAAAATATAGGCTGAATGAAAAGTTAAAATTTTATTTTCAATAAAATATTGTTTGCACTATTTTTAGCAATTATGTTTAGCATTATTTATGATACGGATAGCTTTTTTTGCAAAATAGAAATACTGTTAGCTACAGGGGCTGCTCCCCATTCTTTAATACAATACAGCATACGTGAATGAAAATGCGCATAGTAAGCAAGCTTCATGGTATCAATATCTAAAGTTAAACTAAGTTTACGTAGCAAAAATAAAATAGATGCATGTTTATTTCCTAACTCATTAACATGAGCTTTCAAGCTAGTTTTGTTATGCTGTCTGTATGTGTATTTAACGCGCTTAATTCCCGTATTGTTCTGAGTGGGATTTATTATGAGTCTGTCTATATGTGTGTCTCGCGTAATTCATGCTGTTTTCTTAGTGGGTTTTATTATGACGTTTGTTTGTGTGTCTGTGCGAAGCATAACTTGTTCTGTGTTCACAAAAGAGTTTTATACTTGGTACCAATCAGACTTTCGATCTTGCTGTGCTAGCCGCAGATTTTTTACAATAAACATAAAAACAAAAAATCTTTCTCTACCGAAATGTACTTTGTTAAAGTCGTATCGAATGTATCAGCACTCTGTAAGTCGTATGGGATGTATCTGCATTCTGTTAGTCGTATCGAATGTATCAGCATTCTGTAAGTCGTATCGGATGTATCTGCATTTTGTTAGTCGTATCGAATGTATCAGCATTCTGTAAGTCGTATCGGATGTATCTGCATTCTGTTAGTCGTATCGAATGTATCAGCATTCTGTAAGTCGTATGGGATGTATCTGCATTCTGTTAGTCGTATCGAATGTATCAGCATTCTGTAAGTCGTATCGGATGTATCTGCATTCTGTTAGTCGTATCGAATGTATCATCATTTAGAGAAACTCTTGCTCCTCTATGCTTTGGCTGGAAGGAAACTTAAATAAGAAATTAATCTTATGTTGTAACGCCTCTTTGCGTGGAGGCGCGTAATGATTAATTACTTGCTTCTTCAGTACTTCTTTGGTTTCTTTGCGGTCATATGGTTATCTTCTAGAATGTATCTGGGGGCACGGCAGTGCCCCTACCAAGTCTAGCGGTCACTGGTGTACCATCCTTTACAGGAACCATCTCGAGGTTATTTTTGCCCCCTCGTATCTTTTTATTAAGGGCATTAAAAAATATAATTATAATTATATTTTTTATAATTATAATTTATAATTATAAATAAATATAAAAAAAAATAAAAAATAACTGAAAGATCTTGTTGAGCTGACCCATTCTACCGAATTTGATATCTTTAACCATTTACAGGTGTTCAGATATAATGGCTCAAAGTTAGGCAGTTTTGACGCTCACTCACTCATCAAAATTCTAAAGTTCTTCCAGCAAATGTAGACACTTTAAATTTGGTATAAATATAAATATTGAAGTAAAAATCAATAAAATAATGGTAGAATCAAACATTTCCAGTCCCTTCTACCTAAAATGTTCTACCTAAGTTGAAAGGTAATCTAACCTCAATTTTACGTATAAAGAAAAATTTTGATAACTAGCGCTATCTAGTAGAGCGCACCAAAACTAAGAATATTGAGAGTTTTATTTTGATAGGACATAACAAAATATTTTTACGCAATTTATCTATTGTTTTATTAAAGAAAATGGAACTGTTTAGTAATAAATAAGTGGTGTGATAAGCTGTAACTAATATATAATTTAATAATATTTTTGTAAGGAGCAATGTTTAAGCTTACCGACATGTCTTTAATTAGTTTATGTTGTGTTGTTACTAATCAACGATATGTCATATTATTTATTAGGATAAGTCTTCGTTTTTGTATTATTATTCTTGTTGAAGAAATAAAACAGAACGATTGTTATGAACGACTTCCCTTCTAAATTAAGTTAAGTTATAGCTTTTTTCAGTAAAAGTTTCAGTAATTAGCCGGATTTGTGATAAATGAAGCCTATTTCCGTAATCTGCACGCTCTTTTGGTTAATCTCAAAGAGTATTTACATTCACTCAATGATTTATTTTTTAATCTAACTTGGTACATATACCTGGTACATACATAACTACTGTTAGACGTCAATATTTTGTGTTATATTTTGACATGTCATATTTGTTAACATTGACGTCTAACAGTAGTTATGTATGTACCAAGTTAGATTAAAAATAAATCGTTGAGTGAATGTAAATACTCTTTGAGATTAACCAAAAGAGCGTGCAGATTACGGAAATAGGCTTCATTTATCACAAATCCGGCTAATTACTGAAACTTTTGAAAAAAAAAGTTATAAAAAAAGTTTGTTGGTGATCCAACGTTCTAGAAGGCCGTGGATATTCGACCGCGCCTTATACTGCTTTAAAGTTTGTGGCTAGCACAGCTCTTGAGATATTTAAATTAATGAATGTGCTTTTTTTCTTGTGAACACGCAGCTTAACTTGTAAAATTATTTGCTATAATTTTATGCTAATGGGTAGGAAAGCCTTGTTCCATGACCGGCAGCTTGTTTTATATTGATATTCGCTAAAAATAATAAAGATCACTGTAAATGCTGAAGGTCGTGTTAGGAGGGGGGGGGGCTTGCTTGACATTGTCAACACTGAGCACGACTACTGCTAACATGTTTCTCTAGTTAGTTACCTCGATGCGACAGACGTAAGATATCTCCTGCCTGTTATCTTGGGTCACCTTGGAAACAAAGAACTGCCCCAACATAGAGATATTTTACTAGAGGCTCCCTATCGGTTGAATTTCGAAACATCGAAAAAGTAACCTGAACACCTTCAAGTATTAATATAACCCTATAAAAAACACAAAAAACACAAACTTATATAGTGAAACCTCAACAAAACAGAAACAATGTGTGAAAGGCAGAAGAGAATTGATTTATTATAACCTTATTCTTAGAGAAGATTTCAATGAGGTTACACGGAGCCCCTGAGAGACCCAAAAGATGTTTCAATGAATTGAGACAGGTTATGCCTCCTCTAGTAATATATGTTTAGTTTATGTGCCCCAAGCTCTCCATAGATAAGCGTGATAAGAGAGTAGAACGGCTTGTGTACCTGCATTCTTCTCTCCGAAGATAACATGCGCATCGATTTGTTTATGCAGTTACTTGTATATTTAGATAGTATGGCTGGTTGATTTTAACCAGGATCTTTCCATAAGCCTGGGGCTTTAATTTTTTGTCGAGTTTCAATTGAATTCGAGCGGAACATTTACCCGAATACTTGAAATTGACTTTCATGTCGTGATCTAACAAGTTTCCAAATTATATATTAGTCTTGGATTGTTCAGCATTGATTTTTATTTAAAGTTAATGTCAGGTGCTGATATTTCAACGAGTCTTGTACATCCTCATACGTAATGAAAAATAATTATAACTTACTCCTACTTCAATTTTTCAGATTTTTAAAAAGATCACCAAGGTCTATTGACAGGTCTATTAATTGTCTAGTATTCTGGTTTTGGCATCAGAATTGCACGATTTTTCATTCTTTTTCCTCTAATCTGGAGAAAACCCAAGCTTTACAGCCTGATTTTCTCAGCGTAACGCGTTATTTAAGAGCCTAACCAAGAGGCAGTTAACCGTCCGTCTGGCCAACTTACAGTACTTAAAATTTTGCTGACTCAGCAAACAATTGGCCGGGGAAAAGGTCTTTGGTTCTACTTAGCCTAAGTTACTGTGCAGTGTTAATGTTGGAATGATGACCAGAGTTTTCACTCGCACCGATAAAATTATGTAACTAGTAGTATGGCATAGCTTAGTTCTAGGCAATAAACCATAAACTTACGTAAGAAAGCACGCATTGCAATGAAATTTCCCCCGGCCTGCAGACTTCCGCACCAGAATTATTTTGATTATTACATTTGGAAATTTGCTTATATCGTGACAGCATGCCATTTACACAAAGTAGTGTAATGTGATAAACTGATGGACTGCAGCCATGAAAGGGCGCAAGGGTGCTGAGTGAACCGAAGAGCCGACGCCGCGTAGCAGCCAAACCCTCTTGTTTTTCTAAGTTTCCGGTGGAGTGCATTGCATAGCTTTGTAAAACTAAAGGGATATGGGCATTTACTTTACAAATCCAGATAATGTATTTCGTTGATGGCCTTTCTTTCTTGGTTTGAGTGTTACTCTGGCTGTTTAAAACCATTGACGTACAGAAAGGCCTATCTAATTGCCATGTGAGTTGAGCCTTGTGTTTGTCTCGTTGTCAGGAATGTAAAGCAGTCACAGATCGACTCCGGCTGCCTATGATTTGACTAAAACCATCCAATTACTTTTAGCTTCAGATTTACTGGGATGTTTCAGAATAGAATTATTCACGGTACATTAGAGTTGTATTTCCTTTCCTTGGATCTATTATACAAAGATTTTCCTCAATATAAAGAGACAAATAATTGAATTCCTCGAGTCCATCATAATTCGGATGCAGTCTAGTTGCCTTGTTCTAAAGAGTCCCAGATCCTCGATTCTTTGTGCAGTTCATAATATTGAAAATTAGCAAGTCACACCTGTTAAATGTCTGTTCCTTTATTAGCAAGTCACTCCTGTTAAATGTCTGTTCCTTTATTAGCAAGTCACTCCTGTTAAATGTCTCTTCCTTTATTAGCAAGTCACTCCTGTTAAATGTCTGTTTCATTTATTGCAGTCACTCCTGTTAAATGTCTGTTCCTTATAGCAAGTCTCACCTGTTAAATGACTGCCAAAAAACCAATAACTTTTTTCCTTTATTAGAAAGTCACACCTGTTAAATGTCTGTTCCTTTATTAGCAAGTCACTTCTGTTAAATGACTGTTCCTTTATTAGCAAGTCACACCTGTTAAATGTCTCTTCCTTTATTAGCAAGTCACTCCTGTTAAATGTGTGTTCCTTTATTAATTTCTGTACAAGTTAATGAACTTATGTTTCAATCTTGCTGTATTTTTACTCTTCCTGCTATTTACAATGTCTAATCCCTAATGTTTTTATTCATAATCTTATACTAAGACTTGTGAAGACGAACATTTATATATATATATATATATATATATATATATATATATATATATATTATATATATATATAATCCAGATTCTAGTCAGTAAAAATGTCTTTTGAACGGATTAATATTTTTAAATTAATATTTAAAAATACACCAAACCTGAATCACTGTATCACTGTATGTCCGGTTTATGAAAATAAATAATTTTTTCCCTTTATAGTGAAATATTTTTTTCCCTTAATAGTGAAATAAATTTTCCCTCGATAGTCAAATACTTTTTCCCCTGAGGTCGTTGTACCGTTGGCTTGATAGTCTTAAAGTTTTTTTTTTCCTTTCCTTAATATAATTCGGCCAGAATTCCTGATATGGTTCAACGGTGGAAAAATCAGCTCCGGTCTGTCACGACTTAACAGACCCGCACTAATGGAACCTGGATCTCTACTCCAAATTACTTGTTACAACGATATTAAAAATCTATCCTAATACATAACATGTGACAAACGTTTAGATATAACTCGTGTATTGAGTCTTTATCATTTAATAAGTGATGATACCGTTATTTTAAATATACTGGAGTGGAATTTATGTTCCAACATAATTTTAAGTCTGATTCTAGTGCTATGTTTTAGCTCTTTAGCATGAACACACCGGAAGTTATGCGTGACACATATACAGACTGACTTACTTCATGGTGATTACTACATAGGACGTCGAAAAAATGAAATCTTGTGTATCCTCGGTTTTGTGGTACAATACATACACACAAATATATGTATAAAACAGTTATTAATGCTATGCTCCTGGTAATGAGTCCTGAACATAATATTTGAGGAAGATATAAATTGTAAAGCAAAGAAGAACGCATTTCAAAGTAGCTTTGCTTTAGGCTTGCGGATCTACGCGCTAGAATTTTTTAAGAGTTATTAAAAATTTAGGAAATCGACAAGAAAGTACCAGTGCTACTTTCCTGTAATTATACTAAACTAGGCTTTTTAGCTACAATATTCATAATAAAAAATCGCTTAAACTTAAACAACCATTCGCTTAAACATAAACTCGTTCAATTTTAGCGGTGTTTACCATTTTTTATTATAGTATTTTTACAGAAACGTACGTCTACGCGACTGCATATCTTAGCTAATGTAGCGCAAATGTACAGTCGTGTTAAAACTATTTTTTATTAAAATATTCAGCCACGTTGTCGACCAGTCGCGCAAAACGAATCCTACCCTCCCGGGTCATAACGCCTGTCCAATTAGTAATTTTTTTCACAGGAAATCGGATAAAATGAGTTTTTATCGCTATAAAAGTCGGACCTCGTTATATCATAATTGAGTTGACCTTATTTACATGTCGTGAAAACTCTTTGAGAGAAACCATTCTATTGGTCCTTAGACCAAATCCGAGATGGCAGATTAATGTAATCGTTAAATGCAAGGGTTTTGAGCATTTGACAAGGCTTTTGAATATTAATACTGCTGACTCGTCATCATTACTTTTTAAACATGTGTACACACAATGTACAACAAACGGGATGGAGCAATTGGGGCACGCACATGCGCAATACATTAACCTTGAACATGTATTGTCAACAAACTTTTTATTTTGACCTCGAATCTCTGAGTCTTTGTGGTTCCCTGAATTTACTACTTGGTTAGTAAAATTCTGCATTCCAGTTGTTTCCTGATGACTAATAAACCCATCAGTAAATGGGCAAATCGGCCAATGGTCGTTTTTAATTGACCATGATTCCATAATAAATCCATGGTCATGCAGTAGCCAAAATGTGCCTACAGCAGTGGATTGAAATTTCTCTTACACATATGTCCAATAATAATTGTTAAATTCACAGATGATTGATTGCGTTTGATTGTTTCGTTGATTTCGATTAGATTATGTTTCCAGTATTGTTTTATTGTCCTTATTCCTACCTGTTGAATCGGTAGTAAACACTGTTATCAGTTGCATCCTCTTATCAGTAATATATTTACTAATAGTACGGTCCATTGTGTTTTATCTTTTTAGATCTCCTTGACATTAAACACTTTCTTTAAACCTATATTAATTGAAATTTTTTGTGTTACATATACTTCGTTCACAGCGGGGTTTGTCTGTGGGTTCAACTACAACTGTTCACACGGTATTTTTCACCGTTAAAAAAAAGTTCCAGGGTTAAACCCCGTGTTCAATCGCGTTCACAGGGAGGGTTGAACACGGGATTGAACCACCTGCCAAACCCCGCGTGTGAACGAAGTAATAATCTTCTAGATAAATATTGCGATGATTCTCTCCGTGTCATCGGAACTTATCCTAATGTTCTACATGAATGAAACGACAAATGAAAGCTAGATTATATAAATTTAGATGCTTTCAATGTTTAAAAGAATTTCCTCTTATGAGGAATGCTTTCAGGAAAGCCACTACCCATGATTAATTATTTCACCAGTAGTGCTATTTCACCTCTAATCTCGTATGTCCATTAGAAGTATTACTACTTCATGCCTTCCATAATGCAATGCATTCCAACGCATTGGCGTTGGAATGCTAGGTGTAGGTGTTGTGTTGTGAATGTGGTTGAGTCCGTTAAAACTACTAATGAGCCTGCTAAATACTATTTCTTTATTAAACATTATGAACTAAAGTTGTTTATGCTGGTGTAACTATCTGGCCGTTCGTTCTCCCTGTCTAGGTATCATCTGCTAGGATGAATTACATCTATAGATCCCTAAAGAACTTAAACAAAGACTCGTTGACAGTCTGTTATTATGTACAACGGACTGTCAGCGGTTTAAACGACATATTCTTATGTAGGCAACCTAGAGCTGGGCCCTGAACTTTTGAGTGTAGAACTTGAACTTCAGTAAGTTCCTTACTCTTACCTTGGAATATATTTGATTAGTTGATTTGACATTTCCAGTGTACTTATCTTGTTATTTTTCAATGTTTACAGTTTAATTGTAAACTAAAGTCTAAACTTTTTGTTTTATCTAAAAATGAAAAATTATAAGTGAACTATATACAGGACTGAATGGTTGGGATAGTGGGTTCGAGTTACTTTCGACACGTTACGATTGTCGCTACGTCTTGTACTTGACTCTGGACCTCTCGCATCGGATTTGATTCTCAATATAGATACTCATGTCGTCTCATGTCACTGTAGAGGTAACCTGAGTGTTTTGCTGTAGATTTGCCCTAGATATAGACAGTTATAATCGAACAGAGAACAGTTTAAAAGTACATGTAATTTACCAGTATTTGATCTCTTTTACTCTCTGTTTTGTTGGTGTAGTGTAACCGATCTATTTGTTGCCAATTGTTCTAATGTATCTAAATTACGCAACTCGGTAGCGATTTTATTTTTGCGGAAATTTGCTTATTACCGAGCCAAGCGAGGCTGTAGTAAGTTTTAATTGTATAAATACCACTTTAAAAATTCCCTTTGTACGTATCAATGTTTTAATTGTCAATATAAAAATAAATGTACAGGTACTCTTAGAAATTCGAGAGTTTTGAGCAAGTTGAGAATTTTAGCAAAGTTATACACTCCCGGTTCCTACTCTCGCCATGTCGCATATCCCATTAGTGAATTTTTGCCAAAGAAAATTCGCTAGATGGGAGTAGTAGTAGATAGTAGAGATAGTGTAATTTATGATTAAATTACATAATATATATAAATAAAATAATTTATATTGACAATTTTTGTCGCATAAGCTCAAGGCTTGTGAGCGACACTGAAAATTCATGTAAACTTATAAACTATAATCTAGCTAGAGTCTCCACTCTCGCTTGCTACTGGAGGCTCTTATCATAAACTAAAAAATTGTTATTAAATTTGTAACAATTTGATGGAAATAAAGATTATTATTATTATTTTTATTATAATAATTTTAACTATAGTGCAAAACTTATATATGTTAGCTAAAATAATATTTAAAGGCATACTTTGAATTCATTTTGGTAAAATGCTATTCCAGCAGGAGGTTACAGCTGGTTACAGGCTATGCTGATTCCTTTTAGCGAATTTCCTTTGAAAAAAAAATTGCTAATGAGATAGGCGTCATGGCGGGAGTTGAACCTCGGACCGCGACGCAAATCCGTTCAAAGGTCCATGATGACGAAAAAATAGGTTTTGCAAAACTTTATATTTATATATAGACACTTTCTTGTAATCTTGTATCTTTCTAATGGATTAATATTTTTCAATCAAACTTGGAACAAAAATTAACCGTAGGGAGGATACGAACCCTTTGAAAAACCAGGTTTCTATGACGTCATTAACTCGATTTGTTGAGGCAGCATAATTTTAAAAAAAATTTGGTAAAATTTAGGGTTGATATTTTTCGCGGCGAAAAATGTCATTATTAAAGTTTTTGCGTCGCTGAATCGAATTAAATCAATTTGAAGTCGATAAGACATAATAAATTACCGGATACCAAAATACCTGTCGATAAAATTAAATTTTATCCGAAATTGAGATTTCACCGGAATTATCCCTTTCAGGTGTTTTAAATGGTGTGTTAAGTGGTTTACAAAAAAGTTGTATGTTTCTGTTATCATTGTAGCTCCTGTGTATTTATGCTAGAGTTGAAACTTTGTGCAGAAATAAGTCTACAGCTGTAATTGCGCTATTCGGAAAACAATTTTTTTTATGACTTCATTAACCCGCTATTTGGAAAAATCATAAAACGCAAGAAAAATAATGCGATCGGATAGGGATATGGCACGCATGTATAAGACTAACTTTTCGGAAAATAATCTAATTAAGTTGAATTTTAGTACAACTATGTACCTTTACTTAATAAATAAGTACACTAAGTTTCGCTTCACTACGCGAAGATTATCATGAATTTTTGTGGATCATAAAAGTTAAGCAGCATAACTCACTGAGCCTGGTCAGTGCTTTATGGGTGACTGCTGAGAATGAAGCGGATGCATTTACTATTTGAGAACGAGCAAAGCGAGTTCGAGGACATGTTGCAGTATAAATTTGGCGAATTGTGTATTCTGAGACGAGCGAAGTGAGTCCGAAGCAGGGAGGATGAGCGAAGCGAATCCGATGTGATGAGGCAATGTTCCGAGGTACCCCGTATCCGATTTTTAATGTTGGTATAAGTGAATTGTGTGTTCTGCTTTAAGTTAACTAATGTTGTTCTACTCTATTCAATTTTTATCTTTTTTCTAACTCGATTCGATATTTATTGATTTAACTTTTTAAATTTATAATATAAAAATAAATGTTGACCTGCAGCGAGCGGTAGGAGCGGAAGCGTTTGAAACAGCTACATGGTGAAAACCATTGATGTCGAACTGAAGTATCGTCTGTGTACTTAGAATAATACTATATATAGAAGGAGCACAGGACCGTAAACACTATGTTGTTCTACTGATAACACGAAAGCCGGTTGACTGGTGCAACTAAGTAATGCTGCCAACCTGACAACAAAACATTATTTTAAATACTTGTCATAAATATCTATTAATGAAGAAAGATCGTAAAGAACAAATATAATAACTTAAAACACCGGCTGAGTATTTAATAAAACTGGCCTTAGATGGCAAAAGGGTGGCGGAATACAAGAATCTACATTTATTTGACGAGGACTACTTTTTATATATAATTTTTAATAAATACGTTAAACTACAATATAAAATGCTTTAAATATTGTAATGCACCGATATTTATATTAATATTTTATGAATAATCAATCATTAATTAATATTAGAACATAATAATTCAGCAACCGGAAGTATTGCCAACTTTTTTTTTAGAAAATTGTATATTGTTAGGGTGGCAGCATTACTTAGGTGCACCAGTGAACCACCTTTCGTGTTATCAGTAGTGCTCCTTCTATATATAGTATTATTCTAAGTCTGCGTATGTTGATGTGCAACACTGCTTATTTGTTGTTGATGACACGCTGGTCTCGTATTGATACGCCAAGCTATAATTAGAATTTAGCCCCAGATCTGAGTCACCCCACTGTTCTCAATCCGAACCAACCCACAAATAAACTTGTATTTCTATATCACTGCCAATATTACGCCCCCACTTCCCATTACACCCATTTTTATTTCAATTTTGAAAATTATATTTTCCCGCTAAATTTAATTTTCATTAAACATTAGTTTTAACATTTTATTACAAAGTTGTATTCGTGAGTTTCAATATTTTATTTTAGCATGAATATACAGGGTGGCGCATTTCAAATACATCACCTTGATTGACTCACCTTCTTCTTGAGCTATCACGATCAAATGTGTATCCACCCCCCCCCCCCTAATTTAACCACTGCAAGTTCAAATACCCAATTATTTGTTTGGTAATTGTCTGGCATGTAATCTGATTACTATAAATTTGTTTGTCTACGGTAACTTTAAAATTTTAAAATGCAGCATACTATTTTATTAACTATTTTAGAAACTATGAATATATTATGTTGTGGTTTATTGTACGTATGAAATGTTATTAAATACTTCTTATCACTCAACTTGTTGGACAACTTCGAGTTATATTTAAGTTAAAAGTCCTATAAAAATCAAAGAATTTGTAGAATGTTGGTATGAAGCATGTTAGACACTTGAGATTAAAAAAAAAACAATTTTTATAAACTTCTTCAATCCTCATATACTGTTATGTCATCAGAGTCCCTCAATTTTCCTTGCAAAACGGTGGCGACACGGTTTTGGTTGTACGCGTCCCCTCTGTCCGTAGGAGACTGTTTTACGCTTCCCCTCTGTCCGTAGGAGACTGTTTTACGCTTCCCCTCTGTCCGTAGGAGACTGTTTTACGCTTCCCCTTCGTCCGTAGGAGACTGTTTTACGCTTTCCCTCTGTCCGTAGGAGACTGTTTTACGCTTCCCCTCCGTCCGTAGGAGATTGTTTCTCTTATGAATTTGAAAGATAATTGAGCCAAGATGCCTGAGCATTGTCTATTAATAACAACTTTGCTAATGGTTAAGTTAAGTCTTTTATTATTGCAATAATATTTAAAATTCTTACAAGATTATACAGTTAAAAGACTACAATGAAATGAGAAAAACATCTGCACTACTCTGGTTACCCAATCAATTGACCGTGGTGTATAAAACAGATTTGATGACGTCACGATTCTAACAATTGTGCCAACCCTGAGAAAACTATACCAAATCCAATATTTATGCCAATAGATATTTTCTAAAAAATTATGAAAAAAAAATATATTGGCACCAACTCCTTAGGTAGGAATTTTTATTTTTGTTTTTAATCTATTTATAATTTTATTGTCAGTAATAATTGTTAAAATCCATTCATAAGGAAAAGAGAGATATAATTACTGTGTTGCAACTAAGTCAATAAAAGGAAATGTATTTATGTGGAGATAGCTTAATTAATAAATCAATAATACCTTATTTGTTCATGAGGATCAGTTGTTTGCTAAATAGAGTTTGTAAACACTCTTGAAATATGCTTTTATCTGGAGAGAGAACTTCAGTGCCTTGATAATGTAAATGTATTATTTTGCCTAGTTATTCTCCTTATCTATCAAGTTTTATCGAACTGTCGCTATTTGAATCATTTTCTCGGAAATTCATTTAAATATTCTTAAGTTTTTACTTCCTGCCAATGAGGAATGAAGCTTCCTTTATATTTTAAGCATTACAAAGTAACCAGCTTGTAGGTAACAGACCTAGACCCCAGTCCTTGGTGAGGCCCCAGTTCTTGCTGAGACCCTAGTTCTTGCTGAGGCCCCAGTTCTTGCTGAGACCCTAGTTCTTGGTGAGGCCCCAGTTCTTGCTGAGGCCCCAGTCCTTGCTGAAGCCCCAGTTCTTGCTAAGACCCTAGTTCTTGCTGAGGCCCCAGTTCTTGCTGAGGTTCTTGCTGAGACCCTAGTCCTTGCTGAGGCCCCAGTACTTGCTGAGACCCTAGTCCTTGCTGAGGCCCCAGTTCTTGCTGAGACCCTAGTTCTTGCTGAGGCCCCAGTTCTTGCTAAGGCCCAAGTCTTTGCCTAGTCCTCGCTAATCTTTAAGGAAATAAATATCTAGATATAACAAAAGTGAACGTCATTGTAAAGTCTGCAACGGCAATAAAGAGAGCCTGGATCAGCTCGTCGCGCATTGGCTCATCGTGAAACCTAAACAGAACAGCAGACAATGAGAAGGTTATGACCAGGCCTATGGATAGGAGATATGGACCAGGGATATGGAGAGCAAATGCTTACATGACTGACAAATCAGTGGCTTCAAAGTAACTTAAGTACTGCCGACTTAAACTACTTTTCGAGCTCAATATCAATTGACAAATTAAGTAATTAATCAGTTTCCTCTTGGTATTTGATAGTAAAACATATAATATAGAATGTCGCTGAGTCATTATTTTTATTCTTGCTGCTGACATCACTGATAAATTTATTAATTTGCATAATATTATTAAAAGAAATGGAGCAGGCTTAGCTGTGGGTCAATGACTCGGTTTTCATTCATATGGTTTTTACCCACGGTCTGAATGAAAAGATCTTTACTGAAAACTTGCCTTTGTGAAAATAACTTTCGCGTCTGGGAGAGATTATGAAAAGTATTTTAATAATACTTGTAATTAAATCTAAGAATTAATAAAAGAACAAAGAGAAACGAAGGGATCTGTTGTTACTAAGTCCGGTGCTGTGGCTGGAGTGTGTTGTGTGAAACATCGTAATAATTACATGATTATGAGTGAAAATATATAATTTTATTTACATTCTCGATCTGTCTGTGTATTTATTTTATTATTGTTGTTTGTTGGTTATTTTGATCCAATGCGATCAATACGTTTTCTTTTAACTTACAGTAGAAAATGACGCTGATGATATAATACGCATATTAGTAGGGGGCTTTATTATCTGTAGTACGGCCTTAATACGTATTAATAAGGTATGTAGAATCCGTCTAAGCTATGTATTGAAAGAGAAATAAAAAGTCTTACTTAGCCTTTATAAAATTTCTTACCTCTCTTCTCTGGTTTTGCTCAGAATATACAATTCGTCACATATACACTGCAGCACCTCTTCGGTGTCGCTTCGCTCGTCCTCAAATAGTAAATACATTCGTTTCTCATTCACGACCACGCACGATGCGCTTATCTTTTATGGTGCGACGAAAATCATGGGTTTACTTGTCGTTTTGTAATGAAACTTGATGCACTTATTTATGTAAAAGTATACACTTGAACTTAATTTCAACTTAATCAGATTTTATTAATAGTTATTTATGCAACAAGGGATGAAAGTAAGTTTTACAGCTCAAGTTAAAGTTTCGTCCTAAGGCAGCGCCGAAGGAGGAAACTTCATTAGCTTACGAGGCCGGTAGGCCGAGGGAGATAAACTAGTTAGCTCCCGAGGCTTGCCGAGGGAGTTAACTAACATTTTGGCTCCCGAGGCTTGACGAGGGAGATAATACGAGAGCTGAAAACTTTCATCCCTTGTTGCATATTAAATTTTATCTACGACTAGAGAACTAATACTAACAACTATTAATATATTCTTCAGCTCAGAATAAAGCCACTATCTTCACATTATTTTATTGTAAGCTGTCAATAGAATAATTTGTAATATTATATTTGTAATTTAAACATTAGCGTGTGTATATTTTATATTCTACCCGTAGTACCAACATAACACCGAAAAAAATCCTAAAAATTTCTTAAAATTCCTAAAAATTTTACTAAAAAATTCTGTCAAGTTGGCAACACTTTCACTTTTCCTCCCTAGGGAGTAAAAGTACATTTACAGTGTGAGATAACAAGGCTGTAAGTAGAACTTACAATACAAGGAGTAGATAAAGGTTATTACATATTTGAAAGCTTTTATTTTATTCTTTAAGCTGCATAAGAAAAGACATCTTAAAGGAAAATTTAGGAAATATGTGACTCTGTTGAGAATGATTTATAGTGCAATAGATGTATAAGATTACCAGGCTGGTGTCAGGCGTCTGTTTACTCTTTATATGCGTATCTATCGTGTTCTGTCATCCTACCTACTTTCTTAACCATCTTTTACGCCTTTATATCTTTTGGTTTTGCTTGATATCGTTTTATAGTAAATGTAGAGTAGCATCGAAGTATAGGCAGTAAATGTTGCATTATACAGTCCTAGGCAATCAATTGTATAGTTATTGTTTTAGTTTTATTACCATATATAGATAGATCTTAACTTTGGAAGAAACCTACTATATACCCCCTCCCTCTAATGGGTTCTGTTATGTTTAAACTAAGTAATAAAAAATCGAGTTCAGGGTACCTCGCAACTTATCCTCATCACATCCTATTCGCTACGCTCATCCTCCCTACTTCGGACTCGCTTCACTCGTCCTCAGAATATACAATATGCCAAATTTATACTGTAACACGTCTTCAGGCTCGCTTCGCTCGTCCTCAAATAGTAAATACGTCCGTTTCATTCCAGGACTCACCCATCTAGGCACTGACTACGCTCGATGGTGCTTAACTTTTATGATCCGCCAAATTCATGGATACACTTGTTGTATTAAATGGAAACTTAGTGTACTTATTTATTACGTAAAGGTACATACTTGAACCTAATTTCAACCTAATGACATTATTATTTATTTATTACAATTTAAAAAAAAAAAAACTTACACATGTCATTCGATAAAAATTGAACTAATGCTGATAGTGTGATGAAACTTGGCTTATATTCCTTATACATGGCTTTATGTTTGCCAAATTTCAATCAGATCGCCTCATTTTTCCGCATTTTAAGATATTTATAATTTTTTCTGTCATTATAACGGGTTAATGACGTCATAACAATTATTTTCCGAATAGCACACCTACAGCTTTAGACTGATTTTTGTACAGTTTCAACTCTCTAGCATAAATGCACTGGGCGCTACGATGATAACAGACACGCACACACACACACACACATACAGGCACTCAACTTTGCGAAAACCTCTCAGGAGGCCTTAAAATACCTATCACGGATAATTCAGGTGACATCCACGTTTTGAATTTTTTTGCAAACACAATACTTTTCCTGTATACCTACGGTATAAATGAGGAAAAGTAAAAGATAAGGGAAATTAGGTTTTATGAACGAATTAGAAAAGGTGTTGATATAAAAGTTATACAGCATAAAATTATCTTAAATTTCATCGTTTTCGAGTATTTATAAATGAAATTCTTAAAAAGCTTGATTCATGTATACATACAATTAGATATGTCCAGCGATCATATCGGAACTAATGCTGATAATGTTATTTGACTTGATCTTTTGTGTATCTCACATAGTGATAGTGATTAGGGAGAGGTGATAGATCACTTAGCAAGTAGGCCGCGTCGTTAGGCTCTACTCCTTTGATAGAAGATAGTGTTCTATACCTTATAACTCCTAGTGCAGGCATTTTACGTGTAGTTCTCTGAAGAGCCTTTACTATAACTTCTCTAGCTTTAACTAGAAACAACAGGTGCCCCACTGCCAGACCAGGCTTTCCTGCTCTCGGAACCATAAGGCAGAAACATATTTATTTAATAAAAACTACTAATGAGGGTTTTTTGCCTCAACCTAGGTTCGTTTAGGGTTAGGGGTCTTTTACGAGTACCTGACATCGTACAGGCTTGGAAACCACCGGCTTAACGTCCCTTTCGAAGGACAGGGACGTCAAAGGATTTTCATCCCTTCCATGAAAATCCTAGAGGCCCCGACCGGGATCGAACCCGAACTGTCTGGGTGACAGGCGCGTGTGCTAACCATTACACTGGGGCCTCGTGTCTCACATAATAGCGTGTGTTTTTAAAATTTAAAGATTCTACTCCATCTGATGAGGCTACTATTTTAGTAAAGTTTTAACATTTTCGCTGAGTCATTATTATTGATTTATGACGTTATACTTATTTTATGAACAATAGGGTTTTGTACTTTCATGTGATTGACTTTTGTTCCACATTTTGTTGAATCCCTCCCCCCTTATAATCGCAATGTCATCTGCATATTTTTCTCTAAGAATTTCACTAAAAATTAAACTATTAGCAAACTACTGTCAATATCTCGTCAAAGACCGAGTCACCGGTTAAATTCAATTGTTCAGTATATCTGATTAATTACTTGTATATCTGAAAATTACTTATGTATTACTAAACTATGGTACCTCTTAACACTGTTTATTTTCGTGTTATCCACGAGAATCATAGGAACCATGACTTTAGAATGACGATTACGTCAACTACAAAGGATTACAAGAGTCTTGCATGAAGCTGTGGCCCGGTCTAAACATGCCTCGTAGTAAATCCCAGTTGAACAAAACGTTATTTTACAGCTAATGTTACGGACTTTGTAATGACTACGCCAGGAACACGTTTCCAGTGCTTGAAGTTTTCTCAGATTGTGACAGTTGTCAGCGACGTGACTGTACTGGGTCATTTCTCTCCCGACCTTGACTCAGAATACGTCGTATCAATTCTACCATCATACTTCATTTTAAAGTTCAAAACCCTTCCAGTTTTTTCCCAAATTGTATTGTAATTGCGATCTTACTCTGTTTCTCTTAGTTTGGCTGTATAATTAAAAATTTAGTCAACTTATATAAAACATTTCTACAATTATATCACTTCTAAGACCCGCTTATTTAGTTTTATTGTATCGCATATATTGTTTTTGAAATGTAACTTTTTAGTTTTTACTTTTTTATTGTTGGTTCTTGTGAGTTTTGTTTATTAGTTATTGTTGTTTGTCTGCATCTGCCTCGCAGACCAGCTGCTTTTTGCGCTTTATTTTTCGACCTACTTTATTACTTTTTCTAACAGGTCAAAATTTAAACAGAAATATCGTGTAAAGATTGGAAAGAAATGGATAAACATGGATCATAGATCCAAATTTTAAAAGTTATGTCCAAATTTAAACTGGGAAATATCTTGAATATGTTTGTAGAGAAAGTTGGAAGCAAAAGTGAATTTTGTTATTTTGAGTTTAGTTTAAGGCCGGCTTCCTTCGCATTTTATCGTTTTTCTGTTATTATGAATTGATGTTACAATCCGTTATGTTTATAAAGATATTATGTATATAATGTATAATATAAAAGATCTTGCAGCAGGACTTAAAATGAAAGTTAACATAGTCACTTTACTAATACTTTCGGTTGCGATCAGTTGACAGCCCGCCAGGAAATCATTCTATTGGTTTATTTGGATTAACTATTTTAGATTAATTTCCCTTTCTTACTTTGGCTGTCTTTGAAGTGATAATAGCCATATCTCTTGCAGTAGTCTAGAGTCTAAAGCAGTGGCAGGTCTGTGGGAAAGCCACAACAACTCCCCGTTGATAACACTCTGTCTCCTCTTACTTGTGAGCCTGTCCTATTTTCCTTTTTACAGTTTTCTCATTAAGGGTTTCCTATTTTAAACTACAAAGTCAGAGTAAGGTTGTTGCCTCAACAACCAGGGGCACAGGTAAATCATTAACAATAAATAGAACATAAAGGAACATACGATGGTCATCCGCGGTATCCATTAGCCAAGCATTGGATCATGGATCATTAAGATCCTATGCATTTGCAAATACAGGTATCCGACTGAGCACCTATGTGAACCTCCATCGCATTGCCGCAGGCATTATATTTTTCTGGGGACAATAACACCGATTTTCTCTGAACAACTCTTTAGATAGATATTGAAATCTGAAAAATGTTTAAGTGCGTTCAAAACAGTACCCATTACAGTGATAGGTTTTTGTTAGCGTAAACAAGTATAATCTAGTGATTGGTTCATTTCTTTCGTAAATAGCAATGAAACCAACCTATCACAACAAGTTTAGTATCTTCGCGTGCGCAAGAAATCTAAGGCTTCAAAATTCATATATAGAAATACTGCTATCGTTTAATTGAATTAAACTAAACTTTCTCTATTCTTATGAGGCAATTTAAGAATCTCCTCAGATCTTTGAAGGTCGTAGTTTTATAAGGAAATATAAATAAGTCAGTAAGCAATGATTTTGTTGCCCGAGAGTGGGTCGAAGCCGGTACTTTGAGATGAAGTAGCGACATCTGATTACATGTACTGTCATTAATATGAAATATGTCATAGTAGACAAGCTACACAGAGAGATGGAGTTACATTCATTTGTCTCTTAGAAGGAAGCCTTGAAATTTAAACAGAGCGCCAAAATAATCATAAGATACTCATTACCAATTAAACATATTTGGACCGGGACCAATATGTACAAAACATACACGAACACACCAGGACCAATATCTACTGAACACACTTGTATTTCTCTCTGATAAATAACAATGTAAATTATTTAGAAGACTAATCCGACGCGTTGAGATCATTTGGTCCATTTGATTTGCCAAAATTAACAACTTTATAAATAGTTAGCATTTTTTAAACATTATTATTCTGAAATGTTGTTTCAAAAATTTAACGCAATTTTTCTTGAAATATTAGTTTGTTTGTTTTTATCTGTGTGACACTTCCTGGCTCTTTTCATGAACTGCTGACGAATTTCCATGGACAAAAAGATCAACGAGATCGGAGTCATGTTTTTAGACAAGCAAATTTAGAGTTGTTAAGATAAACGAGCTGAATCCCTTGTCTTTAGAACATTATTAGGGCCGTAGACAAACATTTGTCAGTAAAAAATAAGTCGTTGAGTGATAACATGGTGGTTATGTACCTGACAATGGAACGTTGTTTAAAGAACAGGGTTAACTATGAACCTTGCTGATAGGATTGTTCCACTCATACTGGTCCAATGTCAGCTAGATTATCTTCTCATTACGAACATATTTATTAATACTGACACTGACATCTGCAAGCCTGGCGAATTTCCTTTGCAATTATTGAAAAACAATTTGGCTTTTTCTTTATTAGTTTCAACAGTTCAGTTTATTTCTATTTCTTAGGAACTAACTTAAATTTTTTATAGGAAATGTGCTGATCAATTTTAAGAATTATATTATTATTTTTCATGCTGTGCAACACCGCGTTTGCATGCAAAAGCTCAAAAGAACCCGACGTTACATAAAAAGTTTGGGTCTAATCACTGAAATAAATTAGTGAGTTTTCTTTGAGAAATCTGACATAATATCGAGAGAGCACGCCAGGAGAACGCGTCTCCGCGGTCAATGCTTCTCAGTATTTATACCAATCTTTGCTGAGTCACCTACCTACGTTTGTTAGCATTATTAACTCTGTGTTTTATTTTGCTTTCCAAATAATTAATCTCTTAAATTTTACATTCCATCGAGAAAGCTCAGTTATGAAAAAACCTATTTGTAAAGAAAAGGTTAAGACGGGAACTTAATACCTTCCTCTTGAAGTTACCAGCAAGATGTGATGTCATTACGTCTCTTTACTTAGAAAACAAAAAGACAAAGTAATCTAGTTGACATGTGTAAATTATTACAACGCATTAGATAGAGAAGCATTAGAAGCTATTTAAGTGTTGGTGATGCAAAACCTATGTACGTGATAAATGTATAGATGTGTGTCTGTGTGTAAATATGTATCACTATCACTGGTAGCATAGTGTGGGCAGATATTGGCAGCAAACCATCAATTAATCAACTATAAATACTTTGCTTCGATTGACCAATATCTCTTGATACTGCTCTCTAACACTCATGCATTTTGTTCTCTCAGCCTCAGCCATATCGGCAGCTGCCAAGTATTGTCTTTCCTGTGGGTCCGCACATAACTAACCATCGTCCAGGTGATTTCTCAGATCCTTTGATGTACTTAAGCATTGCTGACTAATCAACAAGTTTTCTCCTTTCTTTAAAACTGATATAAAAGGACTTCATACTACTTTTCTAGCTCATAAACGATAATAGACCGTTCATAGGCAGTCTATACCACCACTGGGAAGACACCTTGGACCTCTTGGCCATAGTTCTTATCAAATATCAGTTTGTCATATTAATTGTTAATACAAGTATCATACTGCCACGATATAAGCGTAAAACGTGATTTCGTTACATAAGTTATATGTTAATCGACATAATCTGAACTAATGCTGATATTACAATTTACCTTCGTAGACGTGTTTACCATTTACGAGGATTACATTTCAGCCGGATGAGACGTTTAGAAGTTTTGTGATGATTTCCGCTGTGTCATTACAGACATTACACACATACATATATATACACATACATACATATATATATAATATATATATATATATATATATAATATATATATATATAATATATATATATATATATATACATACATATATAATATATATATAATATATATATAATATATATATATATATATATATATAATATATATACACACAGGGTGTCCCTGATGGTTGCCTATACGTGTAAATGAAAAAAAAATTCATTTTTCACTCTTGATAAACCTCCTGCATGTCTTTAAACTAAGATTTATCATATTTTTATTTTTTTATTTTTAAGGGTGGACTCAAAAACTGCAATTTTTAAAAAATGGACGAAGAGTAAAGTAGGCTTAATTTTGACTTTTCGAAAAAAAGTATTCTTTATAAAATTGTTTAATTGTTTCCCTGAGACAATTTTTCTATTAAAAAATTCAAAATATTTTTTTTTCAAAATTCACCCAATTTACCCCCACTATCCAAATTTTGCAAAAATTAAAAGTTGTTCAATCTGGATAAATGATACATCGTTTTAAAGGTCTTGAATAGTGGAACAAAATATGAAGAGTGACTTCTTGTCGAGAAATAAAAAATAAGCCTACTTAACTCTTGATGCAATATTAGAAAATAGTGATTATTGTGTGAATTTACATAGTCTGAATTTTGTAATATGATAAATCTTCTTTTAAAAACAAGCAAAACTTTTTATAAAGAATGACTTTTTGTCGAAAAATGAATTTTTTTTCATTCACACGTATAGGCAACCTAATCGGGGACACTAAAACCCGAATATTTCATAATTAACTTTTAATGGCATATAATAGTTTTGAATGGAAATAAACATTTTATAAAGAGTGACATTTATTTGAAAATCAAATATTTCAACCACTTTTTTTCTTAATGCAATTATAAAAAGTTAAAAATTATTAAATACATTTATATCAATTTATTTTTTAATATGGTATTCCTACATTTAAAGCCAAGCAGAATTATTTATGAAGAGTGACGTTTTGTCGAGAAATGAAAAATAAGCCTACTTTACTCTTGATGCAGTTTCAAAAAATTGTGAATTTTGAGTGCAGTTTACATCATAGATTAACAATATTAACATAGATGATTCACTCCCGAGTGTAGAAGGAACACTCAATTGACAAGTTTTGTTTATGATTTAAGTTGGGGCCTCATCACTAGAGTCTTTAAGAGCGCTAGTAGTAAAAATATATATGCTCTATTCTCTACTAGATTGTGCTGTAGTATTTTTTTAAATACAAACAGTTGCCAATCGTTAGTAAAATAAAATAAAAGTAAACAAAGATCTGGTATGCTGTAGCATTCGCGATGTATTTTTGTTTTTCAAAACTTGGGGGCCTCATCACGCGAAGCAGCACCATCGTTTCTTAAAAAAATAACAATAATTCATTTTCAGTGTTTTAGACTTAAGATTTAAATTTGCTATCTGATATAACATCTCGGGTTGGCGCAAACGGATAAGTGAAGAAACAAACAAAAATTGAAACTCTGAACATTAGAGGTTCAAATCCAGGAGGACGACAGTATGGGTGAAGTAAGAGTGAAATTAAATTTTTCACTTTACCAATTTATACGAATTTCTTATAGAGCTTTCTTGGGATCACTCATCCATCGACTCCTCATCATTCTAGCGCTGAAAAGCGGATGGAAAGACTTGATTACCCTCAACAGCTTGTTGTTTGGTCGAATAAAAATAAATAAATAAAAATGACAGAAATAAAAATTTCTGACAGTTTCACGCTGTCACCACTAGACTGTTCTACTTGAGCCTCCTGCATCCCATCAACTATTTTTTTTTAAAAATCTTTATGTGAACCATCTATGTTAATATTGTTTATCTATGGTTTACATGGTATAATTTTTTTAATATGATAAATCTTCATTTAAAAACAAACAGAACATTTTGTAAAGAGTGACATTTTGTCGAAAAATAAACAATAAACCTACTTTACTCTTCGTCCATTTTTTTAAAAATTGCAGTTTTTGAGTCCACCCTTAAAAATAAAATATGATAAATCTTAGTTTAAAGACATGCAGAGCTTTTATCAAGAGTGACTTTTTGTCGAAAATGAAATTTTTTGTCATTTACACGTATTGGCAACCACATCCAGGGACACCCTGTATATAATATATATATATATATATATATATATATATAATATATATATAATATATATATATATATATAATATATATATCAATTCCTTGCTAATGATATACAATTTCACATGTAAGTTTCAATTCAACTTAAAAAGCGTTAAGTTGTTCTATGGAACAAAAAGAGTATTGACCATGTTCAAATTCAGAGTTCGTTTATTCCCTTGTTCCGTTTATTCCCAGTCTATTGATTAGACAACGAATAAATAAGAGTCAAGTGTTAAACTATGCCATAGAGACAGTAAGAAAAGCAATAATAATTATCCAATTAACTTTTCAGTTATCTTAAAAATACTCTCATTGTCAACTAACCTCGGACGACGCGTAATTGGGTGAACCTATCGCTGAATGATTACATGAATTGCAGCTCCTGCTAGCTGGCCTAGACGGCTTTGTAAATGAATCCTTGATACTATGCAAGTTGTACTTATGTCATTGCATGTGGGCAATATAGCAAAGTGGCAGCAAGTGCGTAAGAGAAGGAGTATAATTGTAGCATTTTTGTTTCAGACAGCCTACTTTTAATTAATAAATAAATACCTTCAAATTAACGTTGAATAAGATTTTGTGGAAATTATGTTATTATATATAAATGTTTGCATTGAATCCAATTATTTAATTTACTTAATTATTAATAATAATTTAATAGTTATTTGTGTAACTAGGCAGGAAAATGGAATATTATCGAAGTTAGCCCCCGAGCCGAAGGCGAGGGTGTGCTATCTAAATTACCTGCAGAGGCGAAGCCGAGGCAGGTAATTTTCATTTTGACTGACGAGGCGAAGCCGTGGAAGGTAATTTATAATTTGACTGACGAGGCAAAGCCGAGGAAGGCAAATATACGAGTCAGTTATGTTTCCTTTCCTGCCTCGTTCCACACAATATTTTATCTGCGAACAGTAATAAATCAAAACTAGTATTCTTGAAAAACTTATTACGTTTGAATAATGTTTTATATTTACATTTTCTTTGACTGATAATACTGATCTTATCATCGAGAAAGTTGACCACAGAGTACGCTAGATTTTGTGTTTGACAGTTCTTTTAAATACGCTAACACAACATTTCACTTACATTCTTTACTTTTTTCTCTGAGCACCATTCTTTGAACACTTCATATGCTTTGAGATACCTACTTCCTGATTTGCCGGGTAGTTTGCTCTGTTTGGCATTTTTAGCTATTTCTAAAACATCCGACGGTGTATGTTCGAAAAGTTCGTCTATATCTTCGACGATATTCATCACAAAACGCTGTAGAACCGCTATATAGAATAAACTAACTTTTACACTGTATTAAATACGGGTTCTGTATAAAAGTAGTAAATGACTCGACAAAAAAAGATGAGACAATAAACCCAAAACAAAAAGTGTTGCCTTTAATATAATCAATAAATTTATTTCTAATTAAAGATTTACATTGCAAATTGTTTTATTTTAATTTTAACTAGTTAAATAATGTAATTATTCATTATATAAATTATTAAATAAATTCAATAGGCTTTTATTATAACTAATCATGTTTACAAAATTATCTATTAACTTTCCTTACCAGCATAGGCAGGGGCTGGGAAATGCTACTTTCCTGCCAGGCAGGTGAAGTAGTCACGACTAATTACCAGCCGATTTGGGAAATGCTACTTTCTCGCCTGGAATTGGTTTAGTAATGCTTCATTTTCCTGCCGTGAGTAGATAAATAGTATTTTCTGTGGATAAGTTTTTCTCTCTACTTACTCGGGTTTGAAGTTATATTAGTTCTTATTACAGTCTATCGTTTAGTTTAAAATCTTGACAGGTCAGTTTAGGCACCACTGATTCTTAAGAAAAAAATCCCTGCAAGAAGGGAGCGGGAAAAAACTATGTAAACAAATCAGGTTATTTTACCCGTATTTTCTTGGCGATGTTTTTTTACATTTCTTTTGTAGTTTTATTTAAAATATCGTTTTTTAAATTACTTTAAAGTAGTTTTCAAAAACGATGTAATCAAAAGAAGAACACAAACAAAGTGAACGATTGCCGGGAAAAAGGTTTTTTCCCTACAGCGGTTATGGTGGTAAGGGATTTTTTTTTTCAGCTTCTAAGTGAGAGGTTGGCAGCGGCTTCTCTGATTGGTCAATCCCCAAAATACTTATGACCTTGGGGATTTTTAAACTAAACGATATACTGTATTGAGCTATATTCACAATCGATCTTCTCTAATTTTGTCTCTCTAGGATGACTTGTCCGCCAAGTAGGCGGTGAAATAGTCAAGTTTTCGAGCTATAAGTGTCAGATAACTTGAATTTTCTTGTCGCCACCTGAAACATCTTAACTTCTAGGAACTATGTGGTTTCATACGCTATGAAAAAATTGTATTCCAGCTACTAAGATCTCGAATTGTTGCTAAGATTGCTAGCGACGTAGTTGCTGCCTTCCAGCACTGTTTCTTATTGTAATAAAATAATGACAAGTAAAAACAAATTTAAGTTTGGGTCGAGTCTGAGCTCGTGTAGTGATTTCCTGAACCGTTTTCTCACAATTAGCTCGCCTTAGACTTAGACTGACTAGCTGACAATTAACTATATTTGTAAGCTATAGTATGGCGTAATTATTATATTTTCATTTTTTTTTTCAGACTTTCACAGCCTGGTGTAATTCCCACCTTCGAAAAGCTGGCACATCGATCGATAATATCGAAGAAGACTTCCGAAATGGTTTAAAATTGATGCTCCTGCTAGAGGTGATCTCTGGTGAAACTCTACCAAAGCCTGATCGGGGCAAGATGAGGTTTCATAAGATAGCTAATGTCAACAAGGCTCTGGATTTTATAGCTAGCAAGGGTGTCAAGCTCGTCTCCATCGGAGCTGAAGGTAACAAAACCTCTCTAATAATAAATACTACGATACTACGTATTATACTACGAATAATACTACGGGGGACTCGCTGATATATAAATAATAAATAATATATAATATATATATATATATATATATATAATATATATATATATATATATATATATATATATATATATATATATATAGCTCCCGAGGCAAAGCCAAGGGAGTTATGACTATTAGCTTCCGAGGCGAAGCCGAGGGAAGTAATTGCGAGGAGAAAAATAGCATTTTACTCCCAAGGTGCATACAAGATTTTGTCTCCAGTTGTTGATTTTATTTATTTACGTATTGTTGTATTTTATTCTACTTTGGGTCGGACCCCCTTATAAATTTTGGGGGTGGCACCCCCAGGAGAATTAAAAAAAATTGTTCGGTCACCTGTATAAATTTTGAGAATACCACTCCCTTAGGAAACCATCTATGATTAAGGGTAGGTGATACTAAGCTATTATAAACCGCCCTTTCCTCTGCTTGTGGAATCTGGATCTGTTCAGCCCCTCCGAATGAAACTCACAGGTTTCATTAGATAAAGCCGCAGCAGTATATGTAATCAACAACAGGTGGTTTTTCATGGCAAGTGGTCACCTGTTGTACAGCACTATGCTTGCGCTTGATTAGACCATCGAGCCATCCTTATCTACTCATGTATTCATCTAACAATTGAATTTAATTATTTTTTGTCCATTTATAAAATAAATAAATATGTATATTTATACATCAATAAAGAAAAACAGATTGAACAAAACATTGATATCAATGTTGTAAACACTTTTTGCAGAAATCGTTGATGGTAACCTAAAGATGACACTGGGTATGATCTGGACCATCATCCTTCGTTTTGCTATCCAGGATATCAGTGTGGAGGAGATGACTGCCAAGGAAGGTTTGCTGCTCTGGTGTCAACGCAAGACTGCTCCCTACAAGAATGTCAATGTACAAAACTTCCACCTCTCCTTCAAGGACGGTTTAGCTTTCTGCGCTCTCATCCACAGACATAGACCTGATCTCATCGACTACAACAAGCTCAGCAAAGACAACCCCCTACAGAACCTCAACACTGCGTTTGATGTCGCTGAAAAATATTTAGATATCCCTCGTATGCTTGACCCCGAAGGTAACGTCAGTCATTGTTTGCTACTTAACAATTTGATCTTTGAACTTATTAATCCACTTAAACCAATGAGTCTAGGACCAATCAGATAGTGGATACTCTAAACTTACATACTCTAAAGATACAGCTCTTATCTAAACTTAACAAAGCTATATCAGCATATTGTGCTTGCTTGGCAATCATGTGTTTGATTCATAAGAGTCATCTCCTAGTTCCAATTGGGAATGTCCCATAGAGGTTTCAGGTGGAAGGGTTAATCCCCTAATGGTACCACTGAAGAATTGTACATTTGCAGGTCCCTCATAACTGTGACCTTCGACTGTCCTTCCTCTACTGGTTTAGTCTCTTTCTTATCACTTTTGTATATATTAAATGAGAGAGTTTCTATGTGCAAGATATGAAAGCAGTACAAGTGATCTACTACCTTCAACATCTAGTGTTAGCAGTAACTAATTAATTATCAATTTAGAGTTGGTTCCACTTGTATGTTAAGGATCCTAAAGTTTAATCCCAGATCTAACGAATTAAGGATATACAAGTACCTGATATTGTACAGGCTTAGACTGTGATAATCTGTTGACAAAGTAAACTACCTGAATATTCCTAAGCAGCATAACCTTGTATAACTTGTATTAAGAAATAAATTATTTTCTTATAAAGTCATTCATGTAATGTGTTGAAAACTTGCTTTTGACACGACTAAGCAGCAGACCTAGTTTGTACCGATGCTCCTTAGCCTAGTGATAGCTAAGGAGCATGTACACTTGCTACATTTATTTCTTGATAAAAAATGATGAGTAATGTTATATGTATTGTTTGAATCAGACCTGATCAACACTCCCAAGCCAGACGAGCGAGCCATCATGACCTACGTGTCATGCTACTACCATGCCTTCCAGGGGGCTCAGCAGGTAGAAATATAAACCAAATCTATAACCTATTAACAATGTGCGTGCTCACAATCTCTGGTTTTTCTATTTAACAAAGTATTGCTCTAATGGCTTTTATTCTCTTTACGTAATGTTTGTCCTTGTAGTTGTTGGCTTTATGACATTTTATTGAAATAATCAAACAAGAGAAATCTTTCAGATCAAATATAGTGCAATGAATTAACAAGTTAATTACTTTTGTATTTTAGGCTTTCGATAGGACTGGAAATGTCAAAAGAAAAAAAGTTTTGATGCTAGGGCTAATTTTAGCAACTATTGTTATCATAAAAGAGGGTCAAGAGGTAGTAATGCCTAAGTCATGTCAAGAGTAGTAATGCCTAATGTCATGTCAAGAGGTAGTAATGCCTAATGTCATGTCAAGAGGTAGTAATGCCTAATGTCATGCCAAGAGGTAGTAATGCCTAATGAATAAGAGGTAGTAATGCCTAAATGTCAAGGTAGTAATGCTAATGTCATGTCAAGACGTAGAAATGCCTAATGTCATGTCAAGAGGTAGTAATGCCTAATGCCATGTCAAGAGGTAGTAATACCTTATTTTCATTGCGATCTTGAAAAATTTTCATTGTTAATTCAATTTCATTGTGTTGTTTTATTTCTTGTCCAAATAAAACAACGTGGGTGTTATTGTGATAACTTGACATGATGTCACAATAACTATGAAGTGCAGAAATCCAAATTTAATTTGCCTCTCCATATTGTTTTTTATTTGTCCTTCTAATAGAAGAGATGCAAAATTGATCCTATTTTCTTAAAAGAATAAAAAAATGTTCATAAACGAGTTTCAACTCGCTCCTTTTTATGACCACTTCAAAGCAGGGAATAGGATCTCTGTGTCCACCCCCCCTACTCTATGTATTTCTACATTACTTTAAGCTCTACAATATATTTATTAATTACAATGTTGACAGCTCAGGTCAGCTAAAACAAATTATTAACATTAAAAAATGGAAATCATAATTTATTAAAGAAAAAAATTTAAAAGTATTGCAGAACAGATTTGAAAATTTATATAGTAGGCATCTGTGTTCCAATGAAAAGAACTGGTTGGCAGTGATTTCTCAGTGGTTAGTTAGTAGTTACTGTATTACTCTGAGGTATTACTTTAAAGTGCATTATAGAAACACTTTTACATAAAGTATCATAGGCCAAAAACTACTTAGACAAGCAATTCTTGGAGTTTAAAAAAAAAACAATTTATAAGACAGTTGTCTAACATGTTTTCTATTTGATTGTGCTTGTCTGTGAAAAGCTTGTAAGGGGGAAGTTATGTGATTGGTCTCTCACCAAAAACATGGGTTTGTTTCTAAAGACTAAAACCTCTCATTTCCCGAGTGATGTACTTAATTAACCAACTATCTTTGTAAAATGCTTTAAGAACTTTGAATGCTTTTAATACGTTAAAAAATATTACACGAGATTTAGGCCGCCCGTATTCAAAGACATCTTCCTAACATTTTCCTGACATTCTCCTTAAGGAACAAGGAAAATGTTAGGAGAATGTTACGAAAATGTCTTTGAATACGGGCCTTAGAAACACTTGTTATTAGTTTGTTTTTGACTCTGTAACATATCCTACCATGCAGTCTTCTAAAATATGGTTTTCATTTTAAGGAGATTTCTTTTTATAAGTTTATCAGTGAAATCCCCAGTGCTATGGTCAATATTTTAGTCTCCGGAAACAAACTGCAAATGTTTAGAATCTAAAGCAATCGGTTTATTCCCTTACAAGCTTCAGAGAAGGTTTAAAGCTTATCTGGAGTTTTTAAGCACAATCACTTGGATCGGAAGATTTGTCTTGCCATTTGCTTCCCTCGACTAATGTTTTGTTTGTTGTTGTGTTTAATGCTAATGTTGTTGTTTTTGTTTTGTTGATTAACCTGATATGTTGTTATGACTCGGCAGATGTCACCAACACGGCGATGCCTGATGAACGTGTTATAATGACATACGTATCATCCTACTATCATTGCTTCTCCGGAGCTCAGAAGGTAGCTTGGAGCTTTAACTCCTTCTTAATTGCACTTTGGGTGATTTTAAAATAAAAGAAGGTGTAGTGGACACAGACACAGTATGGTGTGAAGTTGAGAGTGTGCACTTGACCTAGAGAGCACTCTTCCCCCCCCCCTCCTCTTCATCTAAGCCAACGTCTCTATCTTCAGCTACCGGAACAATCTAGTGACAAATTACTATTGTAATCATACTATGAGCTTTATTAGAACAGTCAGCTCTTTAACTTTACTGTCTTCTCTTTAGCATTAATATGTCCATTAGTTTAATAATGTTCAATATTAAACTAATTATATTTACTTGATTGTGTCACTCATTCCTCTAAATTGATTATTATTGTTAAAAGATACTTTCTGTATTTATAATTAAACAATAATTTTAAGCTAACAATCCCTTCAGCTTGATCTTAACAGATTTATGAGGAACTAGAAAAATAGATTTTTAGAATTTTAATGAAATTATACTTCTCACGCAATATCTTTCTACATAAAAAACAGCTGTTATAATAGAAGCAGCAGGCGTATAACTTCGGAAAGAAAAAAATACCTACAGGTACTTGGGTGACGTCACTGGATAACCATAGTATTAACACTCGGTGGGCGTGCTCCTTACACACGTGTCCTGACCCAACTAACATAGTAAACGACATTAACATAGAAGCAGTAAAAAATTAATATCAAGATGAAATTTCAAAAGTTTATTAAATGTTTTAGGAATGGATCCCAGCTATGCTAAGTTATGACAAAATAGTCACAATTATTTTTTAATTTGAGATGTGGTTTCCAATATAATCTACCTTTTTTTACAACTTTTTTTTTTTTAATTAGCTTATGCTAATTAAAGATAAATTTCTTTCATTTATTGCCGGTCAATAAATTTCGTCTTGGAACCGGGATAAAGGTGACTGCCACAAAGATTTTGAGATTTAGTGAAAAATTGATATCAGACTTTCTCATCTGCCTCTACCTCAATACATTTATTGTTATATTATAATTATTATTAATTATAGTTTTTCCGGGTAGAAGTTAAATAAATAATAATATAATTCAGATTGAATATTCAAGGGTGTTATGAAATACCAATATTAGAAGAGACACTGTTTAAAGTAAAGTCAAATCACAAAAATTTAGTTGAAATATTGTATGTTTTTAATAGAAGATATAAGATAAGAAGTGCCGCGAGATGGGTAAAATAACCTGACTCACTCCCACCTACACATCGTCCCCCCTTATAGGGGGGGGGGGGGATTTTTTCCTCTTTAACTGAGTTACAAGCGTCGCATTTTTACCCTTCCAGCTGATTTTTAGTCATGTGACCATGTAAGAAAGATATAGCACGAGGAGTATAGAAATAAGTTTGTATTATTAGTCAACTTCAGTGTTGCCATCCACCTACAGTGTTTCCATTCATCTGCAGTGTTACCATCCACCACCATACTGTCTTTTATTTTACTATCACCTATCTAAATAACTCTTAGCAACACAATCACCACAAGAATTAAGAGTGCATTTGCTTAGCACTTATTTTTGATAACTAATTAGTTATCACTCTTGTATTAAAAAGTGGGATATTTTGTAATAATTGATGGTACTGATAAGGCTGATAACACTGATAATTAAATCTATAAGGCGCGGTCGAATATCTAGAACGTTGGATCACCAACAAACTTTTTTTATAATTTTTTTTTCAAAATTTTCAGTAATTAGCCGGAATTGTGATAAATGAAGCCTATTTCCGTAATCTGCACGCTCTTTTGGTTAATCTCATAGAGTATTTACATTCACTCAACGATTTATTTTTAATCTAACTTGGTACATACATAACTACTGTTAGACGTCAATGTTGACATGTCAAAATATAACACAAAATATTGACGTCTAACAGTAGTTATGTATGTACCAAGTTAGATTAAAAATAAATCGTTGAGTAAATGTAAATACTCTTTGAGATTAAACAAAAGAGCGTGCAGATTACGGAAATAGGCTTCATTTATCACAAATCTGGCTAATTACTGAAAATTTTGAAAAAAAAAATTATAAAAAAAGTTTGTTGGTAATCCAACGTTCTAGATATTCGACCGCACCTTATAATAGAAAAAGCCAGTCTATGATAATGCTCTAGCTTTTGTAGCTACTTTATACTAGTAGTGTTAGTGTTTCAGGCAGTACTGTCAAATGTTACCTCTAAATGAATTCCATTGTGATTTGTTGCTATAGTTTTATCACTGACTTTTACACCAGTAAAAACAAATTCAGCATCAAATTTATCAAATTAGACTTTTATAATCAAAAGCTACTAAAATTAACTTTTTAGTTGAGACAAACAACTTTTCTTCCTTAACAACTTTGCTTTGAATTGCTCCCGCAGACCTCTTCAACTTGAAACAGGTTGAAGAGGTTCCTGCCATAGATATGTTTCAAACATTAACCTATCTAAAGTGATGTAGAAATTCATACAGTAGGGGTGGGGGCGCAGGACACAGTGGTTTAACTCCCCTGAAATAAGCTGCTTTAGATGAACCTGCCCTAAGTTCACCCTTTCTCCGCTAATGGCAGGTCGGTTTTACCTTGTATCCCATATATAAAAAATTATTTCTTCAATTCCAGATTAAAATTATTAAAAAGGTCTTTAACAATGTTAAAAATTGTATTAATTTTTAAAGTATAATTTTTCATAAACGCTTTTATAAAATATAAAACGCTGTGTTAATTTAAGTAGACCTGATATCGTGATAACCATAGATTGTAGACAAACATCAAAAATGTTTGTAAACAAACATCAAAACGGGAAATAATTAAATTTAATTTACGTCTTCGTTGTCTCATTATAACACACCTTTCGTAACACACGTTATCCTATTTTCTAAAAAATTATCTTATAAGCTACTATAAAAGGAAAAAGTCAATGAATAAGATAAAAATCGTCTTGTTACATTTTTATAAACATAAATAGAAGTATTGATTTAAAACTGATAACAATAGTATAAGGGCACAAGGTGAAAACTAGCGCTCGGTGCGGTAGCTGATGCAACTAATCCCTGTTTTTTTTTCGGAACCACCTAAAACCAGGGAGTTAGCTCCGACCGCTCCGACCCCTACTGTATGAATTTCTACATCACTTTAAACCTATCCTTCGCTATTGTGGTTTTTCGTATAAACCGACTTTATATCTATGGAAAATTATCTATAATTGTTTCAAGACCTTATTGACATTTAGTAATTGAACTAAAACATGTAAAATCTTGCTTAGTAATACTGATGTAGTCAATGAGTTAACTTTTTGTCATCTTCTCCTTAAAGTTTAGGCCTTGTTTGGACAACAAAGAGGCTTATCCCACTTTTCATGAGAGTGTTTATATTATTCTTAAGATTTTTAGAAAAAATAAATTATTAACTTTATTTTTTTATCTTAACACAAAAGATTACAAAATTTATGTTTCCATATTCAAATGGCAGGATAAAAAGTAGGTTATTCGTTCAGCCAAAACAGCTGTACCAGTAGCTTGGTTGTACCAAAACATTGTGGTTTTGGGGAGAAATAGTTTTCTGAACAAAATCTAAATCTGATGAACAATGGTCTGGAGTTGTTTTTACTCTCACAATTCATTCATCATAATTTTAAACTTGTTTTGTGTACATTCATAAGTTGTACTTTAGCTGTTAAGTTTAAACTTATACATGTAATATTATCTGTCACTAAATATCTTGAAAGTTTCCAAATTTTATAAAAACAAATGTATTGGATGTGTTCCCATTCCAAATGTAACATGGATATAAATGTCAAATAAGATTCCTGGCTTTTTGTGAACATAAAATTCACTAACTGTTATGTGAAGTAACGTAAAGTTTAATGTGAATTTTGTGTTACTATTATTACATTAATAGTAATATTAACCAAGGGGGGCTCTCAGTACTAAACTAAAGCTGACTATGGACCAATTCTACTCTAATGCTATCAACTATTACTACAGTCTATCGTTTAGTTTAAAAATCCCCAAGGTCGTGAATTGACCAATCAGCGCTGCCAACCTCTCACTTAAAAAGAGTAAAAAAAATCCCTACCTCAATAACCGCTGTAGGGAAAAAACCTTCTTCCCGGCAATCGTTCACTTTGTTTGTGGTTCTTCTATTGATTACATCGTTTTGAAAACTACTTTTAAATTAATCTTAAAATGATATTATAAAATAAAACTACAGAAAAAGAAACGTAAAAAAAACATCGCCAAGAAAATACAGGTAAAATAACCTGATTTGTTTACATCGTTTTTTCCCACTCCCTTCTTGCAGTGATTTGTTTTCTTAAGAATCAGTGGTGTCTCCTGTCAAGATTTTTAAACTAAACCATAGACTGTATCTACAACTTCTTTTGTCGTGCTGAATGTGTGCTAAGCTTTAAGTGCTTGAGAAGCCTAGGACTTAGTCCCATTGCTCCTTATAGAACTTTACTCTTCTTTTCGTTAATGTTCGACGTGACCCATAAAGGTTTCAGAGATCCCCCGATGAAAAAAAGATAGAGTAAAACAAGGCAAACTGAGATCCATGCTAGATTTGCCTGCGTTCAGTCTAGTGATGTCCAATACAAATCAAAGGTTTCAAGATATTCACTGAACAGCTCTGTATATCCAATTCCTCATAACAAACTCTTTCCGTACATCCTTGTTTATTTTCATTTTTGGCTTCTCTTAAAAAACTGAATTTAATTGGCTTTATTTGTTTTAAATAACGTTTCATGTAAATTATTTTGCATGGGTTTCATTTAGTTTGCTTACATTTGTATTAGGTTTTTTTATTATCAGGGTTGATATTATTGTCAGGGCAGTGACTAGTGGACATTGGGTAGAATGAGACCAGATTCATCTGAGGAGTAAAGCAAACTCTTTTGATTTAAATAAAACACAGTGTAAGGTTTCACACTCAACAAAGAGAAATACTATACTACTGAAATACTACTTCTGAATACTATGAAACCAAATTAAGGTTTAATCCACTGATAATAAAGTTGGCAAAAAAACTGTCACTAGAAGATCATTATTATTTAACCTGATCTGTAGATTAGGTTGGGTTAAAATAATAAATGATAAAGAGAATATTAATGGAGTGTAATTATTAGCTTTAGTTTTAAGTTTTGCTTTGTTTATGTCAGAGTAAATCTCTTCACCCTGATGATGATCAGGATTCCTGTTTATGTCAGAGTAAAATTCTTCACCCTGATGATGATCAGGATTCCTGTTTATGTCAGATTAAATCTCTTAACCCTGATGATGACCAGGACTCCTGTTTGAAACCTTGGTAGTTAAATCTCAACTACTTTGGACTCCTGTCTTCTTTTTATTAACCTTTTTTCTTTAAAATAAGTATAAGTAATATTTCGACACTTATTGTTACTATTATATGACTATTTAGCCCGCATCCAGGCATACTCATGTCAACAAACCTAAGAAACAGCTACTTTAGAATTAATTGAATAGATTCTATAACAACTTTAAGTTTACTGTATTAATGAAACAAGATAATAAAATCACAGTTATTAAAGAATCAAATAGAGAGCAAAGGACTATGTGGGCTAATGAGGGAAATAAGGGGAATGGATTTCTAAACTATAAATCTAATCCGCCCCCTCCTCCTTTATTAAAAGAACTATTCATGTCACAGATCATCCATGTCTCCAAAAAAATTCAAAGAAAAGTTTATAAAAAATACTACTTGATAATTTCTATCCTCTCAAATTGACAAAACATCTATGATACAAGACAAGAACCGCCTCCCAGCAACAATAATAGCCACTGAATTATTTACTTCAGCTTTTCTTGTATGAAACCACTTACAGGCACTACTAGCCCAACCTTCAGGAAGTATGACTGTTCAGAAATCTGTTCTGGACCAAAGTCTTCTCAAATTTTAGATTCACTGATAACTATAATTTCTTTTTAGGTTCTGAAATGTTAAGTGGAGAAGTAGCTAGAGATTATCATGTTAGAGCAATTTAGGTTATCATAACGTTTAAGTATTATTAATGTTAAGTAGTAGTAGTAATATGGGGGGAGTGGTAGTTACTACCAGGCAGGTAGGCTATGTTGTTATGCCCTTTTTGCCAGCTCCCTAAGATAGTGTTCTACTCCTTTTAATTTCAAGTGTAGGTGTATTTTATCTAATCTAGACAGAAGAGCCGTGAATTTCTATGGTTCCTCTCATGCTTTTTCAAGCAATCATACATATTTTTACTGACTCTTTTAGTCTAGTAAAAACTAGGAACAACACGTGCCCTCGCTGTTAAACTAAACCTCCATACACTTTAAACTACAAGGCAGAAACAGTATAGTATTATAATGAATCTACAATGAGGGTCCTAAATTTTGCCTATACCCAGTTTTGCCTGACAACGCACAGGCTCGAGACCACCGGCTTTACGTTGAAGGACGTGGTACGCAGAATTTTTATCCCTCTCATAAAAATCCTAGAGGCCCGTGCTGGGATTGAACCAATGACTAAAGTCCATTCATTCTGTGTATTAGCCGCGTACCTTAACCACTACACCACGGGTGACTCATGTTAAGTAGTATTTAATGTATTTTAATGTCAAGTATGTTTAAGTTTTAATATTGTTAAGTTTTAGCCTTGTATTTACTTAGTTTGTATGTTATATTAGTCATTCCATGAATAATAATAATATCTTTGATATTTTAGACTTCTTGGCATGAATATGCCAATGCAGGCTAAATATAGTCATATTTTATTTAAAGAAGGTGTTGGAAGAGCAGGAGTAAAATCTCCTGAAATATCTCTTTTTTCCATAAAAAAAATAATAAATGTCATTTGTTTAAATGTTTTGTTCCTCTATTTTATATGGATATAAAGTTTTTATTTATTTATTTATATAAAGAAGTAAGGAGTTGCTGTATTAAGTCCCATTGAGTGTCAGAATATTACTTACAAAGTATAATGGCTACAAGTACTAATAATAAATAATACTAATAATAATCTCTTATTTTTTTTAATTTAAGCCAACTCTGTGAACATGACCTACTATTACTATACGAGGAGAATGTGATTTTTATTTAATGTTTTATTTATTTGTGTTATTTTTGTTTATTTATTTAGCTATTAACTATAAAAACTGGTATTATAATCTCAGAGTGCGAAAGTGGACTTTTTTAATAGTTTTGGCCTGAAACTATTAAATGTTTGCCAAAACAGCAAAAACTCTAATTACTGAATAGTAATTTATTTATTTATTTTAATAATTTACAATGAGAGTAATTAACTACTGTACTGGCTGGTTATGTTAAAGAGTGAATCAGAGAAGTAGTCATTTGTTCTTTTAATTTTATTTACTCTCTAAATTATTTTCAAAGTTATTATACACTGTATAAATAAAAATCATTTACTAAGAGATGCACTATCCACCCTTCACCAAAAATTACCCCCTCGCCTGTCACCAATAATTATTAAGAAACTAGAGTAGTAGTATATATATATATATATATATATATATATATATAATATATATATATATATATATATATATATATATATATATATATATATATATATATCACATTCCCCTACACAAGCCTGTGGTGTGGGTTTGTGACATGAGGTGGTGAAATTTGGCTAAATACATTTCAAAATACCTATTAATTACAAGTCACAATAAAACTATAAATAAAATTATGCAAGACAATGTATTGAGCCAGGGAGGCCCCTAGGCCATGAAGTGGCCCAAGGGGCCGATGCCATGGAGCGTCTGAGCCTCGAAGCACCGAGGCCGCTTAGAGACTTTGAACCAAAGGTCCGTATTTGAATGTCGCAAAGGTTATTGTTTTTTAATATGTCAGGTAATATTATTAAGACCTTGGCCACCTAGAGTGTGATGGCGTACCAGTCAGTCAAACACTTCTCAATTTTCAGATTCTCTTGCAAGGTTCCCTTTACTCTTTTCCTGTGTTCTTATATCACCGAGGATTTATAAATAATAAGAAAACACATCCCTTCGATGTAATTTCTGACTGGCAATAGCACTTTTAAGTCTTCAATGCACTTTAGAATTAAGTGCAATGAATTTAGTGTGTACATTTGCTAATAGTAATGTTTATAATAATTGCAGGCTGAAACAGCAGCCAACAGGATCTGTAAAGTTCTCAAGGTTAACCAGGAAAACGAGAGGCTCATGGAGGAGTACGAACGCCTTGCTAGTGATGTAAGTTTTTTACAGAACACACAAAAGCTATTTATTTTGTTTTATATTATCTTGACCCATGATATTAATTATGGTTGTCGTCAGAGTTTTGTTAATGTTTATTTATGTGTACAGCAATTATGGGTGTGAAATTAAAAAAAAAAACATTGTAAAAACTTGGTTATGTGCTAAATTTCAACTCTCTAGCATAACCAAAGATTTATACGTTGAGGGAGGACTTGAGTAGAATAACAGAGTGATAAGGGCTCTAGAAGTGAAACAGTTTCCAGTGGGTACCTCAATGGTACTTACTTCTACCAAAGCCACCCTAGAAGAAGACTATAGACTTCTTACTTCTCTACAACCCCTATTAGAGTGCATATTTATAATGCACCTAACAAATGGCAGGTATTTTTAGTGACTTTTCATAAAATTTCTTTATATAACTCAGATAATTAAAGAATATAAGCTGTGGATAATAATTACAACTTATTTAAGCTCATTTTACTTAATTTAAGACAAAATAGTTGACAAATAATGTAATATTTACAAAAATTGTAATTATTATGTAAAAAAATTCACACTATTTTATCCTCCCTCTAAGTACCCTAATGCTCAAAGTCTCTTTGAGCATAACACACCGGGAGCTGTGAATTTGACATAAACACACACACCCATACATACACACACACACACACTCATACATACACACACATCCATACAGAGAAAGGTTACCTCTTCTCCAACACATTATGTCTTTGGGATTCAATTGGCCCCTACCATGTAAACAATTATTACATAAAGACATCCAGAAACAATTCCTAAAATTCATTGAAGAAATAAATTTCGATGACTTACTTTAACTAATTTAAATTCACTAACCATCGTATCATTCAAAGAAGATATCACGATTTTAATTTTAAAAATTAAATCGGACTTACAAGAAACAAAATTTGAAGTATTTACTACTGAAACAACGGAATAAATCAGTATGTTGGAATTAACATTTTCGAACTTCATTTTCACAAGATTAAAAGTTTCAAGATAAAAAGAAATAATAAATTACAAGAAATATGGAGATTAAATAACAAACAAAGTGTTTAAAATGCATGTAGTACATATGTGGAACATGCTAAATATACGGCCCATCAGTGGGGATACTACTGAAGGGAAACAGAAAAAAACATCCATACATACATACATACACATATGCTGACACCTTTGTGATAAACACCTGAAACGGATTATTCAGGTGAAACACAAAGCTTTTTCTTCTTCTTGTTGATACAGTATAAATGAGGAAAAGTAAAAATATATAAACACAACCTGGCTCAGTTTAAGTTAGCTAACATGAGTTTTAAACTCTCAGGGAGGCCTGAATGTCAAAGCCCTTCAATAACCTCACAGGGTAAAAACCTCACCGTCAATAACCTGACAGAGTTCTATGAAGGGGTTTGGGGTACACCCTTTGTTATCATTATCAATAACAGTTGATAATTATGTTATTAATATTGTTTTTGTGTGTGCAGCTTTTAGAATGGATCAGAAGGACAATGCCATGGTTGGAATCGAGGCAGACGGATAACTCTCTAGCTGGTGTTCAGAGGAAGTTGGAGGAATACAGGACATACCGGAGGAAACTAAAGCCTCCTCGCGTCGAGCAGAAAGCCAAGTTAGAAACAAACTTCAACACCCTGCAGACAAAGCTGCGTCTATCTAACAGACCGGCATACATGCCGACGGAGGGCAAGATGGTTTCGGTGAGTCACTACTTTTGTTTTGATGGAGTAATGAGCGAATAATTAGTTGATAGTGTAACTCAGCAGTAAAAGTGGTATTTTATTGCTGTGGTAATTTGCTTGTTGGCAGATGTTACTGAGTACACAATGATATAAAACTATTCACCTGTGGCTCGAGTCTTTAGGAATGTAAAATGCATTTACAGAGGCAGATTTCTAGTTATGAAACCTAATCTACTAACAGACACACATTGGCAAACTGCATGGGCGTAGCCAGGGGGCAGAGCCCCCCCCCCCCCTTGCCAAAGCCTAAAATAAATTTGTATTTTGTTTTAGTCTATTTGAATAAAACTAGTTTTGATTTGTACTATAAGTGCTTTAACATTATTATTTAATGCGTTTACAAGGCATTAACATTATTTCAATTGTTTGTAATACATGCATACATACACACAGATATATAATATATATATATTTATATATATATATATATATTATATATATATATATATATATATATATATATATATATATTATATTTATATATATATATATTATATCTTAGCCCCCTCGAAAGCAACCTTGGCTACACTTATGGCAGACTAATGTCAATTTGTTATTTACATTAGTTATAACTATTTTGCTGTGTTGTATGTACTTTTTCTTTATATAATATCAAGGATATTAAATAAAGTTAATTTCTTGTAACAAAGTGATCCCGTTGAAGAGAAAAAAATAGAGAAGAAACCATGACGAAACATATGCCAAAAACAAACTAACCATGCTTATTAACAACTAGGCTTTCTTGAATTATTTACTGCTCAGGTCTTAAATTTAGAGGCAAACTTACCTTCCGACTATAGGTGTAAAGTAATTACTTTATTTAGCTTGTTACCTCCTCAGGTCTTTATATTTTTATTAAAGATAATAAAGGTTGGTCATTTAAATGTTATCTTTGTCCTAAAGTTTTTATTATATTGAACTCATCTTAATCCTTGATACATAACCTGCTACACTATACTAGGGAAGGTAAGTTTGCTTCTGTTTCTCTATCTCATACGATGTTCATGGTTTTATTTAAGTTCCCATATCGTGTCGTCTGCTTTATTCAGGATCCTTGGATAATGTGGAAGGTTTTATGTATTCACATAAAGCATTTTATTTGGTTTGTGTTGTCTCATTTCACAATGAAGTATTTCATTAAATTAAATGTTTTCAATGTATTTCGGGCTGAATACCTTAGAAAATTACTTTTTATTAATTTATATGCTCAAGAAAGTTTCAAGATCTCTCTCCCAAAATTCTCTTAAAATAGTTTATTTTGCTCATTTTTTTAGTTTAATGTCTTACGGCACAATGATTTGGGGAGCTTCTCCCCATGTGAGTAGACTATTCATTCTACAAAAGAAAGCACTACGGGTTATCTTAAATCTACCCAACAAAACATCTTGTAAACATTTTTTTCAGACACTTGAAATTCTTACTTTTTATTTTTTATCCTGCTATCAGCTTTTAAATTACATTCATAGTATTAGATCAAGACTAACTAAAGTAGAGAACATTCATTCTCACTATACAAGGCAGACAAATCATATAGTACTTAACAAATACAGACTGACAAGAACAGCTAAATATAATTCAATTCTAGCAGGGCTAAAGCTGTACAACTTATTACCTGAAAATATAAGAGCCCTTGAAGAGAATAGATTTGACAAATTAGTAAAAATTAATCTTTTAAAAAATCCCTTGTACAGGGTGGAAGAATTTCAATCCATAACGTTTAATTGTAACAAATAAATTTTTTGTTTTGACTTTTTACTATTTACAGAAATGTATATTATGTGAAATAAAGGATTATTGATTTAAAATATGTGCACCACAAGAAAATAATGTTTATGCCACTTCCAGGGAGTATAGAGTTATTACTGTATAGGGAGAGGGCAACCACTTTTTCAAACCCTAGTAAGTAGCTCCCTCATTTGGAACCTTAGTTACAACTCTCTAAGAGACGTTGAACACTATTTACACACCATTTGAAGCAACAGGTACTGTTCTGACTTGAATTCTAATACTGGATAGAACAGCTATTGCTATCTAGCTGTGAGGAATACAAAGTGCCTTGAACCCCTCGACCATTTCTATATAGAATCCTAGTTATTTTTTGTAATGTTGCAGGATATTGCTAACGCATGGAAAGGTCTTGAAACAGCCGAGAAATCATTTGAAGAATGGCTTCTCTCTGAAATGATGAGGTATGTACTGATATTTATTATAAATACAATGTAATAAATGTTTTTATTACATGTACAATGCAATAAATGTTTTTATTTTTATTACATGTACAATGTAATAAATGTTTTTATTACATGTTCAATGTAATAAATGTTTTTATTCCATGTACAATGTAATAAATGTTTTATAAAAATAAAAATTATTATTATATTACATGTCTTTCTTTTTTCGGAACTTTTCCTCAGCATATGGGACTGGCTTCCCTCGTCCTCAGAATATACAGATCATTAAATTTATAATGCAACACATCTTTGAACTAGACCAAAGATGCTGACCTAGCGGTCACCCATCCATGCACTGACCACACTTGATGCTGCTGAACTTTTATGATCCAACAAAAATCATAAATATACTTGTCGAAATGAAACTTAGTGTACTTATTTATTACGTAATGGTACGCACTTGTACCTAATTTCAAATCAGTCAAATTATTTTCCAATTTTAAAAAAAAAACATACACAAGTCATTTAATTAAAATTGAACAAATGCTGATAATGAGATGAATCTTGGCACATATATTGGTCTTATACATGGCTACATGCGTGCTATATCTCAACATTTTTCCACGTTTTATAATTTTTCAAAATTTATGTTGAGTCATTATTGCAGGTTAACGGCGTCATAAATAAATTATTTTCCAGATAACCGAGCTACAGCTATAAACTGATTTTTGTACAAAATTTTAACTTTAGCATAAATACACTGGAAGATGATAACATACACACACACACACACACACACACACACACACACACACACATACAGAGAGAAGTTGAAGTTCTGTGTGTTCTCTTTATAATAAATGCTTATCTCTTGGTTGCTTTCCTAAAGTATGGAAAGAATCCTTAATAATTTTACTGATAAAAGCGGGCAAAGATAAAATTGATGATGTATCCAAATATCGACCTATCAGTCTCTTGTCATTACCTGGAAAACTTCTTGAGAAGCTTCATATCCATCGCATAATGCATCACTTGTTTTTATCTAAAAGCATATCTGATCGCCAGTTTGGATTTCTTCCCCAAAGGAGTACGATTGATGCTTTGACTGATGTAAGTGAAAATATTCAGAACGCATTGACAGTGAGGCGTTGTGTTCTGCTCATTTCCTTGGATGTAAAGGGTGCATTCGATGCTGCTTGGTGGACTGGGATTTTACTTCAACTTAGGGCTTCAAAGTGTCCTAAAAACTTATACAACCTTGCAGAATCGTATTTTTCAAATAGGACAGCAAAATTAAGAACGGGAACGCTAATGTTTCGTCGCATATGCGAGAAAGGCTGTCCTCAGGGTTCATGCAGCGCACCGGGTCACTGGATTGTTATGTATGACTCTCTCATCAAACTTAACTGGCCGAAAGGGGTGACTGTTAGAGCATTTTGTGATGATTTTCTCATCGAAGTAGAAGCCGAGAATGAACTTGATCTTCAAATTCTTGCTAACATAGCTCTCAGAATGGTAGAGGAGTGGGCCTTTTCTTTTAAGATCGAATTCAACTCTCAGAAGTCGTCCATTATTTACATTACAACTCGTCAACGCAACGGGAATCCTCTGCAAGTATACTTCAAGGGCGACCTACTGACTGAGGTTGATCAGATGAAATATTTAGGCGTTTGGTTTGATAAATATTTTACTTGGAACTACCATATTGGAAAGATTTGTGATAAAGCCTCCCAGTTAATACATTCTCTTTCTAAATCAGCTAAGGTTTACTGGGGCATAGGTAGTGATGCGCTTGAAATCATATACAAAGGAGCTATTCTTCCCATCTTATCCTACGCTGCGCCAGTTTGGAGTTCTGCGATGAAGAAGTCCTACAACATCGTTAAAATGAGAAGTGTTCAGCGTAAAATGCTACTCAGAGTTATTAAAGGTTTCAAAACAATATCTTTTGACGCCTGTTGTGTTCTGTCAGGGTTTGAACCAATTGATTTGGCGCTTTTTCGTTCTGTAGAAAAATATAATTCTCTGCGTCTAAATAAAACTGCTTTACCTGAGTATCCTATAGACAAGCCATATCCCCCTGGTCTATGGTGCCATCCTGCGAAGTTGGTGGATTTTAAGTCTTCAGATGAGAGCGACAAAATTGAGTATGACCTAAAAATATACACCGACGGAAGCAAATTGGAATCTGGTGATGTTGGGTGCAGCTTTGTGGTATATAGACAAGAAACATCGCCTTCAGTGTTCTCTGCAAAGTTTAGACTAGCACGTTGGTGTAGCAATAACCAAGCTGAACTATTAGCGATATTGAAAGCAGTTGAATGGCTTCAGGATAAATCAAATGACTTCCCTTTCAAAACTGCAATTATTTTTACTGATAGTCAAACTTCTATAGATTTACTGTGCAATTTTTCTATACATTTAGAGTCCGCTGAAAAGATCAGGAAACAAATTAGCATATTAAAAGGAGATAGATGGATTATTAACATAAATTGGGTAAAAGCACACATAGGCATTGTTGGAAACGAGGCAGCCGATACACTAGCTAAGGAAGCAGCAGAGGATGATTCTTTAGATATTTCATTTCACAGTGTTCCATTTTCCTATGTAAAGAAATGTATCGGTGATAGAATCCAGGAATTGTGGCAACTTCAGTGGACTTCAACTACTAAAGGTTCTCACACCAAAAAATTCTTTCCATCTATAGTTTCGAGGCTTGAGAAGAAATTTAAAATTACGTATAAACTCACTCAATGTTTGAGTGGTCATGGTAAGCATAAGTCATATCTTCATCGTTTTACCTTGGTACCTGATGACAACTGTAGTTGCCCTTCTAGAGCATCGCAAACTTGGGAGCACCTACTTTTTGACTGTGAGATTTTTGAAGCGGAGAGATGTAGATTACAACGGGCTGTTCTTATACAACAAGGGTTCTCATGGCCTCCTTCTCTACGCGACTTGGTCGTACGTTTCTGGGATGAATTTATGTATTTTGTTAATTTAATTGATTTTAATAAGTTTTAACAAAAAATTAAGGAATTGCATACAATGTAAAAGATGTTTGTATAATTAATTACTTTAATCATAAAGTTACCTTTTCATTTTATATATTTTTTTCCCCATTTATACAAGAAAAATTATAATTTCTTTAATCTTAATTTTTACCAGAAAACTTTAAAAACTTTTGTATTTTCTTTTGTATATTTTATTTTATTAATAAATTCCCGTGGATTACCTGTAATCATTAAGGAAGCAGGTAGTTGCTAAAAAAAAAAAAAAAAAAAACACACACATACAGACAGATATCTTTGTGAAAACCACTTAGGAGGCCTTAAACGCGCCTGAACCGGATAATTCAGGTGACATCCCGGTTTCATATTTTTCTTGCAAACACAATACTTTTCCTATATACCTACGCTATAAATGAGGAAAAGTAAAAAGTATATAAGGTACATTTCTAAAAAAGAGAAAGAAGTTTTTAGATTGACAAAATCTAAAGTTACCTTAAATATAATTCAGCCTGATCAAATAACTTCTTAAGGTTTTGTCAATTTTGGCTGAGTCATGATTGTGGGTCAACGAAGTCATACAAATTTCACAATCAATAGACTCTGGGACATTAATGAAGTCAATTTTTGTTCCATGTTTCATTTATATTATATTATATTATATTCGGCCTTGGGGCTGGTAATGCTGATAATAAAACTTGTTTTGGTATATGGATTTAACAGCACATACACACATATTGTCAATTTAAACAAATACTACATTTATTTGTTATTACAAATAAATGTTTCCAAAAACATTTATTACAAATAAATGTTTTATAATAAATAAATATTTGTTCATTTATTAAAAATTACAAAGAATAATCAAACAAAACTAGCTTGTAACAACACTCCCCTCCTGAGAAGTGTCATTCCTTGATCCTCCCTAGGGATATAAACACTGAATTTGCCTTCGGATCTCCCCAACTGTTGCTAATCATGAATAGTTGGCACAATTATATTTGAGTTTGAAGTTTATGTAATGCATAAATATGTATTGTGTCGGTTAGACTGGAGAGGCTAGAACACTTGGCTCAGAAGTTCAAGCACAAAGCAGACATTCATGAGGAATGGACGAGAGGCAAAGAGGAGATGCTGCAGAGCGTCGACTACAGACAGTGTCGACTCAACGAGCTTAAAGCCATCAAGAAGAAGCACGAAGCATTCGAAAGCGACTTGGCTGCCCACCAGGACCGTGTGGAGCAAATTGCTGCTATAGCTGGTGAACTCAATGCTCTGTTCTATCACGACTGCGACTCTGTCAACTCAAGGTAACCTAGTCTATCCCTGGTGCAAGGGTAGCAGCTCTGGTAAGCTGTCTGCTTTTAAAACACTATTGAGACATTCTGCTGGGTTCATGTCCATGCAGCACTAATTGTTTTTCCCTACATTGTGTGTTTTTATATCTTAACATTTAATATTTGTTTTAAAAAATAGACCAAACTAAGGTAAATATGTTTGGTCAGTTAGCAATGCCTTGGCAAGTATTTCCTCAGGTTATCTGGCTGCTAGCTTCAGTGCAGTGCAGTTTTGTGTCTTACTACTATAGGTAGTTGATAGCAAGTGGTTCTTAGCACTTTTTTAATATTGCTAGGTTGTTTTTTAGACTCTGAACACTGATGTGCTAGGACCACAATCAATAACATGTATACCTGGTGATACATTTCTTATACCCCAAATTTAATTATATTCGTAATTTTTCTTTCTATTTGAACCTAAAATTAATTGAAATATTTATAGAAATTATTTGACATAAGCCTGTGTGTGTGTAACATCTTTTATAACAGAAATAGCAATGACTTAATAAATAATTAGTTGTGTGAATTAAATTAATTTTTTTTAGATGTAAACGTATCTGTGACCAGTGGGATCGCCTAGGATCTCTGACACAGCAGCGTAGGTTGGCACTCGATGAAGCCGAGAAAGTTCTTGAGAAAATTGACATCCTTCATCTTGAATTTGCCAAGAGAGCTGCTGTAAGTCCCTGACCTACAACAATATTCTAAACTTACCTATTTGTGTACTGACGCTCTGACGTTTGTATTCTCTCAAATATTCTGTTCTTGTTTTAGTAAGAGAATCAAAACCATAGGGCACTGGAATAGTCCAGTGCCTCCTGTTTCTTCATATTTGCCATATCATGATTACAAATCTATTTTGTTTTTATTGAAACAAATGAATCCAAAGCAGTTGTCCTTAAATATTGATTAATCATTATGACATGTATAAAACATGTCTATCAAATTAGCTGCAGTCTTTATGACAATTATGGTCAATTTTTATGCTATCAAAAAGGAGCTGGGTTATGTCATAAGGTCACATCAGGGAAGGTCACTAGGGAAACATAATCAAGTAAATCAACAACCAGCTTCAGCAATTTTAGATTTACCAAAATTCAACGATGAAATTATTAAAAACTTGATCCAATACTATTTATTTACCACTTGTTATAATTTCTGATAGATTATGAAAATCAAGTCCTGATTGTTTCAACTTAGTATTACAGACTAAACATAATTTTTTCAAGTTACTTTAGAAATTTTCAACTCTGTCAGGATATCAGCTCATCAATGATCCTTTGTCTTATTTATTATAAATCCATAATTTTAGAGATTTTTTATTTTCTTTTAATTTATATTAATAAGGGTAAAGGATTATTAAAATGGGTTATAAAATTTACTGATTTTGATCAAATTTGGTCAGCGTGTAGTACTAATTACATTTCAGAGCTGTTTAGTTTTTAGATAAAATTCAAAAATTGTTTTCAATATGGCGCACCACTTGAATTTTAATTTTATGACACATGTAAAAAATATTAAAAATAACTTCCTATTTTTAAAATGGGAAACACCAAAAATGGTAGAGATTAAAAAATGAATTTATCTCGTGAGCATACAAGAATAACATACTATTAGATGGAATGATCTGGTCTGTTGTTGACCGAGAGTATTTGTTGTGATTGGTTGCAGCCGTTCAATAACTGGTTGGACGGAACACGGGAGGACCTGGTGGACATGTTCATTGTCCACACTATGGAGGAGATACAAGGACTCCTGGAAGCTCACTCTGCTTTCAAAGCAACACTCGGCGAAGCTGACAAGGAATTCAACTCTATTGTTAACTTGGTCAGTCTATCAGCTCTCTTTTTTTTATTTATTTATAAAAACCAGAATTAATAAATAATAAGCTAATTTTTCCGTCAAATGATAATGCTGAGGGATCCTGAGCCAAGTCCTCCTGATGTAAGAGCAATTTTGAGGAAAAATTACAATTTGTTTAGACCAAAAAACCATATTTTTCTTTCTTCCTCTAATATTTTTTCCTTATTGTTTCATAATAATTTTAAATTAACATAAATAATCTATAGAAAGTCTTGGTTACCTGACTGAAGAGGTGGGGGCAAGCTCTACATTAGGTTATGAGTTTAGGTTACCTGGTGTCCCGGTTACCTGTCATAAAAGGGGCATTAAGATAGCATTTGCCTTGCTAATAAAAACTGTCACTGGGGTTAAAGAGCTGCGGGGGATTGGGGCATTTGCCTATTGACACTTTGATGACCATGCCAAATATTATCTGTCCGCAAAGGTTTTGGAAATTAACAAAGAGGCATTTTTAGATGGATTCTGCTGAGTCCCTTTGACTAATACTGCATTGTCCCAGTTATATACAACATAGTTATTTGTTCAACAGCTTAAGACGCACTTTGTTATTTTTAACAAAAACTATTGTTAATGTCTGGCCATGGTTTGATGAAATCTAACCTCAATGAGGTCGTATTGCTCTCAAATTCTTCAGATCTAATCTAATGTAGTTTTCAAAACTCAATTCTTGTATTCTGTATATTGTTGTAACCTTCAAGTTAACTTTTCAAAATCAAAAATATCTTTATTACGTACACCAATTTCTTGGATATAATAAGTCATGACAATTAAATCATAAATACACTGCAAAAGCATATAGTAAAAGAGTTTCTAAAGTGGTAGCACAATTACCATACATGGTTAATGGTTACCGAAAAATATTGGAAAATTTGAACTGCCAAGGGTCAATTTACCAGAGCAAAAGATCATTTTCTCCAGCACCTTCTTTTGTTTTCGATGGAGTGCCTGAAATGCTGTATTTTGCGTTTTGGTTTGGTCTATTTGTGGATACTAACTTTTTGATGTTTGCTCAGGTAAGGGAAGTGGAGTCGACGGTTGCCAAACACCAGATCCCTGGAGGACTGGAGAACCCCTACACATCCCTCACTGCAGGAGCTCTCACTAACAAATGGATGGAAGTGAAACAACTTGTACCTCAGAGAGATTCCACTCTGCAGGCTGAACTAAGGAAACAGCAAAGTATCCTTTGAACTACTACCACATCCTTTTACTGTAGGACCTGGTGACAAATGACAAACTGCACTTGACTGACGAACCCTCTCTGTTTGACTGCCAAAGACCTCTCTGAAGGGAAAATTTTGTGCACTTTGTAGATCTGTAGTTGAAGGGAAGAGATGGTGCGTAGGGAGCTGGTTGAGTTACTATCATGTCACTGGGTTTTTTTGCTCTCCAACATACCAATATATTCTTTATAATTTAACAGTTGACATTGCATGTACACTGGATACAATACTTAAACAAACTAAATTAAAATTAAGTTTGTTCAGTGCAAGTTGTGTCTACTCATTTGCTAAGTGGTGAACTTAAATTTGACAATGTTTAATGAGTATGGCTTGTGCTTTAACTTTGATTTAACTTATGAAAGGAAAGAAGTCTCTCATCATACCCGAGTCTATCTGAAGTGCAGAACATCCATTAAATAAGATAATACATCTGAAAAAAAATAATTAGAAGAAAACTATTACCTTTTACATTTTTGTTTTAAATATATATATAAATGTCTTATTTATTATATTTGTAGGATATTTAAGAACAAAATCTCTACGCCCTATGGTTAGAGGGAGAGAGAGAGGTAGAGATAAAGAGTTTGAGATATAAAGACAATATTAATAATTGAGATAGAGTGTAATTATAGCAATCCGTGGCTTACTTGATTTGAAAGAAGACGTGACGTGAAGTTGACCAGGCCTGGTGAAGCTGAAGGTATCCAAAATTGACTTGAAGCACGGTGTACACAGCACAACAGAGCACAGATTGATATTTAGTTTACGCGACCACAACAGCACTGATTTCGCCTCACGGAAAGTTAAGAAATGAAAATAAGAATAGTTTATAATAAAATAGTGAGATATAACAATGAGATAACACTCGGAGAGGAAGAGGTAAAGAGAACGAACTAAACGGGATCGAGGTTGGTAAAATACAATATGGCGAGGAAAAGTGTATGGAAAAAGAGCGGGAAAGGTTAGGAAAATGCGGGAAAACACGAAGTTACATAATTAAACATAAGAGCGCAGCAGCAGACGGGGATACAGTGCACTCTATCGAATTTATAAGGAAAATAAAGATCAAATACTTAACAATATTTTACTAGCTTGTTAGGTTTGGCTTGGTTTTTGTGCCCAATATTGGGTTGGAAGCTTTGTCAGTAAAATTTTGTTTAATGTAGTGTTGTACTTGTACCTGACTTAGAGAATTATTTGCTTTTATTATTTTTGTGAACTTGGTTCACATTCATTCCAAGGATACTACTTAGGTTTGGTTTATCAGTGTCTGATACTCAGAGATCAATGTCACTGGTGATACTCAGAGATCAGTGTCATCACTGGTGATACTCAGAGATCAGTGTCATCATTGACAATACTCAGAGATCAGTGTCATCATTGACAATACTCAGAGATCAGTGTCATCATTGACAATACTCAGAGATCAGCGTCACTGGTGATACTCAGAGATCATCTCTTGCGTCTTCTATCAAATATTTTTAACTGAGGTTAACAATTATTTTATTTATATTTGGAGAGAATTTTTTGCTTACATCATAATAATCAGACAATGAGATGCTGAGGAGACAGTTTGCTGAGAAAGCCAACCAGGTGGGTCCATGGATAGAGAGGCAGATGGATGCAGTGACTGCTATAGGCATGGGACTACAGGGATCCCTGGAAGACCAGATTCAGCGACTCAAGGAGTACGAGCAGGGCGTCTACGCCTACAAACCACACATTGAAGAGCTAGAAAAGATTCATCAAGCCGTTCAAGAAGGCATGATCTTTGAAAATAGGTATGTTTTCCTATAATTTTTGTCAATATTTATGTTATTCAATTTCAAAAATACTTTTACTGCCTAAGTATACAAACTTACATATTATAGTTAATATACTATGAACTTAATATACAACATATACTATAAATTTTTTTCAAATATATAATAAATATAATAATTATGAAAATATATAATAATTAACAAGTTTTTAAACTATAAAAAATCTATTTATTTTTATTTTTTGGTCAAAATAAATCTTTGTAGGCAATCCAACAAGACTGGAGTCTCTGTGTGTGGTTTTTTAGAAAAATAGTTGGAATAGATTATAGGAAGAATAGATAATAGAAGATATAGTCCAAGAGCCAGGCCTCATTCTGTACTACTTCAAACCAATTTTTTCTTAAAATATATCTTAAATTATAAAGAAAAAGCATAGTCTACCTGTCCAGAGTTGAGCCCTTCGTATTTTTGCGCATGCTCAAAATTGTATAAAATTGCACAAATTTCAGTTTCCTAGCAATAAGTGGTTCCCTGTAGGTCGTGTGCAAAATACGAAGAGAACATTTTTTAAAGCTGATATAATGTTCCATAAAAAGAGTGTTTTTTCGTCAAAATTGGATAACTGCTACTAAAGTCTATCGTTTAGTTTAAAAATCTTGATAGGTCAGTTTAGACACCTCTGATTCTTGAGAAAAAAAAATCCCTGCAAGAAGGGAGCGGGAAAAAACTATATAAACAAATCAGGTTATTTTACTCGTATTTTCTTGGCAATGTTTTTTTACACTTCTTTTGTGTAGTTTTATTTTAAAATATCATTTTAAGATTCATTTGAAAGTAGTATTCAAAACGATGTAATCAAAAGAAAAACCACAAACAAAGTGAACGATTGCCGGGAAGAGGGTTTTTTCTCTACAGCGGTTATTGTGGTAGGGATTTTTTTCTCTTTTTAAGTGAGAGGTTGGCAGCGGCTTCTCTAATTGGTCTATCCCCAAAATACTTATGACCTTGGGGATTTTTAAAGTAAACTATAGACTGTAAAGTTATGACGTTTGTTAAATCACCAAAAAAAAATGCACAAAAAGTCAATATTTTTTAAAAGAAATTCGCTGACTGCATAATTTAACAATTGTTTTTGGTGTTTTTGAAAGAGCCATAACTTTGGTTGTTGTCATCCGATTTTAAAGATTAAACATTTGCTTTATTGGACATTTTATCAGCTTTAAAAAATGTTCTCTTCATGTTTTGCACACGACCCACAGGGAACCACTTATTTAAGAAAACTGAAATTTGTTCGAATTTAAAAAATTTTGATCATGCCCTATCATATGAAGGGCTCCACTCTGGATAGGCAGAGTATATTTTTTCTTCATGATTTAAGGTATATTTTCAAAAAGTTTTGGTTTGAAGTAGTACAAAATGAGTCACATTTTTTCAGGTTCGGTTCTTGCACTAATAGATATGGATGTAAGAAGGCTGAGTGAAATACAAATATAGAAAAAATAGTAGTGACAATTTTTTAGGAAAACACGATGTATAAGTTTCCAAGAAAATCTTAGTAATAAATTTAGTAGCTATCGTTAAACTTACTATTATTTTTTTTTGTCCGGATCACATCGACAATTTGGCCCTTAGCGGTAATCACTCCATCCACCCATGGTCTTTAATTCGGGTGTGCCTACCAACTAACCCTGTTGGAGGCATTTCCTCCTTAAATGAAACAATTCGAATTATTATTATTTACAGTAGAATTAACTTTATTTATAACTAATTACTTAATTTATTTACACTCTTTTACCTATTTTTTCCCCCGGATTACTCCCTTTTTATACCTACACTTTACACGTTGTGTTTCCTAGTGAGTTATTATTATAACTTATTATTGAAATAAGTTTTTATCTAATTATAGATACGTTAAGTCAAGTACAATTATAGCTGTAGTAATTATGTTTTAAATTGTGGACAATAATTATTAATAAATATGTTAAAACCATTTATCAAAGATTATTTTAATGTAAAGGAAAAAAGTATAAGAAAAATTAAAAAACTGGTTATAGAAAGTAAAATATATAACATATTTATTTTAATCAGCTATATTGTATTTTTATTTTCAACTTACAATTTCCTGCTATATTTCAGTGTGACCTAATCTATCTCTTAGTCCAAGGGTTTGTACCTGGAGGAATGTGACTCATTTTGAACACAGAATGTTCACAAAGATCCCAGCCTCCGGCTGGGATCACTCATAATCACTCTCATTTCGGCTCTGGAAATCTGTGGTTCACAGCCAGGACTATGCTCTCAGTTTATAACCTTTAAGATCTCAGTGTAATCAGAAAACTTCTCCAACTTTAACCAATGCTCAAAGCATAGCAATCCTAGCCCTGGAAGGGCCTAAAACAGGCATTTATTTTTTCTTTATTATAAGAATAAAACCAAGCTGAGGGGTCTCTAGATAGCATATGAGACATTTGTACAAAGCTGACTTTTGAGTTTAGCTGACTGTTTTCTTGCTCTGGTTTCAGGTACACACAGTACACAATGGAAACACTGCGTGTTGGCTGGGAACAGCTTGTAACATCAATCAATAGGAATATCAATGAAGTAGAAAACCAAATATTAACACGAGACTCAAAGGGAATCACACAGGACCAACTCAACGAGATGAGGGCGTCGTTCAACCACTTCGACCGCAATCGTACTGGTCGCCTTGCCCCCGAGGAATTCAAGTCTTGTCTCGTCTCACTAGGCTACTCTATCGGAAAGGATAGACAGGTAATTCATTCTTTACTTGTAATTTCTCCAGGGTACTAGTTTTTCCATCAGTGGTCTGTGAGGAGGTTTCTGTAGTCTCTTTATAATTTTTAGACGTTTTATTTATTATTTATTAAATAATAACCGGCAAAATTACCTTTTTTACAAAAATAGCAATTAAGAAAAAATAAAATTATATAATTTTTTTTTTAAATTTAAAGTTTTAAAAATTAGTATACAATAAATAATATATAAAAAATATGTGAAATAATGCACATAATATGGACTCAGTTGACTTGTGGGAAATAAAAACCCCTTAAGGCATTTGACATTTTAATGCATATTTTGTCAAAACTTATGCCCTGAAGACTGAAATGTTTCTTTGAAACAGAATAAGCCTTATACAGGGTGTTTCATATAAAGTGTCCACCAGAAAAGAAGGTGATAGTACACCTCAAAAGGAACAAAAAATGTCTTATAATATAAACCCCGATCTCCAGCTGTTTTCTCACAAGGTCAAATTTAATATTTTAAACAAATATTTGACCTTACATCATAAAATTGTTAATAAGGTTTTAACTGTTCAAGCAAGAAAGGCGAAATTGGTCTCATTAGAAAGCTGAGTAAATTTCCTAAAGGACAAACTACTAACTATGTCAAATATTTTAGAACTACTGCCCAAAATTTTGCATGAAACATGAATTTTTGAAAAAATGAATTTTATGGAATTTTTATGGTAGGGCATTAGAGGAAGTAAGAGATGAGCAAAAGTTCAGCCAAGAACGGAAAAAACTTCTCTTATGATTGCCCTTTAAGAAAATCTAAATATTTTCATACATTCAATAGTCAAAATTTTAAGCCATTCTTCCTAGAAGTTGGAAAAACTGATATTTTTTAGCATTTTTGCATATGTCTACAATGTTAATTACATGGTACATAAATAATTAAAAATCTCTAAAGCAAGAGAAAAGAGTGGTTTTAGAGAAAAATGTGTAAGAATAAAATAGGTTTATTTTACCTTCTAGAGTCTAAAAATCGTATTATTAAATTACTTTCGAAAATAAAATATTTCGTTCAAATAACACATTATTTTCACTTTTTTACGACAAAAATGATCAGTTTTTGCAACTTCTAGCAACAATAGCTTACATTTTTGTCTATTGAATGTATGAAAATATTTAGATTTTCTTAAAGGGCAATCATAAGAGAAGTTTTTTCCGTTCTTGGCTGAACTTTTGCTCATCTCTTACTTCCTCTAATGCCCTACCATAAAAATTCCATAAAATTCATTTTTTTCAAAAAATCATGTTTCATGCAAAATGTTGGGCAATGGTTCTAAAATATTTGACATAGTTAGTAGTTTGTCCTTTAGGAAATTTACTCAGCTTTCTAATGAGACCAATTTTGCCTTTCTAGTTTGAACAGTTAAAACCCTATTAACAATTTTATGATGTGAGGTCAAATATTTTTTTAAAATATTAAATTTAACCTTGTGGGAAAACGGTTGGAGATCGGGGTTTATATTATGAGACATTTTTTGTTCCTTTTGAGGTGTACTATCACCTCCTTTTCTGGTGGACACTTTATATGAAACACCCTGTATATACAAGAAACCTCTCTAATTTTATATTTTCTATTCAAACAAGAATTATTTACAAGATTTTCCAGTTGAATAAATTGTTTAGTTACATAACTTTGCCAATGCTCAGACACTCAGTACAGCTATGTCAAGACTATTTATTATGATTTCTCTTTATTCTATTTTATTGCCTAACCCCCTAAATGTTTTGGTGAAATACAGTTTACTGCCAGTTTTTTTTATCTGATGTTATATCTAATCTTTACAACGTCTGTAGTAAGCAGCCTAACTATGGTAGGTTTGTACAATATTATTATGACACCATGTGGAATCAGTGTAACCGAGATTAGAACCCTGTCTGGAGCAGGCATGGCTGAGAGGGAGTGAATCAAAGCGCTCTCAGCCTCTCGGTGTTATATTGAGGGAATAATAGGGAAGTCCTTCTAATGAAGTGTAATGTTTTGATCAGGGAGAGATAGACTTCCAGAGGATCTTGGCTGTTGTGGATCCCAACAGCTCGGGCTACGTCCAGTTCGATGCTTTCCTAGACTTTATGACCAGGGAGTCTACAGACACAGACACTGCTGAACAGGTCATCGATTCCTTCCGCATCCTCGCTGCCGACAAGGTACTTTATTACTTCTTGTCCCATTCTTCCAGGCTACTCATGTTTGCTTTCCTTTTTTTACATTATAACAGCAAAACAATTTGACTTATTTTTCATTAAATCTTCAAGTTGAGATCTTACAGGTCTTTAAAATTGAATGTCAGGTTAATATGGATGTATGTATATGCACCTTTCTTCTAAACATGGTCCAAGTCAAGTTCGACATAGTCCAAGCCTAGAGACTTGTTCAACTTGCATTTCATGAGAGTGATAAAAAGATTTTTAAATTTGTTTTTGGGCTCTGAATGTAATATTTTGCAGTCATATTTTACTATTTTAAATGTATTTTAATGCATTTATGCTTTCTATTTTGTATTTTAGAATAGTTTTGAAAAGTATTTATGTATGTATTAATACATTAATAAAAGTAATTTCTCATAATTTAAACAGAGCATCAATACTAGAAATAATAATCTAATAGATAATAATATGCACCGACTTACCTGCCATGAAGCTGGATTCACCGAGTTGGGAATAAAAATGTTTGACATGCTCGCCATAATGCAGGACTTGTTAACCTGAAATCCATTCTATAACTTTAAGGGATTTCTAGAATGTGAAAATATTTATTAAAATTATTTGTATATTTATTTGACGATGTAACACCCCAAAAAGGTATTTTACTAATAAAGTATTTATTTCACACCCTTGCCAATCATAGTTGCATAATTTGAAAATGTTTCTATTTATTTTCAGCCTTACATCCTTGCTGATGAATTAAGGAGAGAACTGCCACCAGACCAAGCTGAGTACTGCATACAGAGGATGCCACCCTACAGAGGCCCCAATGCCATCCCCGGAGCTCTAGACTACATGTCATTCTCCACGGCTCTCTACGGAGAGTCTGATCTATAACCAATCTTACCACTCACTCCCCTGTCCCGACTACAGTAGTTCCCTCCGTTGATTTATTTTTGTTTTAATGCCCCCACCGTTGTTTCTATTCAAAACAACTCTATGTACCTTACCTTAATAAACTAAAATATCGTAAAATTAAGAAATATTATATATTTATCAAATTTAATTTATTTTTTAGTTGTTAATTTGATTTATTTTTAATTTTTTTTCTTAAAAACACATCTAATGATAAAATATGTATAAAAAAATAAATTATAAAATATCTCTGGAATTGAATGTTAAAAGAGATAAACCCAGTCATCAGTTATTAAGTTCTCATTTTAAATCATTACTTTAGCAAAACCAGACTCATGGCTCAGGCAAACAATCCAAACCAATATTTTTGCTAAAGTTTCAATTTTTCCACCTCTTCAAATTTTTATTAGTTAGATCAAATGTACAACAATCTATCAAACATTTTAAGTAATAAGAAACCAATAAAATATAATAAAAATTAGATATAACTGTATATTTAGATTTAAAATTATGTTTATGTCGCCAATTCTTAATATTAATTGTTAAAAAAAATTAAATTTGCCTAAAGAAAATATGTATTGCAAAGTGTCTTGTGAGGCAATGAAATTATACAGGTTCAGGCAAGTTTTCTCTAGAAATTTCATCTCAAATAAGTAATTTTAAAAAGGCTCAAACATTAAAAACTCAATTTGGCAAATTGTTTTGCTGAAACTGAGTGCAGACTGTTTAACATAAATTTGCTCACTGTAATTAATTTATGGATATTTGCTGTCCTTAATTAAGCTGTCTTTCCGTTTCTATGTTCTATTATTTACATACATGAGGGATAATCTTATTTATCTCTATACTTTCTGATTCTTTTTACTAACATTATCTTAACACCAAGAAAAGTTATTTATCGAAGTTTGTGTCGTTTCATCCCTGAAAGATATAAAGTTCCCTCTGTAAAATAACTTTCTTACTCAGTATAACAAATAACATTTTCTTCTAATTTTCAAACTTTTTCACATATTTTTAAAATTTTCTAAAATCCATATTAAATTGTTTTAAACATAAAATAAACGAGTATTTTACTTTGAAATGTGAACTGGACTTCGTAGTTCGTTGTTTGCTATCTAGTTTTAGACTTAAGTTATAACATAATCGTACTTTAGTCACTTATAAATTGGTTTTTGCCTTACAGTATGTCATCATTTCTCGTAAATTTATAATAAATTATCAGATAAATCAGTTATAAATTTAAGAAAAAGTTAAAATTTTGTCTAATTTTTTTGTTATTTATTTTAAATTATTTATTTATTTTTCGTTTTTTTTTTTATTTTAAGTTTTAATTTTTATAATTATTTATTTAAATGTCTGAAAGCACTGTATTGGTCTAACAAGTTTTGTATGTAATTTGTTTCTTCCGTATTAAAGCAATATAATTCATATATTTTAAATTATTTTGTACGAATAAAGAATCGCTTGAACGAATACGAATGTGAAAGAAGTAAAGTGAGCTAATAAATTCCCCCAAACACAACTCCTTGTTATCATTTCTATTCATTAAAGAAAGTTGTTGGTACTTGTTTCTTTATCATTTTTGTTGAATTACCTTTGTTTGGGCCAAAGATTCAAATTTGTCTCTAAAACAAAACTAATACTTAAGTTAGTAGATCATACAACTTCTTAAAGTAATATCATTGTTTGTCCTTTTTTAGTTTTTTCTAGTTGAATAATTAAAATAATTAAGTGTTTTAATTAATTAAACTTCTTAATTTATTTATTCTATTATTTACTTGTTTTTCGATCCCTACTCTTTTCAATGACGTTGCTTAAATAAATAAAAATTTTTATTTATTCTTTTAATACATTTCTTCTTTTTTTCTGTGTTTACTTCTTTATACTATGATCTATTCTTTACGTCCTTGTCATTGATTGATGTCTATAAAATAAATGTATTGATATAAATTTATATTTATAGAGCTCTCTATAATTTTAAGATCTCTTTATTTATTTTCTCTCATTTCCTCTTACCTTATTATTCTTTCCTTCTTTGCTTATCAAGTTTATAAGTAAATAGTGTTGTCAATTAAAATTTATTAATCACTTTTCTTCATTCACATATATTTTTTTATTAAAGTTTTTATTACACATATTTTAAATAAAATAATTTCAAGTCAAATTAAAATTCACAAGACTTCTTGAAAATGAAACATTTATTTTTCATAAAATGACCAAGATGTACCAAAAAAAATATAAGAAAAAAGTGTATAAAAATATTTTAACAAGTTTAAAATAAAATAGCAATATAATTTTGAATAATAAAAAAAGAAAAAAAAATGTGTTCATACTTTATTTGGATGGTAGAATATAGCATTTTTCCATCGAATATTGTTTCAAGTTTATTTACTTTTATCTAAGATGAATGTTTAGCTTTTCTAAAGATCTTATAAATAAGAAAAGCACCTAAAAAGGCGTCAACGCCTGAACTTACCAAACTTTAAGGTAAAGATATAGAAATATGGCATTCTTAAATAGTAGAATTTAAAAAATGCCATATCCACTACACCTTGCAAACAGGTGTAAGTGCTGTATGCTGGAGTGCTCCCTTTATTTTTTTTAATGCCTGTTTTTTTACGCTTACAATCTATTCCTATCTTAAGATTCCGATTTATGCTTTATAACTTAAGCAGTAACTCAATTATCAAGCACTCTTCATAATTCATTTTTTCTGTATTTTTCAAAAGAAATGCGCTTAAACTTTTAAAGTTAAATACTAGCTAAGCTTTAAGCTAGTGGAAATAATGGTTTGCAAGAATTTTATTGTAATTTATTTATTGATTTATTTAAACTGGCGAAATTGAGACAAAAGTCTCCTCTTCCATTCCAACATCAGGATAACTATGCACATTTTCTTTGAAAAATACAGAAAAAATAAGTTACAAGTAGTGCTTGTAATTGCTTGATAGAGTAACTGCTCAAGTTATGAAACATGAAATGGAATTTTATGCAAGAAATAGAATACTAAGCACGGAAACACGCTTTCCAAAGGAAATTGGTCCTACATGCGGACCATGGGCTAAAATTTCTTTATATTAGTGGTATTATGTCTTCTATGATCTTCACGAGTTGGCCAACTCAGATGTCCATTCTTTGTAGCTGTAGCTCTCTGTTGAGTTGAGTGTTGTGGTGCCACAAAAGTATGTATATAGATAGTATACATACTGAAAAACCAAATAAAGCTCCTGGCTTTGACCGAGGGACACAATATTTTTTTTTAATTGCTCCTAAAACTTCATTGAGCATGTTATTAACCTATTTAATATAATGTGGGAAAAAGAGGAAATTCCTTACTATTTGAAAAACCTATTACTTTTCCTCTATTTAAAAAAGGACAAAGATCAAAGGTAGAAGAGGGGAATCCCCTTTCTTAACACATAATTAAAATTATTTACTGCCATAATCTTGGGAAGACTAGAGACCTGGGTGAAAGAAAATAAAATACTAATCAAAGAGCAACCAGGGTTTTGTGCTGGATATTCAACTATAGATAGCATCTTTAATTTAGTAAGTATTGTTAAACTGAAAACCATCGGAAAAGGTAAGGAGATGTATTGTTTGTTTATAGATTTGAAGGCAACCTAAGCTAGCATTGATAAAAGAGCTCTTTTCTTTAAACTTATTAGCATGGGTGTCTCAAAGTCGGTTTCTATTTTAAGAGCCTGTTAACTGACACAGGAGCTGGTGTTAAGTGCTGTGTCACTGTGATGTTGACCTGCTGTGGGGGGTCACTGATTGTTTTGATTGTGATGTTGGACTTGGACAAGGTTGTTTGGTGCTGTGGGGGGTCACTGATTGTTTTGATTGTGATGTTGGACTTAGACAAGGTTGTTTGGTGCTATGGGGGGTCACTGATTGTTTTGATTGTGATGTTGGACTTAGACGAGGTTGTTTGGGTGCTGTGGGGGTCACTGATTGTTTGATAGTGATGTTGGACTTAGACAAGGTTGTTTGCTTTCAACAATTTTGATTTCTTTATTTATAAATTATATTACAGGTATTCTTGGTGGAGTTGCTTGGATGAATAGTTTAAGTATAAAAGCACTTGAATTTGCAGACGAACTTTGTCTCTTAGCATCTGATGTTGTCACTTTAAAATATTCTGGTGCAATGGTCCGCATATCATAGCATCTATAGCATGTCTATGCTTTTGGACATAGACCGCTGTGTGTGTGGTGGGTTCACTGCCTGCTGGTCGGTTTACTGCTGAGACCAAATTAAATCCATATTTGGTTCTGTAGTTGTATTCTCTACGACAGAGCCATGGAAATCCTGTAAAGAGCAAATCAGTGAGCATCGATGTGGACCCAGTAATAGACACTTGTCCCTATGTTTTGATAAAGGGATACAAATATTTTTAAAGAAATAAGTTTTAAAAAAGAAAATGAAATATAGACGGAACAGTAACGCTTACTGTAAGCAGCTGCTAATACTACACTGGCACCTGACAATTTTACAGTAAGCCGAAGCTTACTGTAAAATTGACCGGAACCAATACTATGGCAACCTCCTGACAATCCTACAATTAGGCCCAAGGATCTTGAATTCAGGGGACGAGCATTAAGACCATTTGCCAAATAACAAAGTGATCTTGCTGAGTGTTGTGAGTCTCACATAGAAAGGGCCAACAATAATTAATACAACCAAAATATTTTTTTTAGAACTTTAATCTTATTTGTATTATTACTAATGACACTTGACACTTTGTGTCTAAGCGTAGACGAGAGTCTGAATTATTGTAGGGGCTAAAACTAAACCATCTCCACTACAACACTCTTACAATCAGTTTTCTAGCCCCACTCACACACAAAATTTGTATATTTTTTTTTCTATCTGATCCATAAAACCCCATTTAATAAAATTTGAAAACGATATTAACAATTAAAAATCCCTTAATCACTAAAAAAAGTTTATACTAAAAATTATTCATTTTCCTATTTTGAACTAATTTTTAATGTCTCACTTAATTCGAACAAATAATTAATAATCTAAATTTATAGTAAAAATTATATCATTTATATGTTAGATATTTATATTTGACATACCAATTTTTTTTTCGCATGCTTTCAATAAAAAAAAACAAAAAAAAACATATATATTTATTTATAGTCTATATGAATAAGACCTAATAAATATTCAAACAAAATCATTACAACCTGCACAGCACAGATTATTTATTAATTTAAAGTGCAGGTCTAAATTTCTTATTAATAAGTATTGTATTGTATTCTTATTCTGTTAAAATAAAGAATTTATGAATAAAAAAAATGTTTACTGATCAGGTGGTATATAATTGTACTTTGTACAGACCTGAGTCCACTGATAATGTTTACTGATCAGGTGGTATATAATGGCGCAGACCTGCGTCCACTGATAATGTTTACTGATCAGGTGGTATATAATTGTACAGACCTGCGTCCACTGATAGTCTGTAGTGCTGACTACAGTGTTATTAGATAAGATACTCGACTCTCTAGATGAATGCAGGGATGAGTTAGACCAGCTCTCATCACATAGTATAGTATTGCTCTCTGTCACAGACCACTGCGTATTTGCCAGTCTACAGCTCTCTATCGAAGACCAGCCATCCAGTATGTCTTCAATATCCCAGGAATCATCCATAGGTTTACTCTTAGGATTTACTTCACTTTCGTCTGACTTTCCCATTTTAAATGCAACGTCCCTACTTGAAGCATCTTCTCCCTGATTATAACAACCTAATTAGTGAAATCTTGTTATTTAAATTTAATTACGATAGTTCCGTCACGGTTGTTCGGAAATGCACAGCATTATTTGCTTGTTTATGTAAATTTTTGAAATATTTTAGCTAAAAAATATTTGGAAAAATCAAATTTCTACTGCTTAGGTTATAAAGCATAAACCAAGAAATGGGCTCTATAGTCCTAATATGTTTTTGGGGCCCTTAATCTAAATAAACTGGTGAGGAGTCTATAAGATCAAAAGTCGAAAAACCGTGGCAATTTACTGGAAACCAAAATTACGTTCGGTAAAGAATAAATTTTACCTACCTAATAATCAATAGAACTTCTAAGAGATATTCTATTGACATCTAATTAAATGTATTATAGAATTACTTGATTAGCAATTACCAGAGAGAAATCTAAGAAATTATAGTATAACATTAAATTAGTGTGTTTGTAATTGTGCTTATGACTATGGTAATTTTGTGAATATATATATGCGCATAATTATCCAGTTGATTATGCAAAACTATGCCTCTAAATTTGCAGTACACACTATTATTTGCACTAGTTCAAAGCTTGGTTACTTATGTTTAAGCTTAGTCAGTTATCTTTAAAGGTTTTAGCGCATTTCCTTTGAAAAATACAGACAAAATGAGTTACGAGCAGTGCTTGACAATGGAGTAATTGCTTAGGTTCTAAAGCATGAACCGGAACCTTAAGCAAAGAATGGGTTGTTAAGCAGGGAAACACGCATTCTAAATGAAATTCGCCTGACATCGGACCACCGCGCCAGTATTATTTTCTAGTTGTAAACTTATTTTATGCAAAAAAACGATAAGAAATTATTGTCTCTACCAGAATTTGAACCCAGGTACCCAGAATTTGAGTGCTCGTATCAATTTCGGACCACTGCCATTCAACTCACTGGGCCAAAAAAAATGGAATGCGATTCCCATCTTGAAATGTGTTATTTAGGGTCCAAAATTTTGTTTTCTGGTATTGACCACAGTTTTTTCGACATTTTGGTCACTTAGATTAGAGTATCGACTTCGGACCGAATTTATTCGATTCAGCGCCCAAAAATACATAGAAAATGACACCCTAATTGAAATTTATTTTAGTGAATTTCCTTTGGGAATAAGATTCGCTAATGGGATAGGCGTCATGGAGGTAGTAGAACCTCGGACCACCGCGCCGGAATTATTTATTTAGTAGTTGTAAACTTATAAATAAGACTATAAAAATTATCATTCCAACCAGGATCGTTGTTAAACACGCATCCAAAGGAAATTCGCCCGACATGCGGACCACCGAGCCAGAATTTTTTTAAAAGCTAATCTACTGAAAGGAAAATGCAATGAATATCTTTACTTGCCTTTAAATGAATATATGGGGCAGGTAAAACACAGTTATGTAAGTTAAGTATTTTACTTTTACTATTCTGTATATTACTATTTATGTATATTACTATTTTAGCAACTCTTAACCATAAACACACTTGAGTTGCGATGATAAAAAATTGGACGCAAACATAAAGACAGACAACTTCTGAAAACCACTTATAAGGTCTTCAAAACATCCGAAACTAACCCGAAACGGATAAATCACATAAGAGCTCGGTTTCAGATTTTATATGCAAATACAATACTTTCTTAAACACCTACGTTATAGAGGAGGAGAAGTAAAATTCAATATACATACCAACTAGTAGTTATCCTCTATAGGGGAGTCCCCATTGCAATTTGCCCGTATTTTAAATACCTAGTGATATAACTCACATTTATATCGTAGTTAAGTGATTGTTGAGGTACAGTCGCCTGGAGGCTGTAAGAGTTAAAGTTGATAGAATCTGTAGACTCATGATTAGCTGACACGTCTGGTACAATGTGACCATTCGACGACTGCCCGGTAAAAGATCCTAGCTCAACAGTTGCCGTCTCGTTTTCTATTCCTGACATTGAACTCGTTTGTTTAAAGTTTTCATAACTGTCGCAAAAAATAGAGACTTCACTATTTAAACTGAAGCCGTCAAAAGTGTCATCGAGGTGAGATTCAGCGTCGCTATAATCCTGCGTCCCACTTGACACCAATGTTCCGCTTTCTTCATTTATGCATCTTAATTGTGAAAGCGAATTTTCCTCAGTGTTGAGAGATTCCTTCCATATAAAATTATCTTCTGTTGAGCTGTTGAAAATTTCAATTTCTCCATCTTTATCCCCAAAAGTCTTAATTCCGTTGTCTCCGAAATTTTCTATTTCTTTCACTAAATTAATATCTATTTGGTTCTGGCGATGATAAAGATGACCTGTGTTCAGATCGCAGACGGTACCTGCAATGTTAACTGATTCTGCTTGATGGTCAATAGTCTCAAGGATCTGCAGTGGGTTAGTTAAATCACAAGTATAATCTTTAATAACTCTGTTCATAATATAGTCAATATTATTAGTATCTTTTGAATTATTTTCCTTCTTTTTGTTATTGTTAATAATTGATAATTGATTCGTGTAGCTATCAGTTGGTTGAAGAAGCAAGTCGTTACCCTGGTTGAAATTGTTCTGCAACCCATTCTCATGATTCTGTAATTCATTTATACGATTCTGCAATCCATTCCCATGGTTCTGCATTCCATTCCCATAGTTCTGTAATCCATTCTCATGATTCTGCAATTCATTCCCATGGTTCTGTAATCCATTCTCATGGTTCTGCAATCCATTACCATGGTTCTGTAATCCATTCTCATGATTCTGCAATTCATTCCCATGGTTCTGTAATCTATTCTCATGGTTCTGCATTCCATTACCAAGGTTCTGTAATTCATTCTCATAGTTCTGCAATCCATTCTCATAGTTCTGCAATCCATTCTCATGATTCTGCAAACCATTTCCTTGTTTTTGTAACTCATTCCCACGATTCTGTAAATCATTTCTGTTATTCAGATTTTGTATGATTGGATTTTCTTTTGATTTTTTTCCGCAATGCAATCTCATATTATTTTCTAATTTTTCTTGGAGTTCATTGCAATTGTTGACCTGAAAAATCATAGTTATTTATCCACCAAGAAAGTAACGAATGCTATTATTTCCCTGAGCACTTAGATGGTTCCTACGGCGTAAGCCGAGGGGACCAAAGCATTTAACTCCAGAGAAGAAGCCGAGGGATTTATGTGTTTAACTCCCGAAGCGAAGCCAAGGGAGGTAATTGCTATGGGAAAATAGCATTTTACTCCCAAGATACATACAAGATTTTATCTGCAGACGTTGATGTAGCTTAGTTATTAATATAAATTAATTATTATGATCTTATTTTCATACGTTTTGTTGTATTTTATTCTAATTTCGTTTTGGGTCGGACCCTCCCTCTTACATTTTAGGTGTGGTCCCCTCCCCCCCACAAAAACAAACAAAAATCGTTTTATTGCTCAAAACAACTTCTTTTGACCTGAAACGGATTTCGAGCCAATAAACCATATTTTTTGGTCGGGGCCCATTTAAAAATTGTGGGGTTCAGCCCCCTGATTCCCACATCAATCTCCTAAAAAAATGCATATAATTGGGAATAATAAAGAAAATACTTTTTATTCCCAAGGAAGAAAATGTTACTTTTCACTCCCAAGGGAGCGAAAAGTAATTTTTCACACCTCATTTTTTACTTTTCCTCATTTATACCTTAGGAAAAGTATTGTGTTTGCGAAAAAATTCGAAACCGGATTACAACCGGAATTATCTGTTTTAGGTGTTTTTAAGACCTCTTAAGTGGTTTTAATAATGTAGTCTGCTTGTATGTGTGTGTTTATGTTACCAGTAAGCATTCTGCTCATAAGCTATCTGCTGTACAGTAAGTATTCTGCTGTAACAGTAAGCTCATTCTGCTGTAACAGTAAGCTCATTCTGCTTGTAACAGAGCTCATTACCTAAGCTTATTCTGGTTACCAGAACGTTTACCAGAAGCTCATTCTGCTGTAACAGTAAGCTCATTCTGCTGTACCAGTAAGCTCATTCAGCTGTACCAGTAAGCTCATTCTGCTGTACAAGAAGCTCATTCGCTGTACGTAAGCTGTACCAGTAATCATCTGCAGTAAGCCATTCTGGTTTAACAGTACAGCTCATTCTGCTGTACAGTAAGCTCATTCTGCTGTACAGTAAGCTCATTCTGCTGTACCAGTAAGCTTATTCTGTACCAGAAAGCTCATTCGCTACCAGTAAGCTCATCTGCTCTGCTGTACCAGTAAGCTTATTCTGGTTTACCAAAGCCATCTGCTGTAACAGTAGCTCATTCTGCTGTAACAGAATTCATTCTGCTGTGTACCAGTAAGCTCATTCTGCTGTACCAGTAAGCTCATTCTGCTGTAACAGTAAGCTCATTCTGCTGTACAAAGCCATTCCTGCTGTACAGTAAGCTCATTCTGCTACCAGTAACTATCTGCTTACCAGTAAGTACCAGAAGCTCATTCGCTGTTCGCCAGAAGCCTCATCTGCTGTACCAGTAGCTAATTTGCTGTGTACCAGTAAGCTCATTCTGCTGTACCAGTAAGCTTATTCTGGTTTACCAGAAGCTCATTCTGCTGTACCAGTAAGCTCATTCTGCTGTACCATGCCTCGCTGTACCAGTAAGCTTATTCTGTTTACCAGCTCATTCTCTGTAAAGCTGCGTAACAGTAAGCTCATTCTGCTGTACCATAAGCTAACCAGTAAGCTCATTCTGCGTATACAGTAAGCTCATTCTGCTGCTGTACAGTAAGCTCATTCTGCTGACCAGTCAAGCTGTATCAACTGTAGCCAGTAATCACATCTGCTGTACAGTAAGCTCATTCTGCTGTAGCTCATTCTGCTGACCAGTAAGGTTGTACCCAGTATGAGAAAACATTCAGTTTTCAAATATCAATTTAGTGCGTATAGATAGGTACCAATTTAGTGCGTCTACATAGCAATTTAGTGCGTATAGATACCAATTTAGTGCGTATAGATAGCAATTTTATCGCGATATTTCCAGTTTATTAGGCTGATGAATTCAAAATGTTCCACAATGTAATACTTAAATACCCTTACTTTATTAATTATATTCACCTTCATATGTTGAAAGCATCTGTGCCTAAAGTCTTGGTTGTGACTGAAGCGAAGTATATCTGACAGGCTTGCGATATTTAATGTATTGTCACGTCTCTTCATTATTACTTTTAGTCGAGGAATTTAACACAATTAGTAAACAAATGTTAGAGGACACAAAGTCAGACAAACTGCTAACTGTGGAGCTGGCTGGTCTTAATGACTTCGACTCCAGTTGTCCGTAAACTGCAGGGTCAGTGATTGCATTAACAGTAATAATAATGCATCGTCTTGTTTAAATTAAATTACTCTATACTCGAGTAAAAACATCAGGCGCACTTGATGTGTTGGTACTTTAGTGCAGGTATATAACGACCGAAGTCAAACCTCTATACAATGGCTTCTAAACTGTGCTGCCACTGTGAGGTTCTATAATTAATATTTATAGACTAAATATTTTTTGCAAGTCACGAGTGAGTATTTATTTTTGCTGTAATCCGTAATCGCAACTATGCATATCGCCGAAATAGTCGGTGCGCCAATAATAATTAATGGCGCGCACTGAGATTATTGTTATATCAGAAAATTATTGCCACTTGTTAAAAGCTCAGTTTATGATTATTTTTATAATGTTTTAAGTGCATTTTCTTTAAAAAAGTGAGTAATAAGTGCAGTAATAAAGCGCATTTAACTCGGCGTGTGAACTCTGGACCGGTTTATTTAGCTCAGAGCCACTAACACATTGCAATCAATCGACACGACTTGATTGAAGCAAGTGGGGAAGATTGAAATTTCCTTTCTGCGCATATTTTATGGTTATTTACCATGGTTTTATGAGGTTGTTCGGATGACGAAACAAGAGGAGGGAGTTGAAGCAGGATGGATCGATTCCATTGATCTCGAATCATCGTTTATGGCTACACTTACAACTTGATTAATATATATATAATTATATATATATATAATATATATATATATATATATAAATATATATATATATACACGCAGTGTTACCCGAGCTTCGCTCGGCAAATATTATTATTCAAATAACAAATTTTAATTTTTAAGTTGTTAACAGCTGTAACAGGAAGAAAATTCTTTGTTTAAGATGTTGTTGTCTATCTGGGGAATCTCAAGCCGTGCTATATGATTGCTTGGTAAGTTCCTTGTTTCGTTAAGTTGACGATCAAAAATGGAATCCTTAAATCGTGTTTTGACTTTTAATGAGAAAACAATAATATTCTCAACAAAATAGCCCATTAAATGAACAATTCAACAAACGCCTAAAATTCAACAATTGTGTTCTAAAATAAATAAAAATAAATTTAGTGTTGCACTAAACCATATTATTTTCGAACGGGTCCGATAAGACTTAAAAGTTGACTACTCAGACCTATGAGCATTCTAAGTTAAAGTTTAGTCAAGATCTATCAATAGATTCCGAGCTAAGCACTCAAAACAGAATTTTTACACTAATCCCCTATTGTTATTTTAGCACTGATCAAGATCTGACATAGTTTATGACTCCTTCTAATGTAAGATTAGTCTAAGTCAGAGACTATAGATACTTAAACAGTAAGACTGTCGACTCAAGTGGGAAAATTTGGATTCCGGACGACGCTAGCGCTGCGGGCGACCTACCTTTCAATTGAGTGGGCGTGTCTTAATTTCCGCTTTATGCCCACAGTCATTTGAAATTTAATTTTTATACTTTGTATAGTTATACTTCTAACTAACCCTACCACTTTAATCTTACACAGAACACTTGTGATTATTTTTAAGTTTTTCATTAAGTAATTTATTAATTTAATTGATTCAATCAGGTAATAATGAAATAGTGGCTTAAGTTTTACACGTGCTAAAAGATAGATTTTGGCATTTAATGCAGCCTGTATTTTAATTACATCGGCGAGATGCGCACATGTGATTAAAGTAATTACCTGATAAAATCGACTAAATCATAAATTAATTAATGAAATAACTTATCTGCCATCATTACGTTCTCTGGAACTTTTTAAAATGGTTTCTATTTTTACTTAGTTTCTGAATTTTGGAAAATATAGAACATGCAACGGTGAACCGTTTTTGTGAAAAATACATACAGAAAACAATCAATTTATAATAATAATAAATGTAGCTGTCATAACCAAGAATTGTCATGGTATTCATAAATTTAAATATAAAAATATAATCAGTCATCTTTGGAAAGCTATTGGGGTTAGTTCATAAAGTTGTCCGCACCGGTCCGCCGCAGCGCTATTTTTAGTAGCTTGCGATAATGAATCCAAACTTTTCCTCATTTAAGTTAACCCCCCCCTGCTAAGTTTAATCTTTGGTCTAGATCCTTTAAGTAGTCTTTGAGTTATAAGCAACCAAAATTTGCAACTTATTTTTTATATATAGATAGATTGAGAGCCACCCGATTAGCGATATTTTTCAAAAATAAATTCGAAAATCGAATCACACCAGAATAAAAATACAGCAAGTGCTGTTAAAAATATTTTATTAGAAAAAAGAAGAAGATGTCAATATTTGGAAGGTTATATTTTTCTTGTAGGTTATCGTGTGTGTATAGAGTGTAGAATTATTTAAGTTGTACTATTTAAATATTGAAAATGAATGTATTATTTAGAGAATCCAGTAAGGTGTTGGTTCGATCGTCAGTGCGGCTGTTCGCTGAGAAGGTTGCCAAGCCGGATTTCGCCAATATAGTCAAGAAGAATAAAGTAGTGGTGTTCATGAAAGGTGTACCGGATGAGCCGAGGTGTGGGTTCAGTAACGCTGTGGTGCAGATACTGCGCATGCACGGTGTCGACTATGATGCTCATAATGTTTTAGAAGATGAAAACGTCAGGAACGGTGAGTGTCATTACTTGTCTCGGCTAAAGTGATGTAGAAATTCATACAGTAGGGGTGGGGGTGGGGTTGGGATTCAAACATAGCAATGCATGTTGATTGACAAACTTAACTCAGTTTATTCTTTACTTAGGAAACTAATACAGTCAGTGTGTTTGCTAGTTTTATATTTCACATGGGCTTATCCTTAACTTTACAGCCATATTTTTTATACGGGGAGCTTGTAATGGCAGTAATTAAGGACTCAATCTTCAATAAACTAATTTTTAAAATTTTACCACAGCACTCTAACAACAATATTTACCATTCCAACAATACTGGTAGTAGAAGCCAGTATACTCATTCAACAATGCCTTGATCAATTTAGAATACATAACGTGGCTCAGGGTTTTAATACGAGATGACAGCATCATCTACTACTCTCACTAACTAAAACAACTTTGTTTTCAATACGCGCCAAATAATTTAGCTATGACTCTTTTAACAAACTGCTGGGAGCCATTAAAGCAGTTATATCTCTTGCCAATCGTGTTTAATATTTCTTGGTTGGTTAGAATACTCACTTTGAGTTAATTGCTGATAGTAATTCACATGTTGAAACGTAATTAATGAATTATTTTGTTTATTTAACCCTTATAAGCGCCCATAATAGATTTTCATTCGCTTCAGTGCTATTTTGAAAGATTTTTTGTTCTGACCTTTTTAGATGACCTATATTTGCATATTAGAAAATTAATAAAATTTAAAGTTACATTTATGCAGTCATACATGTAACCAAGGTATACCATTTTATTGTTACATATATGCAACAGTGTGATTAATAAATGCATTTAACCAAAATATATTTTCATATACAAATACAACTTGTGTAGCATATTTTGTACTGAATCACTTCTAATATGATATTATGTTACTTTAAGAAGTGCTTAGCAAAGTTCTATACACAGTTTTTATAGGCACCTCTTGAAAACTCATTTTTTTTTTGCTTTCAAAAAACTTGAATTTTTATATTTTAACTTATTTATATTCTTATGTCTTTCTATTTAAAGTTATGAACAATAAAAATTTACAGAAATTACATACAGTGTAAGAATCAATCATTTATTTCAGCAAAAGCTAAACTCATTTTTACCAGAACATACTCATACTTACACTTATAAGGGCAGATCAAATGTTTAATATTTTACTGGGGACGGCACCCAAATATTAACAAAAAAATATTGGCTCAAAGTCAGTTGTTTTGAGCAATTAAAAGTTTATTTTCTTTTATTGAGGGTGGCACCCCATAAATTTATGGGGGGGGGGTCAATAAAGTACATCAAAACATGATAAGAAAAATATAATACTAATTAAATTTCAACGTGGGGGATAGAATCTTGTGTGCACCTTGGGAGTAAAATGCTTTTTTCTCTTGGCAATAATTTCCTCCCTTCCTAGCTTTGACTAGGGGGTTAATTGTTATAACTCCCTCGGCTTCCCATAGGAAGTTAAATGCTTTGATTCCTTTGGCTTTCGTTTTGGAACTAACTAACTGCTCAGGAAAATAATAGCATTTGGTTATGCATGATTGTTATTACATAATTCTCTTTGGAGTTAAATGTAATGTTATGTGTTTGTAAGTGTTTTAAGTAATAAGACAGATATTCAGGAAGAATACATTTTCATGTATTCTTGAGTCTTGCAGCACAAGACTAATGTCTTACAGCAGAGAGTATTTTCCTATATGCTGATTGTAACAGATCTGCAATATTTATGTAATAAATGAATAAATTTGCATGTTTTATAAGAATGTTGAAATTGTCATTACTTTAAATCATAGAGTCAGTTATTTTGTACTTAAATTTATTTAAAATAAAGGAATATTATTAAAAAAAAATGTTTAAAATTGTTTTTAAATGGATTAAATTAAATTCATGTTTAAATTACTTAAATGGAATTGTAAATGGCAACCCTGACTTAGGTTCACAATACAGTAGCCATTTATTTATTGCTAGTAAACAAATATTTTGTATGATGATTTCTGTTTTTTTAAACATGCAAATCAGCGTATGCTGTGGTTCCTATATAAGAGGGTTAATATTATTATAATTATTCTCCAATTTTTAAGGTTAATATATTTATAATTTATCAAAGGCTTAAAGTTGTAATATTTTTTTGATTGATTTTGTATAAAGATGTAAAGATAAGTAATACAGAGACACAGAAAATATATTCTTTTTTAAATACTATGCATGAAATTGATATTATTATTATTTTTGTCTTGATTTTGATTCACTAAAATAATGTTCCATGTTATTAATCTTTTTTCTTTATATTTTGTATTTCTTCTTTTATTTTAAGGGGGAGTGAGCCAGACTTGGTAGTAAACTTCGGTCATTCTTTTCCATTCTCTTCTCTGGTTTGCTACTCTGAGCCAGGTCACTCCTCTACACACATAGTCCTAAACATAGATAAAGGATATAATATAGATTCGTCATTCCCTCCATGTTTCATCACGTTCATGAGTAGTATTACACGTGCTGCCATCTACTGGAGTTATAAAAAAACTCGGACTCAAAAATTAGTTCCCCTGTTGACTACTAGGTTGCGTTAGTAGTTATTTTAATACCTATACTCTACAGTTCGTTTAATGTATGTATTTTCTTATCTTTTTAATTAAAGAAATTAAGAAAACTACCAATTATCGTAAAAAAGCAATTTTAGAAAACCTTTAATATTTTAAATTATGATGGCTTAATTATTTTTTTAAGATAATGGTTGGTAATATCTTAATTTTTTTAATTAAAAAAAAGAAAAATACATACATTTTACTAAATTTATTTTTTTTCAGTTATGATAAAAAATATGTTTACCTTTAAAATAAAAGGTAAAACCATATCTAGGTTTAATCTAAAAAGTTTTAGCAGGTATGGGAAAGGAACAAGAAAACAAGTAAACACAATTTATAAGTAAAAAAAGTCTATATTTTAAAATTAAATATCTTTACAAAAAGTTCACTTTCAAATACTACATTTGTTTAACTTTATTATTGAGTTATACAACAACAATTCCATATGTTATAAGTATTAGAGTTAGTACAGTTTTAGTGGGTTGACAATACTTGTAAGAGAAACAATCCAGTAATTGTATACAATAAATACTACAAAATATTATGATTCAATGGTAGGTTAGTGATCTTAGAATAATATTATTTATAGGAGCATCACTTACAACAGAGATGTTAGACAAGAGAACATTGCACTTTTACTTCAAAAGTTAAGAAGTACATTTCTGATGAAATGTGTGACATCAATAATTTTATATTTATTTGCAATTTGTATTGTAATAAACTACTCAAATTATAAAAAAAAATGTAGTACATAATACTGTTGCAAAATTTCTTACTACACTTACTGTGACAGTATATTTTATTTTTGCTTTAAATTGAATTAAAATATTTGAAGTTTTAGTTTTAAATATGACGTCATTGATTTTAATCCTTCTACTAGTTACAGTAATTTGTTGTTATTTAATTATATTGATAGTAGAAGGTGTTCAGGTTAATTTTTAACTGTTTCAAATTTCTACCAATAGCAAGGCCCCTCTAGCAATAATATCTCAATGATACATAGTATTATTACTGGGTAATTCCTCACAATTTCCAAAAAAATAGCAACCAATTTATACCAGGAAAATGCATAAAAATTATAATACAAGTAAAGTCCATTAAAAATGAATTATATACAGGAAACTTTCACATCCATTTATATAAATATCTAGAGAACTGAGCTTGCTACAGGTTGAGGCCTTTTATTTAAACAGAGAACTTTCAACATTAGAAACACTTTTTACTTAACAAATTGTTTAATAGTTAAAGTGATGCCATTACAATATGCTGTGATTAAGAATTATTTAAATTTTAAGCGACAAATACTTTTTACAGCCTGGTCTCATGACCTAACTTGGCCATCTTAAAGATAATAGAAATTCTACATAAAGAACTGATGTTATCACTTTTACAGTATTGTGAGTAATATATTAGGCTTGCCAATAAATAATAATAGTACAAATGATGAAACTAAATGCCTTTATACACTCACACCATCAAAAAAAAAAATCATGACTCCTAATGCAATTCAAAGAAGATTGGCTTGTATGTGGTTCGTTCAGGTTCTAAAACAAATTTAACAAATAACATTAATTAAGCAATAAATTGTAACTATTGTTTACATTATTACATTTAAAATTTAGCATTGCTGACTTAACTCACATATTTTGGGCTTTCAATATTTTCAAATTTCCTTCTTTTGACTGGAAATTTCAAAAGAAGAAAATTTGGCCATTAGGCTACTTTTATCAACTATTGTAATTGCAGAGGAGATCATGCCTAATGGCATGTCATAGGTTATTTTGTGAGACAGAAAAATTGTACAAAATTTTAATTTTTCGGTCAGAAATAAAACAACACAGAGGGTTTGTTTACAAAATATTATGTACTTTGACATTCTTCAGTCAATCAGAGAGTAGCAGCCATTTGTTAAATTACACAAAAACTCAATTTTTTAAAAAATTGATTTTTCGAAACTTGCACTTTTTTTAGAAAAGTCAGCTGCTATTCTATTCCACTATAAAATTAAATAGTAAAAACACTAATTCGACATTTAAATGTGTCAACATTCATAATGTTTGACACTAAAAGGTAATTTAACCTTTTATGTCATCTAAAGTAATTTCTCCCCATATTTCTTACTATTAGCGTATTTAACTGCATTTAATTGATGTGATCCATGGATTTAGTACGCTGTGTCTGAAGTAATTGACACATTAATGCGGTCACTAAATGAAAGCCATGAAATATAACCATAGAAGCCTAAAAAAAAACCATACCATTTATTGTAATAAAATACTTACAAGGAACATTTTTGCTGGGTATTGCATAATTTTAAGATGAACAATAGGAAGATCACTTACGAAACGATCATAAGTAAAAATTCTCTCAGATTCAATGAATTGATCACAATCATTGGATTCTTGGGCTGTTTTCTAATGTGATGGGCATCCTTGGATGGATGAGGAATCCTGAAAAACATAAACATATATTTAGGAAATAGATACAAAATTAAAACTCAAATATGCATAAAAAATTGAAACAATACAGTAAAAAACAAGTATTTTAGGTGGACCTTTTAGAGCCTAGTAAATATACAATTTCTCTACTTATAATTACAGTGAAATAAAATACCAAGTTAGCCAAACCCCCTAAAAAACTAGTTTGTGCAAGTTCTGAAAAATCAATTTATAAAAAGATTCAAGTTTTCTCGATATTTTAACAATGGGTGCCACTCAGAAAAACTGACAGATGATTGTGAAAATGAATATTGTGTAAAACCAAACCCTACATGTTGCACTATTTGTGCCTGAAAATCATTGTTTTTATTGCGTTTTTGTCATTGCTTTGTACAAATTTCTGTCACACAATTACTTCGTTCATACGTGGGGTATATTCAACCCATCGGCATTTATCATGTGGAAGGAATTAAACTCCCTTAAAAAAAGAGATAAATTAAGGTTTTAATCCAGTAACTAGTGAATAAAGTCACTTGTTAATTCTAATCCACTCTAAAACCTAGTCACAAAAAACAAATAATGGGGGTAAAAACTTCTATAATTTTCCTATTTTCACTAAACGAGAATACATAAATCGACAAAAAACTATTAATAAGTACTCATAATTACTCTTAGCACTATTACTCTATTGTGAAATTAAAAAAATGAAACTAACCTCCGTGTAGCCTCTTGTTGACAACTCGGAACAAAATACTTGGGATTGATTAACCATAACAAGGCAATATAAGTTAATTACTGAACTATGAAAGAAATTATCGGTTAAAAGTATCTATTTTATCGATGTCGAAGTTTTACACACAAAACGAAAGCTAATAATATAATATCCTTAGTTTATGAACATGAACGAAACAACACATTTTAATCTCTTCTCTATGAAACAACACGCTAGAAACGGTTTTTTTAAGAGGTTATCTCACTGTTACAACATGGCGGTTCAAAATTATTACAATTAAAAGCCTTAAAAAATTAAATATCTCAATAACTTTTTTATTATTTAAGTGAATACAATCGTTTTGTACTTATATTTTTCAGAAAAATACCGCCTTTTTGTTTGTGTAAAAGACGCTGATAAAATTACTTAAACTATCGATACTTAAAAAACTTTTAATTCAGTTTAAAGTAGCGCTTAGTGCTGCCATCTCTTGGAGTTATAGAAAATTTTCTTCTTCACGAAGGCGGGGGATATTTCTGCTTACTGACACCCCCCTGGTCCTAAACTCTTCATAACATCTTTTCCTTGGTTTACCTCTTTTTTCTTTTTAAATATCTGGGGTACTTTAAACATTTTTTGTCCACCTGTCATCTGAAACTCAAGCTATGGTCAGCCCATTGCTATTTCCTTTTAGAGATAATTATTCCGTTTTCTAAGCCTATTTGTTTTTGCAACATTTTCTTTGTCTCTTTTAAGAACTAGAAGCATGCATTCTTGCTCGAACAGTTATCCTGATTTTATGCAGTAAATCATTTGTAAGGGTCCATGTTTCTGAGGCATGGACACCAAGAAATTGGTGAACCATGTTCACACTTGCCTTAATAAACCCTCTCCTACTGCCTTCAAAGGGCTGGCTCAATAGTTATTTGTTGATATAACTTTATTAGTCATGCCAAACTTGATCTGTGGATATTCATATCCAACAGCAAGTATCGGCAATAGAATTTCGAAAAAATTACTACTGTAATTTTCTAATTACCAAAAATTTTCCCCTGAACATGTGATGAAATTGTTTGACATCAAGTGTCCTCTGCCAGTCTCTGAACATTCGCTGGTTACATCCTAATGCCACAAAGTAATATTCCTTTGTGCTATTATTTCTTTAGTATGAATTTTTTTGTTGTTGCAGGTATCAAAGAATTTTCAAATTGGCCGACGATTCCCCAAGTATTTATAAATGGAGAGTTTGTAGGTGGTTGCGATATTTTACTACAAATGCATAAAAGTGGAGATCTAATTGATGAACTTAAGAAAGTAGGAATAACATCAGCACTCCTAGACGAAGCTGCTAAGAAAAAATAGGAACTACCAAAAAAGATACCTTAAGTTATTGTAAATAGAGACCTGATAGAATATGTTTATTGTTATTCATGTGTAGGCTGGTCATTGCAGGTAACACTGCTCAGATGGACTAGTCTCTCGTCAGGTTGAGGTGTAGGCACGTAGTATCATGCTGCACATTCAATCCAACCTACAGTCTATCGACTACTTTAAAAATCTTGACAGGTCAGTTTAGGCAGCTCCGATTCTAAAGAAAAAATCCTGCTTGAAAGGAGCGGGAAAAAACTATGTAAACATATCAGGTTATTATACCCGTATTTTTTCTTTGCGGTGTTTTTTTGCATTTAATTTGTGTAGTTTTATTTTATAATATCATTTTTATGATTAATTTGAAAGTAGTTTTTAAAACGATGTAAACACAAGAAGAAGCACAAATAAAGTAAACCATTGCCGGGAAGAAGGTTATGGTAGTAGGCACTTTTTTTCTCTTTTCAAGTGAGGGGTTAGCAGTGGCTTCTCTGATTGGTCAATCCCCAAAATACTTATGACCTTGGGGATTTTTAAACTAAACGATAGACTGTAATCTTGGTTATTTTATTTAATAAAGTGATAGGGAATGTTATTAAGGGCAGGTGATAAATCACCTAGACCCACATTATTGAGCTCTTATTGCTAACTCCATTAGATAGAATATACTGTTCTATCTAATAAAAATAAGTCAAGACTTTGTCTTTTTGTGTGTAATCTACATGGCTTAACAATAATATCTATAGCTTACTCTAGAAACAGCATGTGCCCCACTGTAGCATTTATCTTTCCTACTCTTGCAATCATATAATAATGCTAAAAATTGTAGCATGCTAGTAATATGGGCATTAGAAAGAAATTGCCATGTTATTGACTTCAAAATACATTTCTCTTATTATATTGTTATTTTTTTTTAAATCTGTGTGACTATTCTCCTTAATTCTAGCAGTATTAGTGACTATAATTTTTATAAAATGAGAGTAAGATAATGATTTGTATTCTTAAGCCAAAAATAAGGCATTATACTCTTGGCAAATTTCTTCTAATGTCAGTGCTAAGCTCCAATTTTAAATTACAATGTCTGTTTTTTACAATTTGGGCATTTATTCCCTCTACATTTTTGTTTTAGAAAAAAATATGTAGGGAGCAATATGTATTATTTTCTTCTCTAGAACCCAAAAAGTATTCCTCTCAATTTATTTTTCTGCGGTAAGGTTATATTTTAATATCCCTGATTTTCAAGTTAACTATGTACCTAAGAGTCAGTTGAAGGTAAACATAGAGATATAGAATCTAGAAATGGCAGTGAGGATCACCTGAAAGTATAAGGTTTAGGCATTAGAGAAGATTAGGCCCAAGTTGGGTTAAATCTACTGTTGCTCAAAATAACAATGGTTTTAAAGAAGAGGATGGTGCGACAGGTCTTTTACACAAAAACTTTCATATTGACAACAGTTCAATTCTCAACCGTTCTTCCACATGGATGAATATTTTAGTCCGAGTCCACTTATGGTTAGGTTGGCATGATTGGAAAGAGAAGAGGATATGCAGTAGGAGTGACAATTATATTAATTCAGTGTTTAAAGATTTTATGAAATAATTTATCTGTATGTGATTAAGTTAGGCCAATATAGTTTACTCTTTTAACTTTATGCATTTCCATATATTTTTTTTATTTTAAAACACCCCAAATGCTGGATGCAGTAATAAAACCTTGAACGAACTTAATTTCCTGGGTAAAAAACTATTTTGTTCACCCATTGGTTTCAAGAACGGCTTTGCCTAGGAGAAATACTTTGGCAGGTTTTATGAAGAAGTTGACCTGTATAAGAAAAATTCAAAGTAAGAGTTTAAAAATACAGTTTAGAATTGGACAGTAGACAATGTGAAGTTGTTTGTTCGGAACTGGCCTGCACACCAGCCTCTTGTTTGGAACTGGCCTGCACGCCAGCCTCTACTGCTCACTTATGTTTTGTTTTTATTATTAAATGAATTTTCTATTCACTTGTTTTATTTTAATTTGACCCTTTCTTTAGAGTAGTAAAGTTAATATAAATGGTTAGTAAGCACTGTACAATGTGTAAGCCATCCAGACAAACTAATGGTAGTACTACTGTTCACCATATGAACCTGCAATATAGATATACAGATTTAACACCTATATTTTTATCATGAGAAAGCAAACGTAATCATACCAATGAGCAGGTTTTAGAAGCTATCAATACGCTGAATGGGTCACGTACATTCTTGGCATGTATTGTCAAGAATTTCTGCTGCTACTCGCTCTCTCAATCTTAATATTTGTCGTGGTCTTTCTCTTGGATGTCTTTTATGTCTTTGGTTCGTTCTTGTCTAGAGTATGCTGTTCCAGTTTAGAATGACATAGGTGTTACCTTGTCTGACCACATTGAGTCCGTTCAATGTCGTTTTGTTCGTATTGTTTATATTTGTTATTTGTATCTTCGTTGTTATTATTCTTATGAATCTATGTGTAGAAGATTAGGATTAGATTTTCTGAGCAGTAGAAGATCGGCTTATGAAGCAGTTTTTCTCATCAAGGCCTTATCTGGAGCATAGAGGAATATATAGTACTAGGAATATACAGTGATCTGGAGAAGTATTGTGCACTCAGGTTCAGGATCAGGTCGAATTCTTACCAGCAGGTCGTAGAGCTGGTCGCCTATTGTATATTCGCTTATTATCCTCCCTATCCCCTCTTGTTAGTGTTGTCAATTCTCTACCAATATCTCGTGATAATTTGTTTACTTACTGTACTTTATCCTCTGTTCTGAATCTTTTGACTTGATTTTTAAGATTTAAGTTACATAATCAGTACGCTTTCTAGTCAATTAGGTTAAGTTTAATTTTATTCTTAATTTTTAAATTTCTGATTATTATAATCTGTGTTCTTATATGCAGAGTTCCCTACTTGTGGTTTATCTGTTTAGGGGCTCTTCAAAATATAAATAAATAAAAATAAATACCCCTCACCCCCACCCGGTGGGCTTTTGTCATCTGAACAACCTAGATTTTAATCCCTTCGGAAGACAATGTATTTCTATGGAAGACACACACACCTTTCCCAAGAGGGACACGATCCTTCCCCATGAGGTTAGTCTAGCTAAGTTTAGCTGACTACGAACACAACACATACATGTTTCTAATATATTTGCTTCCCAAACTACACTGTGTAGTGTATGTCCCAAGATGACGGCTGTCAAATGTTTTCTTAAAATAAACATACTGCACCATTCAACTTTATACGTTTAAAAAAACAACAGTCTCAAGTAAATCATTTATTTTACATATAAAAATATTTTTTTGTTTCAATTTTTAATAATTATTTTAATTTACAACAAGTGATTACTTTATCTTTTTTAATCTAAATTAATTTTACAGTATAATTTTCTTAAAATAATTTTAATTAAATTTTTAAATGATTTAATCTACGTATACTTTTTATATTTAGTTGTTTCTATACATACAAGATATAAACTCTGTTGTGAAGCGTAATCTGGAATTAAAAATTGATTTGTTTTTGTTCAACAGATGAAGGTCATGAGCAGCCTCAGATCTAGTGTCCGGTGCAATCTATTGCCGGTGCAATAGTGATGTTTGAAATTAAATAAAAAATTATATTCTTATACTTAACAGATTGAGAATATTTTCTGTACTGAGTGGTTATGATTCTACTGAAAGTTAAAATCTTTTACAATAAATTATATTTGATTCTTTAAATAAAGCATAGTAAGAAATGATAACAGACAAACATTTAAATGGATAACTGACAAATTGGTAAAATCCACTCTAGCTATTCTTTACAATAACTAGGAGCTACCAAGATAGACTCATAATAGCAGCAATTATAAGGTAAGAGAGATGAGTTTTCATCTCTCTCAGAGCTAGATAGACTCATAATTGCTGCTATTATGAGTCTATCTAGCTCTGACACTGTTTCAATCATCAAAGTTGTTGCCGTCACTGATTAAACTTGTCAATGTCAACAAGTCTTTCATTGCTATTATAATTACACATTAATTGCTCACTTAAGAGAGCTGCATGAATTTAAATTATTTTAGTATTAATTATAATTATTTTGTATTGTTCAAGTGCTAGTGAAAAGGAAGAGGAGACTTCTGTTTCAATTTCGCCAGTTTAAATAAATTTCCAAAATAATTGTAGGACAAACTGAATTTAATTATTTTATTAGAAAGATTCATACTTTTATTTAACACAATATTCATACAAGTTTTTTGTTTAATTCGTTGAAACTACACATCAAATAAAGATACAACCACATGAAACGTTAGACAGCTTAAAACTGCTTCTGCGTCGTTTAAAAAATACTAAATTAGCTGCCATGAACCTATCTGTTGATAATACAGTATAAAGTAACTAATATAAAATTTTATTCTAGGCACTTGGAATTAACTTTTTAAATAATTTTCACTGGTTCTTATATCGTATTTACAGATTTATGTATTTTTAATATAAAAGTGGGAGCTTTTTTTTGGTGCCAAATAATTAAATTTATTCAATAATACAAGTAAATTATTGTTTTTTTTTATCAATTTAAAATTCTTTTCAAAAACCTAAATTTTGTTTTGATTTTTTACAAATTTTTCTTAAACAAATAAAGGCAAACAATAACTGAACCTCTAATGAATTGGTTTGAAAACAAGCAAGAGGGGCAGCTCTAGAGTTGCCCACTCACTGCCGAACACAAAATATTTTATGATACAAAAAATATATATATTGAGAATTTCAAAAGATAATTTATTTTGCTAACATCGTAATTTAAATTAGAACAAATTTCATTTATTGGTCAAAAGTCATGGTCAGTATGTATTAGAAGATAAATCTTATTCAAGTTATTTCTTTAAATCAACTTTTCCTTCCTAGGCGATATGTATTATTTATTAAAAATTATCTTTGCTAAAGAATAACTTTTTTTATGGCTATAAATGTAAAAATTGATTAAAAATAGGCAAGGAAAAGAAATAAAGTTAATTTAATTAGCATTATATACAAATGTTGGTAGTTTTTTTTTCAGTGTTTAGATAGGTTGTAATTAAATATATCAGATGTAACTGGAATTAATAACATAGAGACAAGTACTTGCTGACACAGACACAAGTACTTGCTGACATAGACACAAGTACTTGCTGACACAAACACATTACGACTAAGATTTTATTTTTCTTATTTAACCCACCTAATTTTAATGGAATTTTAATTTAATTTTTATGAGTCATGCCAGATCTGGAGCCAACAGTGAAAATTGATTGATTGATTGATTGACGGAAGAAAAATTAAATTTTTATCAAAATATAAATAGAAAGTAGAGAAGTTTGTGTCTTTACAACTCAATGTGAGCAAAAACTCAGCCACTGGTGCTAGCTAATGATTAAAACACTTTTTAAGTCACCATGCATTAAACATTCATTCAATGCAACATGTTGGCCACTAACAAGGATAAACTGCCAACTATGGACACACCATAGAACAAAATGTTCTTATTGTTTACACAAACATCTTTGAGAAATATTAAAATTGAGAGACTAATTAAAAGCATTGTCAACACTCTGACAAAATCAATGAAGTTGTTCAAATGTTTACATTTTGACATGAAATTATTTTTAGAAACAAAAAGATACGTGTAGTATGAATTAAATTTACAGATGTCAACACAAGTTAACAAACGAGTTTATTAATTAGTTATAACAGTCAGCACCATATTGTTTTCATTATATAAAGATATCTGAATGGTAGTCTCAATCATACATACAAGCTGGAGTCCTTCAGGACATGGAGTCCTTCAGCATGGACATACCAGCTGGAGTCCTTCAGCATGGACATACCAGCTGGAGTCCTTCAGCATGGACATACCAGCTGGAGTCCTTCTGTACGGACATACCAGCGGGAGCACTTTAGCATTGACATACCAGCTGGAGTCCTTCTGCACGGACATACCAGCTGGAGTCCTTCTGCATGGACATACCAGCTGGAGTCCTTCAGCATTGACATACCAGCTGGAGTCCTTCTGCACGGACATGCCAGCTGGAGTCCTTCTGCACAGACATACCAGCTGAGCTGTAGCACGGTTTTAACTTTGTAAAGTTAACAAAATAACTAAATTTTTTTGTGAATTACTGAAACACTAGTGCAAATTTGAACTCCCAGCACTGTCTTACTGTGGGCAAGAGACCATTTACCGAAGTCTAGAACCATATTCACCCATTAAAAGGGTTTAGTATTATCACACATCTGAAATGTTCTCCAACATAAAGTTTTATGAAAATTAAAATATAAAATTATCAATTATAAAAGCAGTCATTAAAATAATCAGGATTTTAGTTGAAACGGTTTATAAAATTAATTTTAAGTGATTTGATTTATTGGAAACATTTCCAAGGTGAATATTCAGATGGCGTTGTAGTTTTTACTACGTTCAGTTTGTCCACAAAAACAACACGGGATGGCTATTCTATTAGTGTGTGGGAATCCACCAATAGCATTTGTACCTTAACGCATTATACTGAGCTGTCAAATGATCCAATGGCCCAATAAGACTTAAAATCAAATACACACACACACATGAGCAAAGGGTTTATGCAGGTTTCTCAGACCCCTTATAACTGAGAGAGGAAAACCTACATATAGCTGTCTAAACACTCAAGGGAAATTTACGTCAGTGTTAGTGACAGGAAAACAGCTGTGAAACAGCTCCTGATACAACTAACACATACTTAACTTGTATATGTAAACAAAGCTTTAATCTTGTTCTTAGACCATAAAATCAGCTTAACATAAAAAATGTAATTAAATTTAACTCTTCATGATATTTAATATTTGTTTAGAAAAAAAAGAAATGCTGTTTTCAAATTACAAACTTACTTATAAAAACAAATAACTATCATAAAAAAGTAAACTATTATAATACAATAAAAAGATTAAAACATTTAAATTGCAAACAATATTATTATTATCAATAAAACAACTCTTATTTATAACAACAAACTGTTAACAATAGTAATAAATATAAATCTGATTTATTTATTCCATTATTTTAATAATATAATTTATTAATTAATTTAATTGAATTAAATTTCTAATTTATGTCTTACAAATGAAAACAAACTTAATGTCAGTCTTAAAAATAAACAAAATAAGAAATCATAATTTTCTTTAAAGGGCACATTATAAATAAGAATAAAGTAACTTTAATAAAAAATTTAATATTGAAAAAAATATTTTTTTAAATCTAATTAAATAAATAATGAAATATTCAAAAATAAAATGATCAAACATTGATAATTAAAAAACTGAATAAAATAATAATATTTGTTATATTTTGGAAAAATGATTTTTACTTATTAATTTTTCTGAATTAAATAAAATATGGAGTTTAATTTTATTAACAAGAATTTGTAGCAAAGGTTGGACAAAGAGAACACTGAATAAACTAATTAGTAGTTTATTCAGTTCATTAAGTTATTATACATTTATTACTTCCAAACTACCTCGTCATAATATATAATTTAATAATTATTATTATTAAACGCAATTATTAATAATAGTTTATATAATATATTCAAGAGAGATTGGAAGGTTCAAAGAAATATCGAGGTCTGCCCTTGGGTCCTGGAACAATGTCCAGGCTAAGGTGGGGGTAGAATATAGTGGTAGAGTTAGCAAAATTGGTACAGGGTAGCTAGGGACCTTAAATGTTGAGAGGAAACACAAAACCTCTGACAAAGATAGGCTTCTGTCCTAAAAGAACCAAGTCCATGAAGTTTATTATTATTTTAATTTAATCACTCAGCAATAAGAAGCTACAATACATTTATTAATATTATGCTGTCATGAATATGGGCTGTGATGGGGGAAAAATATTGTCAAGGAGAAGTTAGTTTTCTTTTCAAGTGGCCACTAATAAAATAGATCTGAACAACAAATTAAAGAATAGATTCTTAAGTAAAAGAAGTTTTGCAAGTCATCATTAGAGCAAAAATGCTTATTTCACACGAATACCCAACTCTAACAAGCAGAATAAAAAATAGAAGAAAAAAAAAACTTTGCTTATCTAAAGAACACTTTTGATAGCAGAGAGCCATTGGCACCAGTCAAAGCCAGGTGAAACGATGACAGTGTCATGTTGCATCCCATCAATATAGAGAACACTTAATGTCTAACATGTTAAACGCCAATGTAAATTCATTTAATTTTTAACCTCTGCCATAAAAACTTTCAATAAAGCAATCAAACTTGTTTAAAATAATTTTAACATAAATATATAATTACAACAATTATCTTAAATAAAAGTTTTTCATAAAATATGATACCCTCATAGTAGTGATAATATTCTTTGTTAGAAAATATAAAGTATGTGAAAACAAACATTCTTATAGTAATAAAAATAACTAATTTTCATCAATAATTTATTCATTAAATCTAATTTAAAGTAAAAAATAATATTATACACACTTAACAATACATATATTAAAAAATAAAATTATTATATACAAAAATTCCAAAAGAAAAGATTCAAAAATAGGGTTTCAAGTACGTTAAGTAACGTAATACAAACAAAACCCAATTCTATTTGACGTCATATCACGGTTGTGTTTCGTATTGAACACCGAATGTGTTCCATACATTAAAAACATTTTTTTAAAAATATATTTACAAAGAGTAACAGTATAATATGCAATTATAATAAACATAAATACAATATCGATATTTAAATGTAAATTTTATGTAAATTAAATGTAAAAAATGATAGAATAAAGTAGAGGAGAATCAAAAGAATAAGAGTAATAATAGAATAAAATTTATATAAATTAAAATATACAAAGAAATTAAAAAGTAAAATATCTTTCAAATGAAAACTATACAACAATGTGACTATAAAGAAAAGAAAGAGGCCTGTTTCTGCCAAATATTTGCTATCTAAATATGTCTTAACTGCCTAACATTAAACAGTATCTCTTACCATTTGTAATTGCCAAATACTAAAATATTTTAAATCAAATTTAAACTCTGTCTGCATTGCATAACAACAAAACAAACAAGGATTTGCACAGAATAAAGTTTAATAAACTGTAACACAGAATAAAGTTTAATAAACTGTAACACAGAATAAAGTTTAATAAACTGTTACACAGAATAAAGTTTAATAAACTGTTACACGGAATAAAGTTTAATAAACTGTTACACAGAGTTTTCAGCAAATACAAGATTTTCAAGAGAAACCAAAAAATGAAAGTTAATTTTCTTGAATTCGCTTTCTTAAAAATATAAAAAAACAGAGGATCATGAAATTAAATTATAATGATAATGTAATAACTAAACAAATCAAATGATTTAATCCATTAATTAGTCAATTCGAAAGGATTTCAAAATTTGTTGATAAGCAAAGAAGTATCTAGTGAGAACCATGCCATCTGATATTTATACACAAAGCGATTTCAATTCTTGATCTAATATAATGTCTAAAATTCAACCAAGTATGCCGATTTCAATTTAATTTTGATAAGAGACTAGTAAGCAAAACCAAATAATTTCCAAGGTAACTGTTATTCATTGATACAATACAGGATTGTATTGAATTAAAGACCAAGACCACATAACACAACACAATATACAACCTGCCCAACTAGATGCCTTTAATAATTTAATTTCACTTCCACAAAGTTTAATCATAAATCTAATAAATGGTAATTTGGCAAAACTAAGCGAGGAAATACGCTGACAAAAACCTTATGAAATAAAGTGAAAACTAAATAAAGAAAACTCAGCACTCTTACGTTTGATTATTAAAAACTAAATAAATTAGAAGTGAATAACAATTTAAGTACTGAAGAACAAATTTAATAACGGGAGATATGAATACAAGTATGAGTAAGGGTTGGGTCTGGATCAACAAGTGGTTTTCTAGTAATATTTGTAATTTCTTAAAATATCAACAAGCAGAGTAAGGATAGCACCCTGGACTGAAAAGCAGAATGAGTTTTTAAATAAAAATTCTTGTGTAAAGAACCGCAAGCTCAACCAATTCCTTTGGCATGCTTGCTTTCTAGTGCAAAGCACCGCAAAAACCAATTCCTTTGGCATGCTTGCTTTCTAGTGCAAAGCACCGCAAAAACCAATTCCTTTGGCATGCTTGCTTTCTAGTGCAAAGCACTGCAAAAATCAATTCCTTTGGCATGCTTGCTTTCTAGTGCAAAGCACCGCAAAAATCAATTCCTTTGGCATGCTTGCTTTCTAGTGCAAAGCACCGCAAAAACCAATTCCTTTGGCATGCTTGCTTTCTAGTGCAAAGCACTGCAAGCTCAATGCTTGCATTCTTGCTCACGGATCCAGTAATTGCTCAGGTTTTCAGTGTCGGAACAGTGGCACTACAACTTGCTAGTAAATTTGGAAATGTCCGTGTTCATACCACAGGATGTAGAAAACTATGCGCACCCTTGCTTAATCAGTGCTGCACAACATTGCGGGCAGCCATACAAAGCTCAGTGTGCAATTCCTTTTAATGTTCAAGCACATTCCCTTTGATAACCAAATTAATAAAAAATTATATTAATCCACAGTTATAATATTCGCACCTTGTTTTGTTTAACTTAAAGAAAAACTAGATGATTTTCCGGTAAAACCGAAATATAAGAAACTTGGTAACAAGAAAACCCGGCTGCAAGACTACATTTTAAAGTCAGTTTCAGGGTTTTAACAGTTATTTTGAGAGGTTCATGCTGTCAATATTTGCGAGGCTACAAAACTTAATACTCGAAATCCAGACCACATTTAAACCCGACATAATAATATTGCTATGGTAATAGATAAGAGCAAGTAGATACGAGTATTTATTTTCTAATTAAGACGACAGAAATGAGAAAAATATTAATAAAATTTCTTTCTATACTTCCATAACATAAACCAACATAACATAATGAACAATAGAATAAATTGTATTTAAAATAAATATAATCATAGGATTAATCAAATAAAATGTGTGCCAATTATAAAATAAGTGCGAGAAATAAAGCATTAATTAATTAAATGTATACTACGATAATTTGTTTTAATCTGTACAGTATGGAACAATATTCTCACTAATTAAAATTTTATACCTTGGCATTATGTTTACATTTCAAAGCCTTCAAAATCCCTTTTAAAGAAAATATAAGGAAAATTTTATGAAACAAATCTGAATCCAATTAAAAAAATATCTTTAAGAGTTAAAGGAGCAGAGTAAGCTGAGCTGAATTCAGTACTGAGTTATGGAGTCAGTGCCGTGCAGTGAACACACAGAGGCTCCAAACATCAAAATCTATCAAATAATGTTTTATCAGTTTAGTTTAAGTTTAAACTTATCTGTTTAGTTTTAAGTTTATCAAACCTTCAGAATCAGGGCATTTGTACTTTAGTGAGTAATTTGTAAAAAAAAAAAACATAATTTAAAAGAAAATGTCCAAATTCAACAAGAATGAATGAAATATTAAAACACCACCACATATTTGGGGCATGACTTTTTGATAGACTTTCAAAGCAATATAAATAGCTCAGCCATAAGAAGAATAACAAGTCTCTATATTGTGTTGAATGACTTTCAAATTAAACAAACCAAGATGGGTTAGAAATGAAATTAAAAGATAAATAAAGACGAGTGTGCCTGTTGTCAGCATTTGAATAGAATCTCTCAGCTTTGCAAAGCAGTTCACCTATTCTCAGTCGGTAATGCTGACAAACACTCTTGTGTTCCCTCACAATTAATTATCCAAAAATATGCTCAGTTTTGTCTTCTAATCATTGTAGAAACAAAATAAGTGGGCATTTTTCTTTTTGCTTTTCAGATACAATAAGATACAAAAAGTAAGCATAATTAATTAAAATAGATAAGAAACCATGCAGAGACGTCTTATCTATAATAAGAAATTTCTCTTTGATATTCTGCTAACAATAAGATATAAAAACATCAAAACTGTTAAATAGGCACTGCTGTTTAGTATAAAAAGATTGTGAACAGTAGAAATAGAAAGTTGACTAATGAAAGAAGTGGTTTAGAGACACCAGGATCAGGTGTCTTGTGTGGGGAGGGGTTCTCGAAACACGGAGATAATGGGTTTCTCAGGTGGTAGGACTGGAGGGGTAGAGAAATTATGTGGTTGTTTCTCTATAGTTATACCTGATGAGGGTAGTGTGATGGAAGAGGGGAGGGATACGTTGCAACTAGCAGGTAGTATGCTAACTGAGGGTGTTTGAGAGGGGGTGGCAGGAAGGATACTTACACAAGGGGTTTGGCTCGTTGTCGTGTAGGGAGGAGGTGTTCGTAAAGATGTTAGCGTACTCACAGAGGGTAGAGTACCTGAGATACTGTTAGCAGGACCCGATGAAGTGGGAGGTAACAGACTGACAGACGGTGTTAAGTTGGGTGTCGTACTCTGCGGAGTTGTACTGATGGATAAAGACGAAGGAAGTTTCGGCAACAGAGGTCGATAAGGAGGAGGGTTAGACTTGACTTGCTGATTAGCCTTGGCTTGCTGAATCTGCTGCATCATGTTGTCAGACTTGATTTGCTGAATCTGCTGATTAGCCTTGGCTTGCTGAATTTGAAGCATTATGTTGTCAGACTTGGCTTGCTGAATCTGCTGCATCATGTTTTGTTGACTCTGGAGTTTGAGACTGGTGAGCGAGGGTTGCTGTATGAAGCTGACCGCAGGTTGCTGTCTCTGCTGCATGAAGCCCTGCATACTAACGACAGGCTGGTTGAGCTGCTGGATGAGACTGCCGACAGACTGCTGTCTCTGAGCTCGCACACCAGGAGACAATGGCCTGGGAGTGCCCACCCTGCCTTGCTGATTCATCTGTTGGTTGATCTTCACTAGAGGAGGAGGTGGGTAGCGATTCCCTACAACCTGACAACCAATCACACAATTATTATTCAACTTTTTAGGACCAACGACAAGTGTTCTCGCCATATTATTTTTTGCATTATGTTTTAATTTTTTTGTTCCCTCTGCCTTTAACTATTTTTTTTTAATTAAAACTCTTTAATTTTCTCTCTTATGATAATAAATAACTTTATCAGTTTCCTGAATGCATCCATATCAGTCATGACTATGCATTTTTAAAATGTAATAATAAAGTATAAATAATATAAAATAATATATATGTATGTATGTATGTGTATATGTCTGTATGTATGTGTATATGTCTGTATGTATATATAATTAAAAATTTAAATTATTTTAAAACAATTTTTTTCCATTTGGCAACTCAAGCCTTCTCTCTGAAAAGGGTAACCACGGGATAATCTTGATTTGTATAGTGTTTATAAAAAAGTAATTTTTATAATGAATTTTTAGATGAAGTTTATATGATTCACTATAATAAATGGTTTATTTATTTATTTAATATAATATAATTAAATAAATAATATAATTAATTAGAAAAAAAGTAAAAACATATATAAATTTAAACTGCGAAGTATGCAGATTCATAAACTGTAAAAGTTTTTACAATATCATATTAGAATGCATAGAGGTATTAATAGAACAGAAAGGAGGGACTCACCTGATGGAGAGACTGGAGAGGGTTATTTTGAGGAGGTGTTTGTAGCTGAGCCTGTAGGGTCTGATAAGACTGCTGCATGAACTGTATGGGCTGCCTCGGTCGAGCCATCCTCGGCATGCGTTGTATGGGTGTCGGCATTGTCGGCCTCAGCTGTCTCATGGGGCTCGGTGTTGGAGCCACCATGCGAACCAGGGACTTGGCTCGATGCAGCAGTACAGGGTCTACTTTGGGTTTAGCTAAACTCTGTACACTGGTAATCATTATTTTACAAGGACTGTGCTGAGTGGTAGGAGGTTGACTAACTGAAGGCCGCTGTATGATCACAGTACCTTTACTTATTGGCTTCTCTTTAGGAACATTTCTATTAGGATTAACAGGGAGTACTTCCACTTCCCCCGTAGGCATAAGGAATCCTCCCGGAGTTCTCTTAGGGGGTTCAGGTGCAGGTGTCAGGGGTTTGGTTTCCTCCACACACATAGACTGCCTCCGAGAAGGATCCGGTACCTTAATAACAGGTTCTTGTAAAGGAGTCGTACTGGACGGTTCTTGTGGTTCCACTTTTATGGCTTTAACTTCTGTGCCTTCAAAAGATTTATTCCTTGTTTGAACACTGGTTAAGTACTTAGTTGTCCTAGGATCTGCCGTGTCAGATAAAACTAAATAACCACACCTCCAGTACTTCTCTAACATGACCAAATGCCTCAGGAAACTCGACTGGTTCCCGTAGGGCCTCTGAAGTTCCTGCCACAACTGCTTTGTCTTCTTGTCGAACTGTAGGGTGGATGTCACTTTCTCCCAGGCCCCGTCCGATGTGGAAGGACCCTGGAAGTCAAACGAGGCGTTAAGAGGAAGGTTAGACGGATCATTTCTGTCGAAAGTGGGCCTCTCCTCCTGTCTCCCGCTACCCTGCCCTATGTTCAGATTACTAAGAGTCCCAATGTTAACGTTACCAAATTTAACCTGAAATAAGATAAATTAAAACTGAAATTAAAAGCAGCGTTATCACATACAGGTGGAGATCCAAAGCCAAATCATTATTTGTAATGACTATTGAAAAACTTATTTGTAAAACAGTCATTATGGGTTCATGACGTCACACACATTTCATAAACAATATGGTTAGGGACATTAGCAAGGCCCATTTTTGTACCAAGTTTCATTTCCATCCGAGAAAGCTTTTGAAAGTCATATTGTCCCATGGCAATGTCAAGGAAAAAAAAATCTCGTACATACAATCAACACTCATCATCATGGTTTGGTTTGAAACAAATAAAAAGAATTTTATTTGCTTCAAGTCTAATTTAGAATGGATGAAATGATTTTAGAGGGATTATACTAGTAGAATGAGCGTGAATGGAGTCCATCATAAATAATAAAAATGTGTCTGACTCTAATACGTAAGAAAACATAGACTCACTTCTCTACTTCTTTAACATCTCAATGGTTTTGCACTGATGATGACCTCTAGTTAGGTTGAAAGCGCTTTGCCAATAAAGTTTTGTTTTCTGGAGAGACTTCTTTTCTTTTATTATTTAGAGGGATTAGTTTAATTATTTGGTCCTATTGAGTATGAAATATATTTATCAGAGTTTTGTTTGTAATCAAACAAATTACATGTATTTTATGTATCTAAGTCCAAATAACTGGCAAGCTTGAAAAATCCTTTTTATCTACTCTTTGTATTGTAAGTTCTACATACAGTCATGTTATCTCAAACTGTAAATGTACTTTCACTCCCTTGGGAGGAAAAGTGAAAGTGTTGCCAACTTGACAGAATTTTTTAGTAAAATTTTTAGGAATTTTAGGAAATTTTTAGGATTTTTTTGGTGTTATGTTTGTACTACGGGTAGAATATACAATATACACACGCTAATGTTTAAATTACAAATATAGTATTACACATTATTCTATTGACAGCTTACAATAAAATAATGTGAAGATAGTGGCTCTTTTCATCAGAGTAATTGACATGGTAAGAATAAACTAAACTAACACAATAACAATTAAGGAGCTGAATTATATATTAATAGTTGTTAGTATTAGTTCTCTAGTCGTAGATAAAATTTAATATGCAACAAGGGATGAAAGTTTTCAGCTCTCGTATTATCTCACTCGTCAAGCCTCGGGAGCCAAAATGTTAGTTAACTCCCTCGGCAAGCCTCGGGAGCTAACTGGTTTATCTCCCTCGGCCTACAGGCCTCGTGAGCTAATGAAGTTTCCTCCTTCAGCGCTGCCTTAGGACAAAACTTTAACTTGAGCTGTAAAACTTACTTTCATCCCTTGTTGCATAAATAACTATTACATAATTGCTGCCAACACTGTAATCATATCTTATACTTAACATAGATGTAACTTGTGAATGAGAGATAGCAAAGTAACAAGAAGAAGTAGAGAATTAAGTGGGAGCTGATGAGATAGGTACAACACTGTACAGATAGGTACAACACTGTACAGATAAGTACAACACTGTACATATAGGTACTAACCTGTATCCTAGGCTGCTGTTCAGGCTGATCAGACAGCAGTGTTGCTAACCCACTGAGAGACATGACGTCTTCATCCTTACTCTCAGCAGTCTTGGCTGGTTTGTCTTCATCGCTATCGCTAACAGGAACGTCTAGCGAAGACAAGATCTTCTTTCTGGACAGCCGATATAAAACAAAGCAACTATTAGGCCCGTATTCAGAATGATCAAAAGTTTAAAAAAAAATCTCTCCTAGGTTCTTCCTAGGTTGTTCCTAGCTTTTCCTAGCTTCTTCCTAGCTTTAGTGTCCATTTTAGAACATTTTAACCGTCCCTAGGGCTAGGAAGAGATCTCTCCTAGGTTTTCTCCTAGCCTTTTCCTAACTTTGCACCTTAAATTCTAGGAAAAGGCTAGGAAAAAGCTAGGAACAACCTAGGAAGATCCAAGGTAGGTAGAGATAGGTACCTTAAATCGTCCCTAGATTGTCTCTAGTCATTTTTGTTCTATTTTAATAATTGTTTTTGAGCTTAAAATCCGTTTTGTGTAAACAAGAGTGGTTCAGGGCGAAAAATTTTTTGGTTGTCACCCCCTTATAAATTTTGGGGGTGCTGACCCCAAAAAGTCAAATTTTTTTTATTGCTCCAAAACAACTTCTTTTGACCTAAAACGGATTTCGAGCTAATAAAAAACATTTTTTGGTCGGTCCCCCTTATACAATTTTGGGGTGCTGCCCCCAAAAAGTCTTTTTTTTATTGCTCCAAACAACTTCTTTTGCCTGAAAGGATTTTGAGGCAATAAAAAAATTTTTTGGTCGGTATACCCCTTATAAATTTGGGTTGCTTGCCCCAAAAAAAAAAATCAACATTTTTTTTATTGCTCCAAACAAATTCTATTTGACCTGAAACGGATTTTTGAGCCATTAAATTTTTTTTTTGTTGGCCCCCCTTTTAAATTTTGGGGGTGTTGCCCCCAAAAAAATCAAAATTTTTTTATTGCTCCAAACAACTTCTTTTGACCTGAAACGGATATTGCGCCAGTAAAAAATGTTTTTTTTGGACGGGTCCCCTAATAAATTTTGGGGGTACACCCCCGGGAAAATTACAAAAAAAATTACCGGAATTTCATTTTATTAGTATCAAATGTTCAGAATTGACGCAAAGGTTTGCTCCGATATAATCTAAAGTTACTGTAAAAATCACATATTGGTAATATGATGACCATACATACCAGACGATTAACAACATAATAATTGGGTATTCAAACTTCCAGTTGTCAACTTAGTGGGGTTGTAACGAATTTTATCGCGATAGCTCCATACGAAGCTGAGTTAATCAAAGTGATGTATTGGTGAAATGCACCAGTGCAGGGTGAAATGCACCACCCTGTATATCTTCTTCATGAGCACTATGTTAATCGTCGCGAAGTGTGACGTCACAAAATACATATTGGCTCATATCAAAACAAAATGAAAACAAAGGATCCTATTATTTATTTTTTGTGATCCTAAAGTGACCAATAGCATTGCTTTATTATGTAAACAAAGAAACGTTCTGCAACCAAAACGTAACTTCCGTGACGTATTTATATTTGATATGGTCGATTACACGAAGCAATTTTTTACATTCCATTTACATTTTTAATTTTGTTAAGCTATAACAAATGTTTTTTTCCCTAAAGCAATAGGCTTATGAATACTATAAAAAATACACACAGTTCACGACGTAAAGAAAATCGTGATCTCTACGTTCACAACGTATGAACTCAGAGATGTTTAATGCTGATTTGATTAGAAAGATCAGCTAAGTAACAATCATAACGGGGATAGTAAGCATTGTTTTACATTATTGTTGTAGAGTAAACATTATACTTATTGATGTTATCTCCCATTAAAATGTGGGATTCAAAACTCTGCCTTAACGTGGTAGTGTTGTATATTCCCATCTAGAATTGAAGTAGAGCTGTTAACTGTTTTTGAAAATCCCCGTTTTGAGCGATCGCCTTCTTGATTGCTAACCTTGCAATAAATGCTATCAAATATTATAAATGGAAAGTATCATAAAACTTGATGAAACCTTATAGAAAATAAATAAAATAATACTAGTGCTGAGTATATTTTATTGAGTATATAATTATTACTGGAAAGTTCTAAACTAAACTAAATAATTACGGGTAAATTGGCTAACTTATAAAGGTAAACAAACTGAAAAGTTATTATACATTTGTTTGTTTTGTGTAGTTTTTAAAACTGTTCACAATATCAACCGCTTTTAAAAGCCTAAAACGAACTTAATTGCTACGTAAACTAATTTGACTTTACGTGATATTGACTTTATAGATCAGTGTGAAAAATGGAAGTACCAACTGTAGGGTTTATACAACCTATAATATGATGATTTATTTATGTCAAATATAATAATTTTCTTCTATAAACTTACAATTCAAAAATGTGGCACCCATACACTCTACGAAAGTTTAACCTGGTTTTTATATCACTAACTATGTTATTGTAAAAACATTTAAAATAGTACATTTGATGACATATAATGATTTCTTCATAAGTGAAAATAAAATGCAAATCATTCTCTAGTTTCATACCTTCACTGGGTCAAGGTCACGCACTTTCACATTAGATATACTTTAAAATAATCGGCAACTATAAATAAGTTTGTTGTCATTACAAATTTACGTATTTTAAGGGAGTTTATTCTTTGCCAGGGTTTGTTTACAAATCATTTGTTTATTTTTTGTAGAATATCTCAATATTATTAGTTTTACAGTTTCTACTATGGTAGCGCTAGTTTCAAAAAATGTCTGTTTACGTAAAATTGAGGTTCAAATTATTGTAAAGATAATTAATAAAATTAAGTTATAATTAACTCTAATGTAAGTTTTTATTCTATTTTTGTTATATTAACGTTTTAAGCACGAATTAAATTTACGTTAAATCATTCCTAGGGTGATTTTTTAAAAGCTAGTGAGAAGGCTAGGAGAAAGCTAGGAACAACCTAGGAGAGATTTTCAAAAACTGATTCTGAATACCGCTAGGCCTAGGAGAAAGCTAGGAACAACCTAGGAGAAGGCTAGGAACAACCTAGGAGAGATTTTTTTAAAATGATTCTGAATACGGGCCCTAGTGTGATAACCTGGTAAAAGCTATTCACTGAAGTAAC